>OU611956.1:20040000-20637350 GCA_914767545.1 Sesia apiformis
AAATATTTAAGTAATTCACTCATCGTAAGTTCAAATAATACTTAGGAATTGTTTCCTCCTAACAAAACAAATACCATGTTACCTTGTAAAGGCTGCCTCTGATGGATGGCCTGACCTATATAGGTCTACAGTATATCTGTGTCTGTCTGAGTCTGTATATCTGATACAGTATGTCTACAGTTTATCTCAGTTAATCTGAGGCACTGAGGCAGTAAAAATGCCTCTTTACATGACTTTCTTTTTTAATGGTTTTTATATTTTTTATTTTTGTATTGTTTGTGTATATGGGCATATATATTAGTATATGCCTGAAATAAATTCCTTATTATTGTTTTATAAAACAAACTTGAACGCTGGTCAAGAAGTTCTCGGTCAATTACCTTCGATTTCGATAGACGCTTCTTGGAACATTGCGTGAACGCGTGTCTGTCTATCTTTTGTCTTGTGTTTTGAACATAATTAAAATTATTTTTTAAAATATATCTATTATTACGGCTATTTATTTTCCCATATATCATTGACATAAACCACGCCGGCTGGATATACCTAGTTTATTGTAAAAATGTTTGGTATAATATATATGCCATGCAACCAGCCCATTCAGTGTCCCCTGTTGCACATGGGCCTTCTCATGCACATTGTCTTGTGCATGAGGGATGTATGGCCTCAAAACGTCACGCTGGCCAAGCGGGTTGGCAAGTCTACTATTTTAGAAGTGGTGCAGTTCCTCGGCGGTTGTGGTAGCGGCTCTGTTAGCCCTTAGTGGCTTTTTACGACATCCACGGGAATTATATATAAAATATAATTATATAAATATACACATATAAATATACAACTATCTATCCAACGATTATGAAATAATAAAAACTTGTATTTACACTTTCGACCGCAATATAACAGCGGTAAAGTCAATTTTCAAATGTAACTGCTTGTCGGACGTTGGTCTTTTTTATATAGAAAGATGGTGGCGGACAGGCAGACAATCTACCCGGTGCTAAGTGGATACTGTCGCTCGTGAACTTTCGCAATATATGTCAATATCCGTCAATAATGATTGACAAACGTTGACACGCCCTCAAGCAACATTTAGAGATAAGGGGTGGATAGGAGGAGTGTATAATAAGGAATATACTTATGACTTGCATTTAAAGATTAATTTTAACTTAACTGTGACATTTATGTATCAATTTAATTTTAATTTCAATGTAGAAAAATAATTGAATTGTTATGATAATTATGCAATAATCGAGTATGAGTATAACAATCCCATTTTTCTTTGGGAGACTCTTCTTACTCCATTACACTTTGTTCTCGATCTCTCTTAATTTTCTGTGTCCTCTGGTGGATTAAAGCGGCCAGACTCGGTCACGTGGAGAAAATTAAGGAGGATCGCGCCATAAAACAAATCTATGCGGACAGCACCTCTGGAGAGATGAAGCGGAGAGGGACCTGCTGAAGCTCTACAGAGCCGAATTGCACGAAACTGCGCAGTGGACCGAAAAATATCTTCGGGTCGCTGCGCCAACGGAATAAATAAGTATCTTGATCGTGGTTTGTTGCCCATTTAGTATACTGTTGCTGCCTTTTAAATACAAGTTTATTACTAATGTAAATGTAAATAATATGATTAATGACTAATGCTTTAAACGTGTAATTAATACAATAATATACCTACATACTGATAAAATACAAAAATATCTAAATAATAAATACAATGATAAAACGTTATAAATGTTAGTAACGTGTCGTACGGCGCTTGCGCAGGTAACATTTGACAGCCGTAAACTGAGCTTTATAGCCAAAAGAATGAAACTAGATGAACGGTTTACGAGTAGGTATATTGTTCATGATATATAAAGTATACATATTCGTATAATTCTTTCAACTCGCGAGCACGTGTTATTTGTACTGGTATGTCCGTACGCGTAAAAAGAGACTTATATCCTTCATAGTATAGCTACCTCTAAATACATTAACGAGAAAGTTACTTTTAGTGGATTTATCCACCAAGTTTAAAACAAATATTTTTTTGATACAAACGACATGCCGATTCATTTCTTTAGTGGTTGAATATCAAGAAATTCATTCTTAATGAGAGTTTAAGTTATAAATTGTAATATAAAAGAAGGCTACTGTCCAATTTTTTTGTCTTTAACTTCAGCGGTTTCGGCGCGACATTGATGAATCAATCAGTCAATCATTATTCAATCAATCAATCAATCAATCATTTATTTTTATATGTATATAGCACATATATAGATCAAGCAGCGCCCCCTTGCGGACGCACTGAGAAACTAAAAAGTTCGTATAGATAAAAACAACACTGTATGCGTAGACGATAGTAACAAGCTAACAGGCAAACAAGCAAAACCTACGCTGGCACTTAACAATCATTCCACCAATTCCGAGTGTTTACCAAGATCTATGCGAACACAAACAGAATTATAAACCTGTGGCCAAGGCCACGAAGTCCGCCAAAACATTGTAAACACTTAACAGTGGATTATCTTCATTAAAAACACACGAGTGTGGGATTGTTTGCGTGTTCATGGAAATAATATTTTAGGTATATACGTGCTGGTCAAAGGAAAACTACAAGACTTTGATATAAAATGACAAAGTGTAACTTTTGACATTCCAAACAATATTATTAGTAAATAATGTATTTTTTTTTAAATAAAATGACTAATGAAATAAAACAATTGATAGATATTTCAATATTGAAATTTAATCGATGTCATTTGTGCGAATGAGAGTATGATAAAAATCTTCTTGGACTTCAATTATTGTACATTAATTATTATTTATTTATTCATATGATGCCGTCCTATGTCAGCATAGCATAGCATAGCACACAAGCATTCAATACTACTTAAAATATAAAATAATTTTAACGTTACTTTATAGCTGTTTATTTATGTAATCTACAGCCTTTTGTGTAACTTATCTATCAATATGTTGCTAGTACTAAGGGCCAAATACAAATTACACTGACATTATATACAGTATTTAATTAATAGATTGTCCGCAAGTAATGGGTGATTTTTTTTACTAATAATACATGTTGATTTGTGTTTGCATTGGTGTGTCCGTTTGTGAGTGCCGTGCGTGTGTGTGCGCCCCAGTGTAAGGGTATGTATGTGTGTGTGTATTTACTTAAGATGAGCTTTAAAATATTTGTGGGGAATTGGGTTGTAGGAGATATTATAATGATTTTGATGCTTTTTTATGATTTCCGTTTTTAATTTTTTCTTATACTTAATAAAAATATATACCTAATAGAAACCCGTAGGCTGTGGAACGAACTGCCTCAAGAGGTCTTTCCATTAAGCTACGATATGGGGTTCTTCAAGAGAGCTGTGAATTTTGCAAGGTCGGCGGCGCGCCCGCGTACCCCCTGGTGTTGCAGGTGTACATGGGCGGCGGTAACACTTACCATCACGTGGGACCGCTTGCTCGTCCGCCCACTAGTCTATAAAAAAAAAATATTAAATATAAAAGATGGAACGTAACAGTGAAAATAAAAACTTAAAATATATATTTTGTAGTTAAGTATTTATCACAACTATGTAATTACGTTTTAGGCAATTAAATATATGCATTCAACGTGGGCATAATAAATTGTGTAATATGCTTGTTTGCGCGTGATACGCTGGATTAGTTCTACATATATAGAGGTACTTAATAGATCGAACATTATATTTACTAAAGTTGATAATGGCAAAAATGGCAATAAGGCAAAATAAAAAAAAAAAGTTGACTTTTGTATTAGCATAGCAGCAATTGGCTTAATTTTGTTATTGAATTCAAGTATCAAAATTATTTTTCCAACTAGTTTTAGTGTTAACAGTTTTATTTATTTTATTTGGCTGGCATTCCAGTCTCAACTATCATTTGTTAGAACAAACTATATAGCTAGAACCGTATTAAATGTTCACATATAGTTTCAGTGTTTTTTTATTATTATTATTAAATTTCCGGAGAAGAGTTAAGGCCTATTCAGATATAAGCGATATTCGCGTGGGTACAAGATAATTCCTTGTGTCAGACACAGGCGATATTCGCTAACCGCTTCGGGTAGCGATGTACTACGTATAGCGGCCTAGGCCCATTTATAACAGCATCGCCTACCCAAGCGGTAAAACGCGTGTCTAGGCGATATTCGCTCCCATGGCGAATTCGCGCGACTAGCGGTACGCGTCCAAAATACCCGGCAGGATATCGCCTAGACATGATCGTAACCGCAGGCGGCAACGAATATCGCCAGACGAGCAGACATTTAACATAGTTGTAATTGAAAATTGTTGCCATCAACATCCGTAATACACGTCAACATCAGAGAATGACAAACGTTGGCACGCGCCTGGATACGCCCCTTGACTTTGGAGAAATTTTACACATTACACTTTCCACTGGATAAAATAGTATGAGATGTTAGAAGGGATGAGCGATTTCCCTTCCTTTAAGTTCACGACAAATATAAAGATAATATCATTCACGATGGATTCAATGAAGTTCAATCAATGTTGTTAATGTATGAGTTCAAAGGGCATGACCAAAATGAGACTAATTTTTCTCAAGGCGACAGTCAATCAATTTAATAGTATACCTAGTACTAAGCATTCGCACGATACAAATTTTTATGCTTACATACTCAAACTGCTTATACCTACCTCGTTCACTATTGGACGGTATGAGTGACAGATGTCAAATGCCTACTTTAGAGATTTATTAATTCCTTTTTACAACTAATTATAATCGATATTCAGCGCAGAATATTTTATTAACATTCGGTTAATTTGGTCGGTCCACCTGACGTGAGGGCTTCCCACATTGCTTTTCCTGGTGATGATAAGATGAGAAGAGCTGAGGATCGTGTGTGTTTTCAACCTTTCAAGATTCTTTCAAACTCTGCCTGCAGCGTGGACATTGGTTAAGGCTCAAGATCAGGCAGTGATCAAATTGGGATACTGATGAATGAAAATAACATGTTATTATATAAATTGTATTTAATGGGCTTTATTTTAATCATTATAATTATGTTTTAATGTCATACAGTAACATACAGTGAGTATTTTGTATAATAGGTAATTCATACTAACGTCTAATACACGGAATATTATAGAATGCAAATAAACTACATAGTTTCACTGCTGAATTAATTATACCTACCTACCTATATAAATACTTTAAGTTAAGTTAATAAATACTGTAAGTTTGGGAGGCGGAGGGTGCATGCTGCAATTCAACAGTCGCTGAACGCACTCGACTGGCCCCTGTCCCCGTCCGTCACAGATAATTACTATAATCCTAACCTCAGTCATTCTGAAGTGAACTTAGCGTGCACCGCAGATGTCACATGGTGACAGTATCAGCATCTTACCATCAGGTGGACTACAGTCCAGTGCTTGTTAGCCGCCTTCTTTCTATAAAACAAAAGTATTCCAGAACATGACCGACATTTCAAGGCTTTGCAAGAAACACTAATCCTAAGAGCATATTTTTATATAGAAAAAAGGCAGCACACGCGCGTGGCACGAATGCTAGCACAGTGTATTTTGTAAAATTAAATATTTATTTTCACAAGACATAAGTTACACAAAAAAGATATATTTATATTATAGAACATTACACATACCTATTGAAATCTTCTAAAATACCTAACTAACTTGTAAGTTGTAACTAACTAACTTGTAACTAACTTGCTGTAGCACCATCTACCAAGAACCAACTAATATAATACAGCGCCCTCTTTTGACTAATAGCTCATGGATACAGCGCCATCTTTCGACTAGTAGTAGCAACGATTTGAAATTTACGTGAACTATACTATAGATGTCACCAGTGACGCGTTCTTTTCTGTTTACGTAACTCTCCAGCTCCAACTCATTTAATTAGGCAATTATTTTATTATTAACAGCGCCACCTAGTTGGGCGCACTCCACTGGACTCGTTACCCCTCTCTCTTACAAGACCACCTTGAAATGTACTGCATTTCCTACATTATAAAATTAATAAAATTAAACCTCGCGATTTTTCGTCTGACGCTACTTCTGATATTGTGATGTTGTGTGCAGCAACTTTCCGGAATAGGAAGGCATGCGGGTAGTCTGATAAGATCGGAGAGTATCGGGATCCTTGGTGTCAACATTTTCAGATTTAGAGGGCATCAGGAAAATAAAGCCAAAATGGCCTCCAAAAATCTCAGTGAGCTGGACAGAGGGAAACGGTACTTCACCCCTGGGGATCTCCTAATGCTCTACAAAGCTCAGGTTAGGCCCCATATGGAGTACTGATCACATCTCTGGGCAGGCGCACCGAAATATCAATTGGACCCTTTAGACACCATCCAACGCGTGCTGTTCGAACTGTCGAAAGTTGTAAATAGGATTTTGCAAGGTCGGCGGCGCATCTGCATACCCCCTGGTGTTGGAAGTGTCCATGTGCGGCGGTAACAGTTATCAATCATCACGTGGGACCGCTTGCTCGTCCGCCTACTTCACTATAAAAAACAAAACAAACTCTTGATGTGGACTACTGCCTCTTCAGTCAGCTCATGACCATGGTTTGTGCAACCCAACCGAAACGTCGTTTAAATAGACAAATATGTGTGAAAAACGCGTAAATCTTAAATGTTATAAGTTATAAGAATCATTGTTCTTAAATAATTCCAAAAGGACTTGTCCAAAATTTAACCAAACATGGCGGCTTGAGATAATTAACACTGCCTTAAATTGAATAGTGACGTGATAATTGTTTTCATATTCATAATTTGACTCATGATGCACTCTCGAATGCAAGTTTGCTCTAGATTTAAAGCGAGGCGAGATATTTCATTGATTTGGTTTTTTTTGCAACAATTTGGATTGAACTATAGCAACAATGCCGTGTGATGTGGTTTCGGCCGGCTATAGAATAGCACCACCCTATCTCTATCCCCATATCCCTATCCCATGGCCCTCGTGGTTGTCATAAAAGGCGACTAAGGACCAAAGCGGCTAATGTCAAAGCCGCTACCACAAGCCGTGAGGAACTACACCTCCTCTAAAGGACTGGACTCGCCTTGGCTCAGAATGCCACGCTGGCCAAGCGTGGCATTCTGCTATACATGATGCTATACATCCCTCGTGCACAGGACAATTTGCTCGAGGAGGTCCATGTCCAATAGTGGATACCAAAAAGGCTGGTTGCGGTATAGCAAGAGACTATAGTAATTAATTAGTTTATTAGTATCTTTATTAGTAGAGAGGAAGGGCTACAAAAAAACAGGAAGATTTTTCTATGTTCCATTTTTCACCACGTAGGATATCTATCTCTCTGTCGAGACATCTCGAACCCCCTTACGAGGGATGAAGTGTCCTACCTGAGCGTAGCCGCAAATACAGGCAGGTCCCTGGGTTGGCATTGCCGCGGAGTGTTGAGTTTCTTCACCGTCGGCGCGATCACACACCGATGCGGTGGTGCGTCCTTCTCCTTTTTAAGCAAGGCCTTCGCTATTCCTCTGAAGGAGACTATAGCATCTTGGAGCATTTCCACGGGATTTTCGCCCCCGTGGGCTGTCTATAACACCACCGCAAGACACCGAAAGTCAACCGGATTATCTCCAATCGCTCCTGAGCGATTAAAGCGAAAATGAAGTGTCCGAAAAATTCTGTATTCGAGGAATTCGCAAAATTCAGAATTAGGTATACCTATAATTCGGACAATTGAGAATTTGGAAGCTGACGACTTGTGGAACACATTGCAGGGATTAAAACTATGGTTCAAAATTAAAAACCTTTTAATTTGTATATAAAAGGCGAGGGGCCCCTTGAAAGTGGGGCCTGGGGCTATCTAGCCTAGCCCACCCTAACCCCTAGGATGGTGTTATTCTAACAATAAGCATAAATACGTGTTAGTTACATGGTAAACTATGCTTGTTCGCTTACTAAGGTAAAGTCATGTTGATCCCCTTGTATTACAATAATACCCACGTAAATTGTGGTTTCAGAATTTCCAAACGTGATGTTTCATTTTTATTATGTATTAATTGTGTCGTGTGGGTTTCTACGCGTTAATCATTCTCCAATAAACAACCTAAATGTACTTTGGTTAGTAAAATTGTGATGGGTAATTAAGTAATGTTTTAAATCATCATCATTAGATTACCTAATGATGATGAAATGATTTTTAACATCTCAATATTAGGTATAAGCATAGTGAAGCCCCGGTGGCGCGCGCGCCGGTCAAAAAACATTTAGTTATTTCCCTTATTTCTCTTTTAGAATAGACCGCTATAGAACGCCATCTTTCCCCGCGGGTGTTGTAAAATGCGACTAAAGCGGGCATTACATTATCCAATTTGCAGAGCGCTAGATTAGTGCGCTAGCTAGTGCACTAGATGAGCGAGCATGGCAGTTGGATCACTAACTGTCTTTACACAATCCAAAATTAGCACGCTAGCTCACCTAGCGCTCTGCAAATTGGATAATGTAATGCCCGCTTAACGGATAATAAATCGGCTACCACAAGTCCACTTCTAAAATAGTGGACTCGCCAACCTGCTTTTCCTGTGTGCTGCTATGAGGCCATAGATCCCTCAAGCACATGTACACGTGTAGTTTCACAATTATAGTGTTGTAAAAATAAATTCTGCTAAATAAGCGTTAATGTAGACTCGAGCTATTAACCTCAAAGGTTTAAGGTTATTCCTGTAAGTATTTATATATTTCTGTATGTATCTATGAATGTATATACATACAGACATTATTTCTTTATTGCATCATCTTCATCTATTTCGTCCACTGACCTTATCCTTACCACCCAAAGTTGGTCTGGAAGAAATCACTTTAGCGATAAGGCCACCTAGGCGAAGGTTGTACTTCTAACTACTTATACTTTGTAGCTGACGTGCTTACGTTCCGTTTTGTGTGGGCTGGCTATAGAATAGCACCAGAGCCCAACTCTTCCCGTACGTATCGTAAAAGGCGACTAAGAGACAGCAAAGCGACCACCACAAGCCCCGAAGTGGGCTCGCCAACCCGCTTACCCATCGTACCGTTTTAAAGCCATTCAACCCTCATGTACATTGCCTTGTCCACCGAAGCAGTGGACATCGAAAACGCGCTTTGCTATTGCATTGCAAGCACACCTTTAACAAATATCTTATAGAGGTTATGAATAAAACAAGAACATCACATTCATAATTCGTATATTCTTCAAATTTTCCAGAATTAAGAAAAAAAACACATCTCTCAGATTGCACGATAGATCTTAACACTACTAAATAATTAAAAGTAAATACGCTTTCTATGTAACAGGTGAAAACAATTTTAACAACTACAATACTAGAGTGACTGAAAATGCGTCCTTAATTGTTACAAATTGTACATCTTTTGGATTTGAAACATTTAACATGTTAATTGTTATAGCTTATGAGTTTAATTTAACTGTATTAAAAAGTCACACAATAATAATTGCTGGTCCTCTTACATACGTAATATATTCATTTTCAATTTGAAAACTTCTGTTTATAAGAAATACATAAAATAAAAAGAAATACATATGTAAATAGGACGATAGGAAAAATGTATGGATGTCATCTCAACCTACCAGCAAACAAAAATTGGTGACAATGTATTTATAACCTACCATTATTGTTATAAACAATTATAACAATGGGGTACATTTACTAAATATGAAAAAATATTAACAAATAAAAAATTAGAATTCGCCCGCGGCTTTGACATTAAAATATCTATCTGATTAAATTTTCATTTGAGCTATATTTCAAGAGTGTCGCTGCATGTGGATTTTTTGGGACATTTTACTCATTGTCCTTTAGATAGGCTTTTAATTTTGTTATCTTTTAAGTAAATATAGCATTTCTATACACTACGTGTATCCACCTCACATATATCTGCTCACTTCGCCGGATTTGCTCTCTCCAAGAAATCTCCTCATGAGTTAAGCTCACTTGTTGCATCATTTAAATTGCTTAATCCTCTTTTATGTACGAGTACTATATGAATGTGTGTGTACAATAAAGTATAGTATAGTAAAATAAATTATATTTGAAATGCATGTCTATAGTTTAGAATATTTCTTATTGGAGCTTCGATAAATTTACAATAACTTATAAATTATTTCTTTAAAAGCAGTTAAATCAAACCCTTAGCTAATGTAGACTATATCTGTAATAGAATATACTCGTTGCTTTTTAAGACACAGCTTTTGTACTGGACATTTCCAAACCTTACAATTTAATACAATGGTACTTTTCGATACATTTAAATAATGTTAGATGATGATTGTTAGTGATGACTTTATATTGTGCATTAACTGATTACTGATATAACCTGTATTAAAATAATCATTGGATTTGATTATTTAAGAAGAGAAAAAATCTTTGAAAATTTTCTTATTTTTTTAGTTACAACAGATCAAATCGCATAATTTACGAAAAACTCTCCGGACGATAAAGTTTTAATTAAGTCCATCTCTGTCCATTATTGTCTCCTAAGGTCTAATATAGAATGTAGGGAAAGGCGAAAGTTAAGTATAAGAACAATAAAAAAGAGATATGTCCACAACAGTACGAAATGACAGAGGAATGAATCGTGAAATTACCACGCACATTCAAAACGTGAAGCATTATTTAAAAAGAACCATGAAATATTAAGCGAAACATATTTCTTGTTTATTTAAAACATACACGAGCAGACAAACTGAACATGGAGCTAATGGAAACAAAACTAAACAATTAACCGAAGAGTTGTTCAACAGTTGTGACATGTTAAAGGAATTAGTAAACTTATATACAGAAAAGTAAATGATTGAAAACTTATCTTATATCACAGCAATTGCCTGAGAGTCATGAACTTAAGTCTATCACTATATCAAAATTGTCAAAAAATCTATACTTTATCATTTTAAACCCCTATAACATAATATATAAACTTTTTCGAACCTAATCTTTGGCCTGCAGATCTTTATAACTCATGTAATTATTTTATTAGACTTTAGCGTTTTTTATATTAATGTTGAAAATTGAGAATGTAGAAAAGATAAAAATGTACCTAATATTTTGAAATGTATTTTAATAAAATTTCGAATCTGGACAAATCCTATCACTATGTAATTCGATGAATGGACATTAGATGAAATGAAGAATGAAGAAAATTAAATTCGAAATTAAGTACATTAATGGTAAATTGTTACAATAATTGAGTATGGCACCTTCAACTACACTAACGTTTTCGTAAAATTACACTAAACATTAATTAACTTATAAATAAAATATAAACTTATAAATAAAAAATTGGAATGTTCAAATTATTTGTTCATCATACATTGCACTCACTATTATTATTATTATTATTATTATTTACGTTCATAAAATGGTAACAACGATCAAAACATTAAAAATACTTTATCAAAAATTCGTAGAGCAACAACCTTTCAACACGTGACCGCGAGGATCACGCGAATGAAAACCATTCTTAAAATACAATAAAAAAGTCACTTAAAAAAATAATATGGACACTTTAACAAGTTGGGTTATACAATATTTACAATAATTGACGGGACAATCCACCATCCAACAACTGTTATGTTAAACACGAATACAACCATTGATACTATGCCAAGTCAAACATTGAGCCTATAAGTACTAGTCACACTCATGACGCTCCCAAAAAACACCTATCTAATCAATACTTCTTCAATTACATCTATTATCTCTAGCGTTTTCAATCGAAATACTTTCAGGCAACTCTTCAAGAGGAACATTCAAATTCCACTGACTTTATCTCATATTTCAAGTTTTTAATTGTTCCAGTGATCCAAAATCGCTATGATCCTGCGACCACCATAGTGATCTTGACATTATCATTCCTATTACGTCCTTCAAATTACTTCTGAGCTTCTTTTTCAACAATAATTTTTTCCTTTATCCTAGATCTTAATTTAACTAGGAATATGTCACTTCAAAATTTATAGTTCTAACATTGTCTTGTACTTGGGGTCGTCCGTGTTGAAGGAGGGTCCCTTGGGGCCGAACTGGTAGACGAGGCGAGCAGTCGGAACGGAGACGAGGACGTTATTCTTATAATGGTACCTCATGGCTCTGCTAAACTTTTCGAAGGTCATGTTCTCATTCTGCTTCAGTTTCCCCCAAAGTTTGGCAACCTCGTCGGGTTTTGTGAATCTGTAAAGAAGAAATATATATATCTTTAATCCAATATGCGAATCAATAAATTGAATTGTGTGGAATGTTGAATATTATGATTATATTATTGTATTATGATTATTGGACTATATGTTGATAGACGAAACATGAGGAATCGTAGATATAGCCAATTGGCTATATTAGGCCTAATTAGGCTGAAAATACATATTATATTCTCGTTCAATGAAATCATTCTTTTTAGTAATGCCATAATCCTCGTGTGATTAAATTAGCTCATTATAATTAATAAATTACAATTAGCTCCAACATAAATGATTCATAAATATATTATTACAGCTTAATCACTTATGTTGGATACGGCTTCGGTAATTTATGTGGAAGTGATAGAGATTAATTAAAGACACTAATTATCACAATGTTCGCAGCAATACCCATATTAAAATTGATCATTATAACTTTTGGAGAGGCTATTTCTCCTATGATTCACTTTACCTGTTCAAGGTGTAGTTTATAAATAGGACTGATAATATCTACGGATCAAAGTATTCTCTGTAGATTCAGTAGAAAATGTGCATGTTTAATATTTTTTTAATTGATGTCAGTCCAAGAGCAATGCTACCGCTGATTACCGGTCGCAACGCTGCATAAACAATTACTATCGAGTCAAGTTCAACTAGACTCTTTAATGCAGCTCCTC
This sequence comes from Sesia apiformis, assembly GCA_914767545.1. Taxonomy (NCBI): domain Eukaryota; kingdom Metazoa; phylum Arthropoda; class Insecta; order Lepidoptera; family Sesiidae; genus Sesia; species Sesia apiformis. The sequence continues at coordinate 20,052,867 of OU611956.1, forward strand.
ATATAATTTACTACTAATTAAATAAATTCAAAGCCTCTACTAAGTCGTATATAGACATGAACAGCATAAATATATATGAATATAGTTGTATAGAAACAACGGTGTCAAGTTCTGATGCAAAGTGTCCAGATAATTGTGATCGGAGTCAAGGATTTCTTGTTGCAGTTATTATCGGCAGCAACGTGAGTGACAAGCGCACAGAGGCGCATGTACTCGTATCTATGAGCGTATATATACTACATATATAAAGCGTGTAACACAAATATATTATAGTTTATGACGAGCGAGCCAACCGAGGATTACGTATGGCCTCGAACTAACACAAACGATTAGTCACTAAAGACATTGTGCACTTCAATAAATACGTTAATGTATTGGTTCTGGAGAAGTAAAGATCTTCAGACCACTATCCCAAACCCAACCTAAGATAGACTTCATGTACTACTGTTGAGGTATCTACAGGAATACCTTGAAGTATTTTCTAATTCTGTTTCTATATATTCTTCATACTGACTGTTTCATTGGTCCAAGTACATATATATTGTAATGATTTTTAATTTTGTGTGTAATATCTATAGTATTCAATTTAGTCTTATTGATGTTAAAATTTGACAGTAGTTTGAAGCAAACATTTAAAGAAAGGAAAGGTCTTTTAGTAAACAAATACAGAAAGAAGATGAAACACAAGATATCTATTTAACATTATTAGTATTTAATTAACATTGAGATAAAACCAGATTAGATCAATAGGGATCTGAACAATTCCATTGCAAAATGAATTGTTCAAGTATTATAGTTCGCTGCAAAGCGTGAAGTCCTTGCTGGCATTGGCAGCCATGGCATTGGCAGCCATGGCATTGGCAATAGTTGGCGTGTCAGTGATGATCACTTTTTTATGAACTAACTTATAATTGCGTTTTTTATCTCTACTCTGTTGTCATTGGGAGACATCCTGATCGATTGCCTCATTCAATGCTATATTCTCAATGTAGTTGGTAACTATGATTTGGCTTTAATACGTCGTCTAGTCTTATTAATAATCTTCCATCTCCTCTTTTTTTTTGTATTTTACAATCATCTTGTCTGAGCACGTCTTTTACACACTCGTAAATGTTTAGGTTTTACCCAAGATGCTAAATAGATTTTGATAAATGAGCCGTCAAACGATTGTATTGTTTGCTGGGGTTGACTATTTTTTGTAATTGTTTTTCTTATTGTTGTAAACAGGTACTAGCTGTTATCAAAGTTTTTTATTAGACATCTTTCATTTGAATTTTATTAATATGTACTCTATAATCTTCAATATTTGTCACTAGTTTCTTTTACAATAATAATTATTTTTATATCAATACTTACTATGATCACAGGTGTAATAATAACTATGTATGAATTTAAATTTAAAATTTAGAATATTTGTCATACATAAAATTTCCTTGCGGATGCACTGTGTCGGCTTATTGATAGTATTCACATATAGTAGCGATTACCATTGACCTATCCAGGAATAAATCAGAGGTCAAACATGTTTGTTATTCAATATTTTTATTCTTCCTTTCAATTTTCCTGTTTATCTATTCGCCGCAGGACTATGTTTTGAAAATTATTGGATCTGGATCAAAATTTACACATTTAAAGTCTTGCGTTGGCGCAGTATGATATCATTGAGCTATGACGCATTGGCATCGAGCCTTGGTTATAGAAAGTGTTTACTTTTTAGTTTGTTAGTACCATTTCAAAAAATTATTCGAAAAATAAATAAGTACATAACGCCACAGTCAATTAATTAGATATATACTAAGTAATTTATATATACTTGAAGAAAATCGTCGTTAGTGACTTGTGTTCTCAGTAACGGAATATGCTTCGTCGTGATTGATGGTATGATATGGTAATTAGATGAATTAATGAATAACATGTTAAATTAAAAACAAGCTGTCTTTTTGGCATATATTGATAAAGCGTGTGCGTCAAAAACACTTAGATTAAGATCAATAAAATAAACTCTTTGAGGACATAATCTTGAAACAGCAATACAAATTCAAAGGACATGTCCAATTAGGCTTAAATCCAGTTTTGTCATCAAATTCAAAGTTGTATTATATCATTAACCTTCCAACAGGCTTGGACTACATGATTCACGAATTTGGATGCTCGGTGCGTATGAGCGAGGCCGGTGCATGACCTTGTATGTATCGCTGCATCAGCTGGGCCAAGGATCCCAATGTGGCGATACGTGACGCGCATTACCACCAACTTTAGAGTGTGAACACGGTATTTAAAACCGTTATATATAGGTACTGTTATATATAGGAAATGTGTCAATTAAATGATATTTTTTTTTGTGAAATAAGCTTTGATGCGCATTTTTAAATATTTATCTATATAATTTTTATCTTTTGTTTTCATTTACAAACCTCGTAATGTTTGTCTGTCTTTGCAGATTTTTCATCAAGATGATGTCTTAGATTATTTCTTATTTAGGCACACCTAAAGGCTTAATATAAAAAAAATCTTATCGTACTGTTCATTCCAATGGTAACTTCTAGTAACAAATAATTAAAATCCTGAAAATAGACACTCGTCTCAGTTCAATTTGTTTCTTTTTTATTGGCATTCTCCTTTTTCGTCATCTTTCGATCGCTTTAACTTCATTATGTATATCTTTATTAGAATACAAATCGTAATTACAACTTCGTTTTGGTATTGTTTATTTATATTATGAACTATCAAAACGTTGGCGTCATTTACTTTTAAATTCACGAGTCACATGTAACAAACAATATACCTAAATATTAAGTATACTACAAAACCTGTTGCAGGCTCCTTCCAGAGGATTCTCCCCCCTTCCAACTTCAGTCCAAACAAAGTTAATTCGCAGAACGTGACTCTCAAACTTTCGTAAACAAGTTTTTTCGAGTCATTTTTTGCTCGTCAAAGAAATCATATTAACATACCCGTAGTACGTAGGTACACCATCACAGCCACTGTGTATGCACATCACAGCGGCACGTTTAGCACTACTGAACCAACTTGTAGTCGACTATCTTTCTGATCTTAAAGCTTTTCAACTAAAGTCGTATTTAAAACTCGTGTTAACATTGTTTTCAACATGCGTTGACCGATTCTGATTGGCCGAGAGTCAAACTGCAGGTGGGCCAGACGTGTAACATTATAAAACAGGGGTGGCCAACTTGTTTACAACAGTGTTCTACTTTGAAAAATCTGGCCTCTTGCGATCGACTTAATTGTACTTTAGTGGGATGATTAAAACAATAATTAGATAGTTTTTTTTATATTGTTTACTAATAGGTAAAATGAATATCAATAGGTAACAAAAAAATAATGAGAAGTTTGTGTTGTGCTTTCATTTCTTCTGTCAAATTAACAAAATCAGGAGTCTAATTTGATAATGTCAAACTTAACAAAAATTTTAATTTCATTTCGCGATCGACCGGTCCGGTCCGTCTTTGGCGATCGACCGGTCGATCGCGATCGACTGGTTGGCCATCCCTGTTATAAAACATACCTGTATACCTGTTTGCTTTCATAGTAGTGGGGAAAATGCATATTTATTACATGTACGCGAGATTATATTATAAGGGTTAATTCCATTTCCATTTTATTTATATGATCAGGGCAGTGACCAATTCTTAACTATATTTTGATTGAATTGAAGATCTTTCATGATGTCTTTAAAACTGCACGCAGATCAAACGTGCAACACTGGAAACATATGTGAATTACTTAGTTCGTTTTGTAGCAATTTCATTTTATCAAGACGATAATTGGTTTGTATTCAGCGTGCGCTGAACAAGGCGGTCGTGCAAATGAGTCATACCTTATCTACCAAGAGGTCTGCTCTTATGACATGCAAACAACTATTATATTATATTCTTACGGCCCGGCCCTGAAGGAATCCCCGAGGGGATTTTTTTAAATTAAATTTGCAATAGCGTATTCAGGTGCAACTTCAATTCTCAGTACCTAGAATTAGCATTTGAAAAATAATTCTTATAATTATCTTCGAGTACAGTATTACAGGATAGTAATAGTCTTTCTCCAACTTTGAAATCATAGATTCTTATCATAATTCTTAATAGAAATTATTTGAATTAAAATGTTACAAATTTCTTATTTATCAATATTTTCAACTTGTATGAGGCAAATATTTAGAAAAAAAGGTCAATTGTTATTTTTGGAAAAAAAAATCGTATAATAATCATGAACTCAGATTCACGAATGGAACCCTTGAAAGCTTTGGGAATTAATCGGTTTCAGTCCGTATAAAAACGAAAATTTAGCTGTGCACTTTATAAACCCCTTATTCAACTGATGAATTCGATGAGTTGAGATGATGATGTGAGAATGATGACTTGAGAATGAGATATATTCATGAATGTGTGCGGTTAAATATGAACGGTATATTTGTAGCCGACATCACAACATGGCGAGTACTCGTATCTCGTATATAATTATGTTCTGTAAACAGTTTAGTTAAAAGGTAACTAATATTAGAGTAACGTTACGAAATAGTATATTGATTTACAAGATAGTGTTGTAAAAACGAGCGTTGACCATTTGTTGAGCGCTAAGGGATCATTAACAATTCAACGTTAAAAGCCAGTGAGTGGTATAGTTCACACTTTAAATGTTTGATGACATTGTAGTTAAAAGCTCCAGTCTGAAACGGTTAAGGTTGCATAGCACTAAGTTCGCGCGCCAGCGCTCGAACGCCCAAAACTTCAGCGCTTGTTTTAACAACACTGCTACAAGATCATGAATTCGTAGCACTGACTCTCGTATCTTTCTACTATGAGATAATTACAAGGGAACGCTTGTACCTACCCTACAGCAGGAAGTTATAGACTCTCAAAGCTAGACTATTGTGGTATTTCTTGGAATCAGTTAAATTAACAACTGATGTAATACACTTCATAAATTATTAGATCACTACGCTATAGATTTTGTAGGGGGAGAGAGTGCAAGCTGCAATCCAACAGACGCTGGGCGCACTCGACTGGCCTGGTTACCCCTCTCACACAGAATACTGCCTTGAAATGTACTGCATTTCCCACATAATCCCCAATGTAAGTACGTGTTTCGGTAGTGAGTGAGATATGCCAGAGCCCATTCCCATCCTATCCCTTCCCATTTCCCCATAACAAAGGTAGGCAGCGCATCCGTTTGCGTACTAGGGCACGTTGGTTTGTCATTTTGGACAAACTTTGGTTTGTCATTTTGGATTAATGTTGGCATGTATCGCGGATGTCTATGGGCGACAGTATCCACTTACCACCGGGTGAACTGTATGCTCGTTAGCCACCTTCTTCCTATAAAAAAAAGATCACGATCTATATTTTTTAAACTGCAGTTTAAAACGGTACGTTTGCATAAGGTAATACATATATAGCACACACAAAGTCCATTGGCAACGCGTTATCGTGAATTTTGTAACCCCCACTCGCTGATAAGTGTTTGATAACGCAATCGGTGACTGCGGGTCATTGCAATACGGGCCGACGGGCTAACCGGCTGTCTAACTAGCTGAATTTTTTTGATGAACCACATATATTTTTTTACTACCGTGAAATACCGGAACAAGTGCCCTTCTTGTCCACCGCTGCACAAGAGCCTCCCCATGCACATTGAAAAAGAATCTGGAGTATGCGATCCACCAAACTGCACTGGGCCCGCGTAGTGGACCATAACCCGAAACCCCCTAGTGATAAATCACTAGGGGGTTTCGGCCTATAATATTCCATTACAGGGCCCCTAGTAAACTAGGGGCCCTGTAATGAAATATTATATACAGGCCGATACACAATTATATTCATTTAATTGTATTGCAGTTTCTATTGCATAATATTACACTATACCATCAGCCTGTGTCTCCACTGCTGAATACAGGCATCTCCAAAGAACCGCCACTTCACACGATCTCGCGCTCTTGTCATAATGATCTTTAAACATAAAATATAGTTCTCATATGTATGTATAAATGCCATGTGAATTGATTTTCATGATTGTATCTTATGCAATTTATAAAAAATCAGCGGCAAGTTTATTTACTGTTTAAATACATATTTTATCTATGAGGAAGTTGAATATACCTACTCTAGTATTATAATTTATAAGGAAAAAATCTAGCGCCTAATGATGAGTGAATAAGAAGCAATTAATGTATTATGTCACATTATATAACACAGTGTGAGGTGTGAGGGTAAGCATTGAGGAAGTTCACATGTCCACGTGTCCAGTGCTCATAGCACCCACGTGATATATGTATTTTATTAAATACTAGCTGTGGCCGGCATGCGTTGCATGCCCGGCAATTTTTTTGCATATAATATATATACATAATAAATAGCCTATGTCCATCTGGAATAATGTACCTTTCAAATGGTGAAAGAATTTTTCAAATCGGTGCAGTGGTTCCGGAGATTACCCTCCATATACACACAAACTCACAAAATTCGCACTCTCTCTTTATCATATTAGTATAGACTAGCTGTGCACGGCCTCGCGTTGCTGTGGCTGCCCAACAGATGGCTCTTACCCTGTATTCACCTGTTTTTGGGTAAAAAGCATGTTTTATAAACAATGGGTATATAAAAACACGTGCGTATTCGAATGCAACGTTGTGTCAAAATTTCAAAGCAATTGGTGAAGAACTTTCGGAGATTTAAGATTTTGAACAAACGAACGTTTACATTTTTATTTATATAGACAGGTAGATATAGAAAACTAGCCAAACATACATAGCTTGTACCAGCATTTTTTTTCATCGACTATTAATATATTAATATTTTATTAAGTTTACTAATTCTTTATGGGACTACGTTTATTTTGAATATGAATAAACTATAAATGTAATTATAAATATACCATTGTATTGGGAAGGTTTACCTCCAAGATATAGGTAGGTATACCCTAGGTCAGGAGTCAGCCCGTCATAAAGTTTAGTCAGTCAATCAATCAGTATGTCGTTGTAATATGTTGTATTGTGTTAATAAACAAATAATAAATATAGTATATAGTTTGTATTACAGAAATATTCGATTTAAAGAAGAAAATATTCAATACAAGTACAATACGACTCAGGCCAAAATCGTGTACAAATTTCTATCGATAAAACCCATTTTTTTCAGAAACCTATATGCACATTATTATTATTTATTATTATGTAAGGTAATAAATAATGCATGACCCGCCGACGTGTACAGACATAATTGTGCAGTTCCTTGTAAACCCACTGTATCTGAATCAAACATACTACAATTTGCACGAATCACGTGGTGGCGAATACACGTGATGGTCTGTTTACATTTTTGTGAAGGACTAACATAGTAGGTACCTACGAGTATATTCTCAAATTTAGGCTTGAATTTATGATGTGCGTGATAATAACGCAGATATAAACCGAAAATTGCAACAAAACAAATTTTTTGAATAAACAACAAATACAATTATGGCGCGACATAATAATACGAAAACAATAATAGTGATGATATTTTGTTTTCTTTTCATATATGACCAATGGTGCAGCTGGCATATTCTGCCAGTGTCATTTTTTTTTATAACGCGACATTTAATGGCCCACACTAGGATTCCGTGTGTCGTGGGTCCAAAGACACATACAAAGGCGAACACAACACGAATCTTCGTAATTAACGTCAAAGTAATTCAAAACACATTGTATTAATATCCAGTCATGTCGAAGTAAGTCAGGAATCGCTCAGTAAAATGACAGTAGGTTTACTGAGGACAAAAGAAAACTCCCTGGAAGCACAGGAAACACGCAGTCCAATGCTTTTATTTGATTAACACAAGCATTACGCACAAAACCACTTTACAGTTTAAAAAACTACCACTATAAAAATCAGTAAACGCACAACACACAATTTTTAAAATAATCAAACAAAAACTCAACTTCATTTCTAGAATTCCCTCCAAAAGTCTAAAATTAATACTTACATGCAATGAGAATGACAGAAGACATACGACAGATTTTTTTTTTCAATATTATGCCACGGCCGGGCCCTAACAAGTAATGTAATTGCATTGTCTTCGAAAAACCCGTATCATTTATTTAAATCGAATGAATTTGGCACCGGACTACATACGGCCACGGACGCTTCACAGCTCAGCGAACAGAAACATACTAAATGCTAATGAATTTAAAGTTTATTTTAATCCGAAGATGTTGTTGCTACGTTCCTCTTAAAATTCACGAGACGTTTAAATTTACGTTTTCCAGGTATTGGCGGGAACTTGTGAATAAACAAGCAAAATAAAGTCGCTTGTTTAACTTCGGACTTATCACGTTTGATACTTACACATTTTCGCAAATATTTTATTTTTGGTTTTCGATTGATTGGTTAAAAGGTCATCTTATAGGTACACAAAAATATAGCCACAAACTTCGTTTAGTTATGTTTTACAATAGTCATTTGTATGTCGTATTTATTGATACTCCATAGGTATATTATAGCCTGTTGTGTTAAGTTGTTTTCAATAGCTAATTAAAAGGTCACTTGATACACAAATATTTTGGTCGATCGAAGCTCCAAACTCCATTGGAATGTTATTGTTAAAAGAAAATATTCAAGTGACATTTAGAATACCTACAATACGTGTATTCGTATTTCTTAATTTTATATATTATACACTTATTTATATTGTGTTTTCAATATAGCTTGTAAAGTTTATTTCATATTGGCATATTAAAATTATAAATTCTATAGATCTTTTTTTATATCAATAGGTACCTATCTACGATAACAGATAGTTACCCTACACCTACAGACCAATCTCCGTACACCCCATGGGTAGCTGGTAGAAAATGTTGTTTAACATCATTCATTATATTAATTAAAAAGAGGTATAATAAGTTTTGAAAAAAGAGATAAATGCATTACGCTCTGTGTGACGTTTACTTTATATATATAAAAAATCTATATAATGTATTACCAATACATATAAAAAGAAATGTCTCGATTGGCTGACTGATAAATCATCGACGAACCGAAACCATTGAAGCTAGAAACGTAGATAGATTTTATAACGTACGTAATCAATCACTAAGAAAGGATTTTTAGAAACTTTATTGGGAAGTTGGAAAAAAGAGGGAAGATGATTTTTGATTCAAAGTCCAGATCTCAAGAAGTATTCCAGTTAGACACATGACATTTGGTATAAGGTCTCTATTGGAATATTAAACAGCGTCGTGGTTAGGGGCTGGCGGCAGGGCCCCAGAACCCTATCAAATAGCAATAGAACCCCTATAGCAACCCTATCAAAAATACCTAGTCAAAAAGTGTTCATTTTCTCATAATCTATACTCAATATAAAACTAGGGATAACCTAGGGATATAGGAATTATTTGTTTGTAATTTTCGAATTTTAAAGAAATATTTTGTATTTAAGTTTAAACTGCACGCCTACACACAAATATACAGCACCGGTATTTGACAACATGGCTCCAGAAAAAGCTAGAAGTGTTTTATTTAATGTAAATGTCTTAAATCACTAATTTCAGTTGAGGGCGCAAAATTCCATGTTGCCCAGGGCGCTCATGACCCTGGCTGCGACACTGATATTAAATACAAGGTTTTAAAATGTAACGAAAAAATGTCAAACAGTGTGACTGTAATAAATTGTAATAATATATATAATCAGTGTGTCTGGTGTGTGATATAAATGTATCTACAAGTATATAGGTTCAATATACTTTATATTGCACCAACTTTATATATTTTTACTTCGCATTTTTTATACAAATTACTTATATAAATATATACATATTTTATAGTCTGATAATATCCTTCACATTAACGTCACTGTCTAACTTCATGTTTTATATTTCGATATTTTGTATTAACCGATGTATTATAGTCAGCTAATAGCTGTCACACCAACAGCGTCACAATTTTTGTGCTAACAAACACCATTGACGTCATTGTACCTGCCTAACCGTCGTCAATCAGAACACCTTAGTTTTACAACCAAAAAAAAAAACTCAGAAATGATTTTAATTTACATTATGTACAACCTGCATGCAATATTGAATCAATTTACATTTCATTTACATCAATTAGTAACAAGAAAAGTCCCGTAAACCGGTCTGATCAAATCTCCTGCAGTGTTTTGCAAATCAGAACGCCTCACCTGCAGTTCTGTTCAAGTTGTTCAGTCTAAAGATTGCCAGTCTCATATTACTATATATTTTGTATTACTGTTTATTTTATTTTTTTACTCTTTTTCCACTATATTTTACACAAGCGGAATTATTGCCTAAAGGCATTCTCTACTTTATATTTATTTATTTTCATCAATTTTATTAGAAGACCAAACCTTTAAGAAAACCAATGTTGGTTAGCAGAAATTAGAAGGGAGGAACATACATAAAAAGGATCGATCATAAAGTTTTAAAACAATAAGAAAATACATTCAGACAAAAATTAGAAATATAGAAACGTAGATAATGATCTACCTACAATAAATATATCAAGAAAAAAAAACAGATAATTGTAAACACCCTTGACGTGATATGTAAAAGAATTGTAAAGAATGAAAAAATGAAGAAAATGACAACATTAAACAATGCCATCTAGAGGTAGTGTTCACAGAGCATACTTCTAAACAAATATTTGTTATGTCCTTTCCTAATGTGAGTGGTGAACGTTTTCTAATCTTTTACCAACTGCACAACGAAAGAATTGGTTATGAAGTTAGCATGGCATTACGTTTTCGAAAATTTTACCAACTGCACAACGAAAGAATTGGACATAAAGTTAGCATGGCAAAAATGATACATACGCAAAGAGAGAATTAGAATGACAATTGTTTTTCATTAATATTCAATATTCAAAAATAATATATACAATTATTTCAATGTTTAAACCACTGTAACATATTTTATACAATGACTTCTAGTAGAATACATAGAAGTCATTGATTTTATATGATAAAAGTTTCAGACACAATAAAAATATGTTACAAACATCGTGATAAAGGGAATAAATCTTTGTTTCACAATTTCATAAAATGATATATCAAAATAATGTTCTATGTATATTCAAGTACTTATATCCTACTTATCCAGATATTTTTCATCAACTTTAATGGGTAGATATGCGCTAACAATGCGAATATTATGAACAAATGTGACTACCAATGCTTTTCTACTATTATACTAATAGTCAAAAGTGATTGTTACACTTTCCACCTCAAGAATCTCACTAACAACGGATGCAAGTTTGAGTGCAAAAACGAAAACAAAAAAAAATCGCCTCGATTACAATTAATTCCACGATTTTCCTCATGCCATCTCATTTTAGCGCTGCGCACGCGTCACTGAGTATAATCGGCTTGATAAGCGGTAGTGGTGACCCGCATTTTCGTAGTAAACAATTAAGCGGAGATATACAGGTGATGTTATAAACAGTAAACATGATACGAGAGAGACACGACAAATTTGTTGCAGAAATATTTAGCTGATAAATCTAGCAAAGGAGATCCAGTAATAGAATAGCAGTAGTAATAAAAAGACAAACTCAAATATGACGTTGTGTTAATTATAACTAGAAATCAATGGTCTTAAATACATCGAAGCGTCCATACATTGGACGCCCTCAAGCCATATGGAGCGATGAACTGAACGTGACAGGAAGCGATTAGCCAAATGATTCCAGATCAACAAGTAATGCATCAGTAAATCATTATGACGTGTTATATCGCGACATATAGTCAAAAGTTAAATATAGCGATATAATTTTTATCAATGCCGCCGCAATGACTCATATGTTGACAAAATTATCACTGTGATAAGACTGATAAAAATGTCCAAGAACAGCTATCTCGATTTTATGATATATTCCCAATGATCATAAAGTTGATCTTTGACTATTCCAATTATTTCACAATACGTATTGAATATCAAAGTTAAAGTATAAAGTATAAAAGTAATACCTTAAACGGTAGGTAGATATGAGATAGAATTAAAGAAGTAGATAAACTGTTCCTCCAGTGGCATACGCGGCGGTGAATGTACCTTTTCACCGCCGCGTATTCCACTCACTCCCAGCACTCTGTGCCTCGTAATCCCTTAACAAGTGACTTAAAACTATACTTATTTTCTTGTGTTCTCAATATCGCGTTCGTGTGCTCGCGGCTTAATTCTCATTAATGCCTACGCCTGCGCACGATGCCAATTTAGAAGAACACGTGGCAGGTGGTGTGGGAAATACGACTTTTTCATCAGTTTCTAGAAGATTCTTAAAAGAATAACTTGGTTTATCTTCTGGCTAACGCACATTTCATTTCTTTAAGATATATTATTACTATATGACACTAATTACATGTGTTTTCACTTTAGCTTTAAATTGAGAACTGCGTGACCGGTACATTGTTCTGATATACAAATTTTATTTTTCATGTAGAGATCAGTAAAAATGGCGAATATGAATGAATAATTTTATGAAAAATAATTCACGTATTACATTTAATAAAAATTTGCTATATTTCATTAATTGTATCCATATAAGACCTATTAAAGTAATGCCACTACATGCTATCACTATTTAAACTACAACGAGTTACTATTGAGTTTTTTAAACGACCGCCATTTTGTTGTCGTCTTATCAAACAGACCACTGACGCAAAAGACATTCCATCTTTTTCTCATAGCGAGGAACTGGTAGCAACATACATCATCGTCACATAATATATATGTTGCGTACATATAAGTGTGCGTGAGTGGTTATTAATGTGCGTGCGCTCGGAGGGAATCCCGCCGTGCAAATCGCCGTTAATGTTTTATTTTTAATTTTGTAGTGCCATCGATGATTTTAAGAGCGGTATAGCATTTGATTTCGTCGCACAAGATGTAAATAAGAACAAAGAGGTATTGGGGATTGAAAACAGATTTTTTTCCTTTTTATGAATAGTTGTCAATGTTGTCACACTTAGGTTACAATGTGTGTTCATTGTATATCGATATAATAGTACATTTTCAGTAATACTATATTTTTTGTTAGAGTAATGAATACCATGGAGTTCCTCTAGGAAACAACCTCAGTCCCTTCTAATTTGACCAACGTAGACCTCTATTTTGATCTCTATTTTGACCATTTGACTGTGCTATTCAAATTTTCTTTTATCTATGCTCATGTTATAAACATGGATTGCGAATTTGATTTTTATTAGTTTGTATGTAAGAGGTAAACTCAAAAACTATTAAACCAATTTTTATATCTTTCACTTTTGGAAAGCTATACTTATGTAGATTAACATAGGATATGTTTCAGCGATGTGCGCGTAGCCAGGCCCAGTTACTAGTAGTTTATTAATTATTAGTTTATTAATTATTAACTATTAGTATTAATAGATAGAGCGCTACCACTATGATAAAAGATATCAATTATTTATTAATGATCAATGATTGCGATAGTTTAATTGATCCATTCTAATATAACTCAGGCACGTAATATCAGACATAATTTATGTATAGCTGTGCAGTTTATCATTTGCGATAATTGTGAAAAAAAACATAGAACAGGAAATCGCTTGAATGGATCAATAGATATTCCATTCGTCACATACAAGATATTGAATATGAGTGAAAAGGAATGACGAATTTGAAATTTTGAGTACCTATTTGAAAGTTGCCGTCACCTAACTAATGTATCAAAGGGTCATCACGATTATCTATCTCATTAACGGTGTTGTATCAATGTGTAATGAAGTGATTGACAAACTAATTTGGAAATAAACTCCAAAAAGGTGGCAATTTCTTGTTTTTTTTTTGTAACATTAATTGTAGAAGAAAGAAAGAACCTCAAAAATTAAATCGTAAATTAAAAAAAAAAAAACTAGAACACGAAAATAGTGAAGTCAACTATATCATACTGAATATAAAAAGAAAATCATTTAACACAATTATTTCTTTGGTGACATCCACAGCCATACATGCTTTATACACAAAAACATTCCCAGAAAAAGAATATTTTCATTAAAGAAAAAAAGCAAAAAAAAAAACCGGACGCGAAATAAAGAGATAGAAAGCCACAGACACGAACAGACATACAGACAAAAATAAGAGTCGAACAAACGCCATTCCCTTTTGTGTCGGTGATTAATACATAAATAAATATTCTTTTTTTTTTCCACAGTTCTAAGTAGGTCAAGGTAATAAGGCTAACCCCTAAATGAAATAAAATTTCCTCAAGTAATTCTTGGACTAATATGTGGGTTTAAACAAAGTCCTAGAACTTCCTCTAACAACTCCAGCAAATACAATTCATGTAAAACAAAGGAGAGCTAACAAAAATCTTGCAAAAGACACTCTACCCGGGACCCGGAAGGAGGGAGGCTTACTAATCAATATAATAGAGCCACTATGAGAAAAAAATATATAAAAGTACCAAGAAAACTCAAGTACGAGCCAAAGTAAATCCTATATACAAGTAAAGAAGGTATACAAACGCTCGTGTAACCGGTAGCACGAGGCTGCCCTAGTTATAAATAGATTTTCACGAAAAAGAAATGTTACAGGGACTTGGTGCAAGCTCCGGTACAGAGTAATGAATTATTTAGAGACATAGTTTTTGTTTTGACTTCATGTTTTTATGGTAACTTGATAATACCGGTTTGAAACTTTCTTTTGAAGTTTCTATCGTTGCAACATACAATGTTATCACAATACACAAATAGAAAGTAGGTACGGTTTTTTTCAGATATAATACATATGCCCGTTTTTTTTCCACTTTTTTAACTTATTTATTAAACACTATTATTTATCACACAAAAGGCGAGCTTATCTTAACACATTCTCTACCACTATTTTAATCTTTGGGTTAAATATGGAGATACATTTGGATATGCCATGAAAGATATAAATAAATAAATATAAATTAAACAACACACAACAGTTTAATAAATATAATTTTACCATGGATTACTTAAATACTGCAATATATAATAACCTATATAAGGTTTAGATTGTGCTCATGTTTAACATAAACAGTCTTCTCAGAGACTGTGTAAATATTATTTTTCTCTCATCAGCGTTCACGCCAATTTGTGATTATAACAATATAATTTAAAAGTAATGGAGTAACAAAACACAATTTATTATTGTGATAAAAATATGTGAAACTAAAACAAAAAAAGTAAAACTAAGTGAAAACAAAAAAAAACACGTGATGATAATTCTCGTACAATGTGAAAAGTCTCGAGACCACATATAGCAATTGAAAGAGACTCCATCGGTTATTTAAAAACTTCTTATCCTTGTAATAATTGTGCCATGTTTAAATAACAATTATTATTACCATATATCTGACTTTATGTTTGTTTGTTTTAAGTTAATGGCAATTAGTGAGTTTATGAGCTATTTATACTTTATACCATGGTTTACATGCGACACATTGATAACCGCTTACCGTTATTAAAATTAATTAGCATATGGCATAAAGAATTACATCAGTGTTTATTATACATGACATATACCTACAGGTTTAATAAGAAATATTAATTTTATTGGCTGAAAATTCTGTTAAATGTTAGTTAAATATTCCGTGGCAAACACCATCGCAGTTCAACTTTAAGGCTAAAAGGTCGTAGCTTATCCGACGTATATCAATTTAAGTGTGTTTTTTCTGTTTTTTTTGCTAAATATATTATTGCGTTTATAATTACCCTTGAGGGACTTAATAATAATAAATAATTAACCATCGTCCTGTTTTATTTAAGTTTTTATAAAGTTTTATGTTTTGTTTTTTTAATCTGCAGGTATTATTGTTTATTATTATTGAGGATTAGATGCTCTACGAGTCAATAAGGTCTCGTGTCACTACGACCCTTGCCGATCTGTTGTGATCGCAGCCTTCTTATAGTTTGAACACACTGCCAATGCAAATATTGTAGTATACTTTTATCAAAGAATAATAATTATCGGACCTCTTCCGACTGTAGGTGAGGGCCCATGCATATATATTTGTAAGTCAATGGGTCACAATTTTGTAAAGGTGTCTTGATGGTTCATCTCACTCTGAACAGAATCGATAGTTTTTGGAATACCGTAGATTAAATACAACTACAAGAAACAGAAACAATAGAGTACAAGAATAATAGGTAGATAGTCCACATGTTATAATTGCAAGAAACAAATATGTTTATATCATAGACATGGGAATAGACTACATACGTTCTTATCAAACAAACCTGCTTGGCAACTTCTAGAGGGGGGCGGGTGAAGCAGACGAGGTGGAAGTTCACTAAATAGTCAAATTTGAAACTTAATTCCTACGTAATAAGAATGTTCCATTTTCAAAACATATGAATAAAAAAATTGGAGAGCTACTGCACATACTCGTACAATCTAACGTACCTACTCTACAGTGTTTCTATAACATATCTAGTATGTATTTTCAAATCGATGGTTTATGCATAAACATACTATATACCAAAATAAATCAAGAAAATAACAATACATAAATACAATACAAAATAATATTGTTACACCAACTAGGTACTTCAAAGATGAGGAATAGTTTAATAACCAGCCGTTTCTACTACTCCATAAAAAAAAACCTAGGTACTCTTAATGTTTGCAAAGTGAAGTCTCTGTTATCCAAACTACTCGTGTTCTAATTTCTCTGGACCACACTCACAGACGCAATTAAGTCGCTTACACGAGCTGTTGGGGTGCGGGGGGGTTGCACGAGCCACCACCCCCCGCCCGGGGGGAGGGGGGAGAAAAAATGCGCGTGGAGCGAGAGAAAAAGAAAAACGCGGAAAGCGGAAACAAGTTCCCGCGACACGTGACTGGAAGCTTCCCGGGCGCGTCGCCATGGCAACCGCTAGGGCTGTGCTACGATACGTCACAGTAAATATATTTATATACACATATATCGTAAACATCGCGTTTTAAAAGTTGTATGTAGAATAATATGGTTTGACATTTGCTTTAGTAAAGTTCGTTGCACGTGTAGTTATTAATATTAATACAAGTTTAAAATTGTCTAAAAATAACTAGCAAATATGTAGGCAGATAAGATAACCGGTTCCATTCAATTTTTTGTATAACCGAAGCGTCTATACCTACTGCACGCAATATGTACGAGGTTTTTGCTAACAGAAAAAGTAACATGCTTATTGTCAGTAAAAATGTAAGAACATAAATTATCTTAAAAATATAAGCATATAAATGAAAAAAGTCTGTTTCTCTACTCAATCGTACCTCAATGAAGCAATGAATCTTAAAGAAAATAAAGCAGCTGTTGTTTCGTCTTTAGATTTTGTTTTCATGTAATATTTGTACAACATTTAGTAGTGAGTAATTATAATAAACATATGAAATACACACCTTAGGTTATTAAAATAAATACTTATTGCTTTAGAGGGGGAGAGTGCACACTGCAATCCAACAGCCGCTGGGCGCACTCGACTGGCCTCGTCACCCCTCTCTCACAGAATACTACCTTGAAATGAACTGCATTTCCCACTTTATCATATTCCCCAATGTATGTACGTGGTGGCGATAGTGTGTGAGATAGGCCAGAGCCCATTCTCATCCTATCCCTTCCCACGTCCCCAATCCTTTCTCCAAATCCATTCATTCATCAACACAGCGCAGCACATCCGGGGGCGTGCTAAAGTTTGTCATTTTGGACTAATGTTAGCATGTATCGCGGATGTCTATGGGCGACAGTATCCATTTACCACCAAGTAGACTATGCTCGTTTGCCAATTTATTTTTATAAAAAAAAACCTAATTGAAAAATTACTAGGTACATTGTTATTTATCTGTTATCAGTTTTAAATGTGTACCCTTTCTATTTTACTAAAATACAAACATGCATTCAAGGCCCCTTTAATAAATAAATATCTTTATAAATATTGAAAAGTATTTTTTTATTTACGTAGTAATAAAATTTTCCCATATCCCAAACATACGCGGGTGTCAACACAAAAGAAGTTTTGTATAATTCCGGAAGAATAACTATCAATAAAATTGGATCCTCCCTGTGAGAGCGGGAAGTGCCGGCCTTGAGCTCCGTGGCAACGTTGGAAAAAAATCTATATCTACTAGCACAAGGATGCAAGGGAGGGGGCTTAGTAGAGCCTTGGAGAACGCCGGGGCACGCATATATACCCATATATATAACCATAGATACGTATATACAAACACTTATAATTTGCCGTATTTATAATGAGTACCTAGTTTGAGTATTGTAGTTTTGAAGAGACTAGTTTAGTTCCCACGAAATATGTGGGAATATTAATTTGTGATTATTATTGTAATTATTATTTGTAGCAATTTGTAATTGTTGGCTGCAGTTTGTTGACGTGGCAATACTAATATCATACAACTGTTGTTTGGTTATAATCCTATTTTACGTAATTCGTTTCATTCCTAATTAAGATTAAGCAGTAGTTTTTTTTAATAAGTATATAATATTGAAAATAATAATTGCACAAATACGCGATATTTTTTATTTTGCTAATAATTTGTATGTGATTTCAGTAGATAATTTGAAATTTTGTATTCTACAGGTTTTTCATTTCGTATAAACATTGTTTACTAAAATATATTGTACAGTATATGGAACCTTCTAGAATACCCTACATATAGTGAAAAATTAAAGATTTTTTTTCTAACAGACTTGAGAACAAAGTAAAATTGATTAAAATCAATGTTTGTGTAAGTCAACTGTAATTACTATTTTCTTGACAAAAAGTATTTAACCGTTTGGATACTTACCGTAAGGATTATGTTAGCTTAATGTGCGACTTAGTTAGCATTCGAATAATGCTGTAATATAAATTCGGATAGATCATAAATATTCCTAATTATTGTGATACTCATTACGAAAAACAAATAACGTCGAGCTGGACAGTGTGTTATCAAGTGATGAAGTCGACAATCTTCAATCTTATTTACGTTACAATAAACCAAGTAAATAAAAATTTTCCAACACATGTTCTTGCACAGTGGAACGGCGCAGACGATAAAGCCAGTGCAAAAACGCGACGAGGTCGAAACGAAATATAAAAACAAGAAGCAGATACAAAAAGTTCACACAAGCACACGAATGATGTTGCACATTCTGACACGACCCTCGACGCGTATGTAAATAAAATCACACTTGAATACATTAAAATTAAACGAGATAAATACTTAATGTCACTATTGAAGATTAATTCAAGACTTCATGGAAAAAGAGAAAGAAGAACTTCGTTAAGTCAAATAGAAAAATATAAAAAGCCTTCATTGTGTTACTCTAGATTCGACTGTAATGTATCTGGATGATATCTTTATTATAGACTTTAGATGAAATGTAAGTTACTTAGATACTAAGGTTTCTTGTAAACTTCTTCATATGGCAAAGAAAATTCATTCGCTCGTGGACGAGCTCGTAGGACGCAATAGTATGACACAATTCAACGGATTTCGGCATTAAAACATTATTCTATGCGTCATTGCAATGATGCGCGTTTCCTCACAATGACAATGTTATTCTTCTAGTGAATTAAGCAAATGATCAGAATAAAAAATCACATAATTTATATACTGACAAACCTCGAAATTCTAGAACTAATATTGACACAACATTTAATAATATAGAATATTTACTAACGATAATTTCTATCGATGTTAATAATAATAATAAATGACTTTTGCCTTGACTTTTGCAACTAACATCTGAGTCCGAAATCATTATCACATACTCGTATGTACAATTAAAACGTATAACATGACGTTTTTGCAACGTCTTTCAACGAGAAAATTACGTAAATAAAAGATATTACTTTACATGTAGCTTATTAGCCAGCTAATGTTTATATGTGAGTTTCCAAGAATAGATAAAACTGATGTAAAACCGGTCGGACTGTGAACAACAAAAACTAAGGTACGTGCGGCAGTGGATTACATCTCTGAGAAACATATCCAAGTCAATGATGACTATTAAGTGGTTTTTAGCAAAGGTTATTTGTATATCACTTTAAAAGAGCAAGTTAATTAGTGGATTGTAAATCTATAATCTGCTTAGCAATATAACTGTAGATATTGTCCTCTTCTCTATTGGAAATCTTTTTATGTTTAAAATTCAAATCCTCTCCCTTTTCAAACAATAAAGTAGACATAATATTTTCTTAGGTTTGCACGCAGTATTCGCTCACGGTGTAAAAACGTCGGGATATAAATAATGTTAAATATACACGATTTAAACCGTTCAAAGTTGTTTAATTGCTAAATAAAGTAGACATTTTGAGAAATGAGCTAAATAGATGACGATTGGTTTAAAGGATTATCAATAAACCTTGCAGTTTTCTATATATTTAAGAAACGAGTTCGATTCAAACTGTGTGGTGAAAAATGGACAATATAGTAGGGCTATAAAATTAAAACATAAAATATATTAAAATGTTTTAAATATGAAAATCTTAAAATATTTTAGTCTGTGTCAATTTTAATCCTGTTGGTTTTGCATTTGCAATTGCATAATGTTGCAGGCATACACTCATAAGACTGTCTGCTGACGGACTTTGACACAGAAATTGTGTCAATTGCTAATTCATAAATTAGGACACACCTCAATCGCGATGCGCAGATTTGATCGCAGACTTTAACGTTAAATGATTTTCTAAGAAACTATTATTGGTTAAATATAATTATAAAATAATTTTAAACTAGAAACAATACCATTACAGCAATTGTCGTATTGTTATTATCTTCGCTTTGTAACAATAATAGAACTATATAATATTGCGAAGTTGTCTTGCAATAATCTATTTTATAATTGAGGAGGTACAAGTAGATTCTGTCACTATTCATTTGCTTCAAATGGTAAATATAATTAATAATGGTAACTAATATAATAACTCATTATATTCACGTTTCAATTGCTACAGAAAATGGATGATTTAAAGTGTAATTAATAGCAAGCTCATTAAGATCAATAATATTAATAAAATTATCTTCTGTCTACTGTTATCTGACGTATACCATAGAAATATTTTTTAATATTATATTAATAATAACTATTATAATCCTGTTTCATACATATTCAAATCAGATTATAAAAATATTCACCTGTTGTACCTCACAAATCAGAATATTAAAATGAGTTTCTGGCACATGATAATTCCTAGATTAACCTGAAAGAATGTTAATCAAATTCTTTACTTACATCTGAATTGCTTTTACATTACTAAACTGTTACACACAATAATGAATTTAATGTAGCCCAATCAACAAATAACAATCAAAGCTTAACTGCTTCATCACAAAACAACGGAATTTGTATCTTCCGCCTCAAATGGAGTACGGTACATTGAATTATGTGTGAAGTTTGCAAGTTTTAAAACAACTGATACTTTATAATGTAGACCTTACGAGTATACAAATACGGTTGAAATGAGATTTAATAGTTAAAATTGTAACGTTAACGTGTGAACCAATAAACAAGGTCGTAGTCAAACCGGCGACACAAGGTTAAGGCGAGAGATAAAAACGTGTAACAATAATGTGTTTGCGATGTATGTACCACGAGGATTAGTGCTCACTATTTGTACACAAATGTCCGAAATTTGTAAAATTAATGATAAGAATTTTATTGAATACAACGAAAATTTCAGACATGAAATATCTTAAATCGATATCATCACTGATAATGACATGTTTGTCTGTAAATTTTTAATACTTTTAAAAAAACGATCACAGATTCGTGACCAATAATATGGTTCTTATTAGTAGTTGCTCTACTAGATATGCAAAAAAATTTGGATTCGATTCCCAGTGGATGTAGAAAGTTTATGCATATATTTGGACCCACGACAAGGAACCCTAGCGTAAGCTATTGAATGTGGCGTTACAATATGAATTGATGCAATTAGATTTTATCATCTTTCCAATTACCAATCATCCTTTTAAAGCAATCTTTCAATTGTTTAGAAGCAATTGATTTCAAATCTGTTGTAATTTTTATTTTCCAATGCCACCTCCTTTTAATCCTTTTACATCCATGGTCAACATCAGCCACGCAACAATTGCGACCATTACAACTACATCATAGTACCTCACTGAATCATCTCTATTACCTTACAATGTAGGTACTTCATGTGCTTTAACAGCAGCTAAAGTGAAACTGGAAATTATGACTTAAAAGAATTCTTATTGGTTAATTTTCAACTATGTATTTGGGACCAATTTTCAAAATCAAGCTGTAATGTATTTAAATTATCGTAACGTAACACGAAAAATACATGTTTAACTAGTTTTAATGTGCCCTGAGTGCTAAATTAAAGGTTGTTTTAAGGTACTTGTCAGTGGATGACAACATTCATGTTGTTGTTGACAAGGAACGAACTGCGTAGTTTTGGTCAAACTTTAGTACCGGAAATGTGCCTAAACTGACTTTATTCGTTACTTTGTAGTAACATAGTAACAGTTGTGGCCTAAACTGTTTAATAGTAATGATTATCAATTCATGTTTATGGTTATTTTTTTATAGTTCAAATGTTTATTTTTGTTCCCAAAAATTAATTCTAAAGCTGTTTCTACACTTACTTTCTATTTAAACTGTTTCAAAGATCACGAACATACACAAACTGCTAGTAATGTTACCAACGATTAATGTCACAGTGGTTTGCTTGCAATTATTAAAATGATCATAACGTCGTTCGTTAATGGAGTAAATGATTAATTAAGATTATTCTTTCAATTTGCATATTGCAATCATAAACGAGTGGTCCTCAATGACCCAGCAATATGTAATTAGTAGCGTGAAGGTTGACAATGATAATTATTAAAGATACTCATTCCACAACACTGTGTTACTTGATACAATTAATTATAAATAAAAAGGATGCTTAGTTCATAATAATTAAAATTTCTAATTGAAAAGGAGTGATTTTTGTTCTTTAATTGTAAAACCTTTAACAATGCTTGTAATTTAACTAACTACAGCAAATATAACTACAGTAACCAGGTAATGTAACTACAGCAACTGTAATTAAGTTTTATGTCTTGGTCATGATTTTATAGAATATTATTATACTCGTAAAATGCATGCGATTTCAAGTTTCATTAATCATTCCTTTATATACAAAAAAGTTAAATAAAATGCATGATGCAACTCAAGGTGATCTTCAAAATAAATTGTTAAACAAATATTGATAAATAAGTAGCAAATGGACATTGTCTCATCAACAGTTAAAGTGTAAATCGGCGCCAACGCCGAGTGCTCTCCTCCACGTGACCGGTATATGATAAATAATGTATGAATCTAGTATACGAGTACCAAGATGCAGCCAACGACAATCATCTAAGTCACGACAACGCGCTTTTGCAACACTTATTCCACATCGACACAAGGACATACTTAATTACAATTTGTATTATTAGTGCACTCACCTGAACTTCTTGTCGTTACGATCCTCCCATTTTATTATTGACGGATTATACTGCATCATTCCTAATAGGATCCATAAGAAATCTGGCACCGAGAGACTTTTTGGTTTTTTACAGATTTTTCTACCGCTACCCTTCGGCCTGCCTGGGGGCCTTTTAAATACTTTTCTCTTATCATCCTCGTCTCCAGATTTGCTTCCATCACTTTTATATGAATACTCAGGTGACGCTGTTTCTGACGAACGATAAATATCTTCAGCATCGTCGCTCGAATCGCAAGCGCTCTGAAGAAGACTGCTATCATTTGGTTTATAGTCCGAAGTGTACACTCTACTCCTATCAAACGAATCTAAATCTAACACTGTCTGAACAGCTTCCTGGTGCTGATAAGGATCGCTGTCTGCGTATCTGAAAACTGATGATTGTCTAATCGCCTCCTGATTGAGACGGAACTGGAGTTTTTCAAAAATAGCTTCGCCTACTCTTCTGGAATAAGCCAAGTCTGTCTGTGGGTGCGCTATTCTTTGCAACAGCTCCTCCTTTTTCATGGCCCTCAATTCGAAACCAGATATTTTAAAGTTGTAATAAGCGATGTCCAGTTCACTGAATCCCAGGCTCTGTGCGGTGTCAATGATCCAGGAGACTGTGTCATCTTCGGTCCAGTCGGTAACCACGTTGTATTTCCAAGAGTCTTTATAGTAGAAGTCGCGGCCCGTGCTGACGAGGTTGTGGTAGACGTTGGTGGTGGAGTCGATGTCAGGTTCAGCGTAGACGTCGTAGGAGGGGTTTGTGTAGTAGCTGGAGTAGATGTAGGAGGCGGAACCCTTCCTGAAGACTTGGAAGTCGTCAAGGCGCGCGGGCGCGGGCGTCGTAGGGTACAAATCGCACATGTTTTGTTCGTAGGGACGCGCGTAGTCGATCATAGTCATGGCGGTTGCGTGCGACACAGCCGACGGTTCGCGGCGGAATGGGCGGCGGGCGAGCCGCGCTCCTTATGAATACTATTCAAGTATCCACGCGAGTCGCGCACTGTTTGTTTACATGATGCGTTTCGCGAGTACTCAAGTAAGTCGCCTCGTGCCTCCCGCCCCACTGGATAACCTCAGCCCTCGCACATCGCCCGACACACATATTTCGTATGTTTTCTCAATGTCCTAGACTTCCTTTACGATATGTTGTGAAACTTGTGAAGTTTAATGACATTTATTTGAGAAAGATGTTTCCACTGTTCTTATTTTATATATTTTTAATAATAGATAATCTCACGTGCCTTTGACAGTTATGTTTTAGGTTTGACGTATATTGACTGGTGGGAAATACAGATTTTTTTACGAATTACGCTTCTTAGTAAATATTTTAACTCTGACTATGTAAAATTACCTGCGACCTTATTTGTTGTATTTACAATATATTGAATCTTTGTTGAAATTTTAGAAAAATAACATATTATTCTTTTATCATATTTTTATTGCTACATCTTAAAAATCAGGTTTTCGAGCGTGTTTCTACTCATATTTAAACATAATCTTGAAACAATGAAATATTTAAGAAAGATAATCTTAACCAAAATTTATATGTTTATACAGACAATAACATAGGTACGTACCTACTAACATAGCTATAAACCAAATAGGTTTGTACCTATTACCTTATACCTATTAGGTACATCATATAATTTAGTTACCTATGTTTTATGTATGTATTTTTTTAAGAAATAAAAAGACTCATAATTATATATATAAAATGAATCATATCAGTTGCTCTATATATACTTATTTTGATTTTATTTAACGATATATTTTTAGCTTAGGTGATCTTTCAGTGGCGCCTTTTAAATAGTGTAATGCGATGATTTTAAATAGGTCGCCCCGCGTATGCTGGCGACGCTTGGGCGTCTCGGCTCTTTCTTTGGCACCCTTCGCCTCGCCTTTTTCGTTGCACATGCGCGGAAGAACTTGGTTCGTGGAGAGAAAAAAAATTATACCCGCGCATGCATTATGTTCTTTTTGGAACCCTAAAAACTACAAAAAGGTCTGTTTAAAGTAAATAAAGTCATTTAAAAACGAGTTTTACAATATTTCATTTCTAAAATTACCTACCTCTCTTTTTCAAGTCCATTGTAATAATTTTAATATGTAAACTTGTTATTTATGTCAGATGAAGAAAAATGGAAATGATTGTTTGTTGTTCTGTCGAAGTAGTCCTAATTAACTACATAGTTTACCTAATAGTATACTTTTGTTCAAGCAGTGGGGATCTTATTACAAAATAAATAAACCTGGTCCCGATTGCTTTAAATCTGATATAGAATTGTCAAAATAATAGAGTAATTCAGTAAACAAACCAAACCAGTAACCAATAACCAATAACAAACCAGTTATGGAGTAAATATGCAACTTGTTCTATTAATTTTAGTTTATTTCAATATACTATTATGTGTTCACATGGAGCTGGACGCAGTCATGTTTTTAGTTTATAACTTATGTTCATATTTAACCGTAATGTTTCTGGCTCGATTAAATAAAATGTGTATAAATTCTTCAGATAATGTTGAAAAGTCTTATGACGGGTTAATTTCCAACTATTCGGTCAATGTCTAAACCAAGAACGACCTAAGAAACTTTTATTTAACTCGCCCTTAATTTCTAATGTTAGACCGAACGAATAGTCAGACAGACGATGCTTTTTGAAATTCTTACTTAAGTATACAATAGTATTAAGGTGTGATAAATTGTAAATACTCACAACGATCTACTAAATATGTATAATAATAAATATAAATTGAATTACAAATTAATTTCATATAGGTACTACTAATCAGACTCATATTTACGTGGGTGACACTGAAAGTTTATGTAATCTCAAAAATTAAATCAAATATAAAAATGGAAGTTGTTTTATTGCTTTTCTAAGTATTCGAAGTGCTTTCAACAATCGATACACTTCATGTATTGATAGACACGACATTTTTGTGGGAAGAAACCAGCGTTTGCAGCATTCAGGCCACCCTTCTTTAGGCACCTCTTCAACGGGCGTTTCGAAGGCCTATGCCTCCCAATCAACTAACAATACCAACCTGATTAAGAGTAATTAGGTATCTACTTAGAGCATTAGCATAATTTAAGATATTACGAATGAAAATTACTGTAGATTTCTAGGATTCATCCTAATTGACTTAAATAGTAAATATTTTCCTATGTAGTATAAAGGATGAAGTTATAAAGGCTTCTGCATGAAATGATTTATGCTTTCATTGTAAATATAAAACTATGTCTGGGTAGTTCTTCATAGTGGTCAATAAATCTCCGCACTCATAAAATGTATTCCTTTGAGTTTATCATTAATTTTAGGGAATAAATAAAAATCGCAGAGCGCAGAGCGCTATTTATCCTAATCCAAATGGAACTATGGGAAAGATTACGGTTAAGTCAAACTAGGATAACAATGAAAATGACTACACAGGAAACAGGTACCTTTGTTTTATATTTGACTTCGTATTTAATTTCATTCGAATACTAAGCATACACTTCCCGGCCGAAAGTAATACACATCGGCCTTAAGAAAGAGGCTATCGGCTAGCTTTGGTTTTAAAGAGCGTCGTCTTTGTCGTGTGCGGATACGTATGTGAGTTGTCAGTCGTCGTATCACAGAAGCTAGTCGATCATAGCCGATCGTAGTCGATGTGTATTACTTTCGGCCGGGATGTGTAGGTTCTGACCACTCAACATTTTTGAGCTGAAACATCTAGTCAAAGCTGATGCGCGTGACTGTAAAAAGTATTTATGGATATCACTTAGTCTATAACTCTCATGTGACAGCTCTTAACAGCTTTGACAAAACAAAAATGTTTATTGATAATTTCTTTGTCTACTACAACGACTCGTTTTTATAGAAAATCGCACTAAACAAATGTTGTTCTATTTAAGAACTTTTGTTATACTGAAATGATTTTTTTCTTAAGTCCCTCATTTCAGGAAAGCGGACCAGTGTGCGGTGCTCGACAGTAGGCTAATAATTGTACTAAATAAGTTCTTATTTATTCTTATGGCTCGTAGATTGCACCCCTGCGGGTACACGACATGGCCCCATGCACTAGTCTTTGTCCCATGAATGATGAATGAAAAGCATGATCCACGTAAGAAATTGTGTAAACCGCATAGCTATCATCACATTCCTGTATTATTACGAAGTGGAAAGTGAGTCAGTTCAATTCCCCAGTAGGCATCATCGCGGTACCTATGTACCTACTCATAGCTAGACAGCCTGACTGTTCCGTCATTCGGCTCACGTGATTTGTGGGGTTTTGTTAATACCATATTAAGTGTGCTGCTGATAAATTGGTTGAGGAACACATACTTTGACTTGTGAATTTTTGGAAAAAAATTCACTACATCTCGATTGAGGGTCCCTAGCCTAAAGCCAAAACTCAAATCAGTTTCGAGGTTTGTTGACTAAGATGGAGAATAGATAAAAGTGTCCCAAAAAATCATCATGAAAGCCATCGATCTTTTAATCCATTCTTAATGTCAAAACCTTGACTAAATCATGATATTAACCGCTTTTTTATTTTTATTTGTCAAAAATAACGATTATGATAGATCATGCCAAATGCATTGTCACTAATTTTATTTGGTGGGTTAAGAAAATTTATAGACATACCATGGTCTTTTATAGACATACCTACTGTGGGGTGCATTTCTTAACAGATTGAAATAAAATTTGACAAAAAAAATTTCGATCTATATCTAGGATAAGTCCAGAAAGATAAGGGAAATCAGTGTAGTAGTATCAAAATAACGATTGCGTAATTTTTCAAAAAATCCCTAAAAAAATTCGACGCCTGCGATTAATTATAATTCTTTCTTGACAATACTTTGATATTGTCAATCCAATTAGTGACCAATGATCTGAACGTTAGCATATTAATGTGTGAATACATTTGACATTATAATAACATTGAAAAAAACCATTGTAGGCACGTCATCAAAAACTATGACAGTAAAGAAAACCGCGAATGTAGTAGGTCAATAGTGGAGAAAAATAAGGTTGCAAGTGCTATAATTGCCTAGAGTGAAAACATCACTCTGATTTTGATGGAATGTACTTGAAATTTTGACGAAATCTACATATTGGCCTATTGCGATCGTCACGACCCGCATTAGAAAGAAATTAACTACATCTCAACTGAGGGCACCAGGTGGATTCAACACCAATCCAAGATTCAATTACTCGCCCTAAAGCCCGCCTTCCAATAGCAGCGTAACGGACTCTTTTCAAACTTCGATAATGAAAGACAAACAACTCTTTTCCGTAAAACTCCTCTTAGTGAAAAGCCCAACCTATTTTACTCCGTTCAGCATAACTATTTCCCTATCTATCGCAATGGAACGCAGGTATAGCCGATTTATTTTGTTGAGGGGGAGAGTGCACTATCCAACAGGCGCTGGGCGCATTCGACTGGCCTCGTCACCCCTCTCTCACAGAAGACTACCTTGAAATGTACTGCATTTCCCACTTTTATCTTATTTCCCTAATGTATGTACGTGTTTCGGTAGTGAATGAGATGTACCAGAGCCCATTCCCATCCTATCTCTCCCCATTTTCCCAACCCTTTCCCCAAATCCATTCTTATATCTCCAAAGGTAGGCAGCGCATTCGGGGGCGTACCAACATTTGTCATTTTGGACAAATATTGCCATGTATCGCGGATGTCTATGGGCGACAGTATCCAGTTACCATCAGGTGGACTATATGCTCGTCTGCCGCCTTCGTACATAAAAAAAAATATTATTAACGTCTGTGACATTCCCGGTTATAAGCAATCACATATCCATATAGATATTTTTATGTCACCAATCTTTTAACGGCCACTTGATTGAGCAAACTTTGAACTTGTTCCGATACTCGTCATTACATAGGTATGAATGACATCTTTAACATTTTTTGGCATCCAATTTCACCTAATACCTGTAATCGATAATCTTGACCGATCGATAAAATACCGAAATTCGAAAGTCGCGATGGCTATAAGAGACTTCTTTGAAATTTGCTATTGCTAAAAGCCATGAACGCACATGTACATACAGTTACATAATTATAAACTAATATTTATTTCGTTCCAAATAAACTCAGTTTTCCCCGTCAAATCGGGAAAATAATTAAGAATAAACAATGTGTTATGTAATTACGAGTTAGCAATTTTAAAATAATATTCCTATTACTTTACAAGCCTTATTTATAGCTTTGGGGAAAATATTTCTGAAAAATAACGCGAGATTTATCAACACACGTCTCGTCATCGAAGGGCAGTTCATCCGCACTTCCTCGATAAAGAGTCACTGTGTTCAGTGCAGTCATCAAAACACTTTATATCGCGAACCTGAAAATTCTGGAATGAACTGCCAGCAATGGTTTTCACACTGAGCTACGACATGGGACTCGTCAATAGAGCTATAACTATAATTCTGCAAAGTCGGCAGAACACCTGCAACCGCCTGGTGTTACAGGTGTCCATTAGGCGGCGCGTCTGTCATTTCTATAAAAGAAACATTCTGACGATTAAAAAGGTAGAGAAACTTTTTATGCGTTTCATTGCAAAGTACAGGTCTCCCCCTGTGATCATACTAATATAATTTCGGTTCATAATCCATCACGTAGGCCCAACACGAATTGAATACTAATCATTTAATCAGTCCACTAATTAGTTGTGTAAAATAAATAATGTGTGTAATTAGTGTGTAATGTTGTGTATTACTGAATTACCTACCTACTGACAAATTCTTTTATGAAAAGAAGGTGACTGAGGAACAAAGAGTCCATCTGATACGTTAGTAAGTGGATACATTGCTCATATATATTGGCGATACATTCCAACATACCTAAGTCAAGAATAGTCAAGATCGATGAAAGTTTACACTAAGAACATTAGAACAACTTTTAGGTTTTCAAGTAAAAGTTGAACCTCAGAGTTCAGTGTTGGTCTATTTCACGACCAAAGGCGTATCCAACAATAATGAATACATTAATTATACGATACATTCATATATTTTTAAGTCATCGAGTAATAGTGATCTGACACGTTCGATGCTAAAACCGTAAACTGAAAACAGCGCCATCCGTAAACTGAAAACAGTTTGTTATAAATTTTCTGACTTAAAATTTTATTGTTTCAAGATTCTGTTTAAATAGAGCAATAATAATATCTTGTTTTTAAATATTTCACTAAAATCTCAATATCTAAGAAATTAGTCTCAATAATAAATTAGAAGGAACAAAAAGGTCCTTTTTAATATCACTTTCTATAAGTCATATTGTTATTGTCCTGCATATAGCACAATAGTTAAAATACAATGTCATATAACCTATCCTAACACGCACTCCCTCGCGCTATCAGTTCGTCGACCTCTTGCATAATGCCGCCCACATGCATCTTCACAGATATGTGCAGGCAGGGAAACGTTCAGTGGAAAACCCCGTGCTACTGGGGAATAACACTGGCAGGTCTAACAACGAAGGCGCTAAGACGGTTTCGAATGACGGACTGCTTGGATTCAGTTCGTATCAGGGGGCATGATAGTGCCCCCGCCAAGACTCGCCGCACTACCGAACACTGCACTCTTTTCTCGAAGCAACTCAGCACACTTTTGACCCACTCGTATTATTACACTGGAGAAACGCACACGGCTCAAAATGAGAAGTTTTACATCTAAATTAAACTGTCAAATTTCACTACGACTTTTAGTTTTGAAGATATATGAACTCAAAAAAAGAAATTTGTGACTCACACATTGATCATCAAAAATCTAAAATACTTCCAGAGGTGTTAGGAAGCTGAAATATGGCATGTCAATAGAGATTGGAATATAACCAATGGGGAAAATCTGAAAATCGAAATGTTCCACTCTGGTCACCTCCATAATGAGAA
This sequence comes from Sesia apiformis, assembly GCA_914767545.1. NCBI lineage: Eukaryota > Metazoa > Arthropoda > Insecta > Lepidoptera > Sesiidae > Sesia > Sesia apiformis. The sequence continues at coordinate 20,084,210 of OU611956.1, forward strand.
GGAGGGGTTTCTATCATGCCAAACTCTAATAATTATGATAATTTCGGAATATTTCAAATCGTGTATGTATTGTCATTCAAACGGCGAACGAAACACTACAAAACGAGAAGAAAAAATATAATAAAAGAGAGAAAATAACACAAAAATGACTTCACAGCCGAGCTAATCATAATTAAACAATTTCACACTTTAGTAGAAACTCAGAGGAATGGGTCGGGATTCGAACTGAAGATGGGATCAAAAGAAGTATGATTCGAAAAGCTATCAGCGGAAAAATTTCGTACCAAATAAATAATTGGGATTCGTTTGTAAAAAAATGTCCATATCTTCAAGAATACGAAAACAAGATTCAAGAACACGATTCGCCAAAAGAAACAATTTTAACGGCCGGCAGTGCGGCACGCGACTTTATTATACAGACGCGCACGGACTGCTGCACGAACGAATAAATTAGCAATATGTTCTTCGTATAACTATAATAATAGATTTGGTTTTTTCACCTCGAGAAAAAAAAATCGATTTTGCCCAGGTGTAACGAGCAATTAACAGGTTTTTCGAATTAGCAGGAAATCGATTTAAATGTCACGAATAAAATGTTAATTTCGTTACATTTTTATAACTAACAGGAAATAATGTGGGATATTTTTTCTTTTCGAAAACAATAATTCCGGAGCTTCTAAGAACAATCCTCTGTTAATGCTAATTAATGTAAAATATAGGAAATGAGATGACTATAATAGGATAGATGTTTTAGACTAATTATACAAGCCCCACTGCAGCTAATAATCAACTAATTCAATGGATGGTTAGATAGCGCCAACCGCAAATATAAAGTTGTAAAACAAAACCTTTTAATTAAGTTACATTCAGCGATTATGAACGTTAATGTTATTGCAACAACTCATGCAACGCATTGCAGCAACACGATTAAAAAAAAAATCACTAGCTGATCGCTAACGTAAAAACATCGTGATAATAACACTTGAGGTATAAAAAAATCTGGAGTATGTGTATCTACCAATCCGCGTAGGGCCCGAGTGGCGGATTATGGGGCGAAACTCCCCAGTGGCTTCACTGAGGGAGACCTGTGCCCAGCAGTGGGACGTTATCGGCTGATATCATCATAAGGATGCAACAATCGCTTATATTTCGGACAGGTGTAAACATTTTAGAACGGGTTTTTAGCGCATAAACTTTCCTAAATGGTTTTTATACACGTTCCTTAGATGCATATATTTACTTGGGTTTTCTGAGCGCATGCGCGGCGCGTGCGACCGGTTAGAACGGGAAAACATTATAACAAGTTTGTTAGATTGCAACTTCTGTACTCCAATCTTTGAGGAAAATTAGATAAAAAATCCTTTGAGAAAAACTTTTATCAGGGCGGAAAAATATTTTTGAAATGTGTCAAACAATTATGTTCGTGAAAATAAATATCAGCATATAATCATGCCACTGCAGTAAATGGCTAGGAGGCTTTGGATCCACCAGCACCAGCATTGCGGATTGGTTGATACAAATGCGCCAGGATTTTTTTAAATTCTCGAGCATGCACGATGTTCTCCTTCACCTCCGAGCAACTCAATGGTACTGGGCGAGGATTTAACTCACGGCTTCACGATTGAGAGTCGAGAGTAGACATCACCGCTTGTTCTATAACTCACGAGTAGAAGTAATCCTGCCTTTAGTAGACTTTGACCTATTGGCATGTCCAAATACAAACTGTTATAGCACTCACATTAACAAGCCCACGATGGAAATCCAAATAGCACAGCCACCACTTTGAATTCCACATATGATTCAATTAGATCATTTCCACATATGATTCATTACCACATTAGATTCAAATTATGAATTTGTATTTTAATGATTGTACTAAAACTTTGTAACATAATAATTATGACACATATGTGTATGCCTTACTGCAGAACTAATGCGGTGACAAATAAACGGATTTGATTTGATTTGAAATAAACATAGTGCAAAATGGCCACTCGACTGGTCACGTTACCCCTTTCACACGGAAGACTACTGAATTGAAATGTACTGCACTTCTTACTTTATCGTATTTCCTCAATGTATATACGGTTTCGGTAGTAAATGAGATATGCCAGAGGCGGTTCTCATTGCATCCCTCCCCATTTTCCCAAATCTTTCTCCCAATCCACTCCTTAATCTATAAACGTGGGCAGCGCATCCCGGGGCGTACCAAAGTTTGGCATTGTGGACTGATGTTGGCATGTATCGCATGTCTATGGACGACAGTATCCACTTACCATCACGTCTCTCGCCTTTTTGCTATAAAAAAAAAAACTGTTATTTTTTTATGAATTCCTCATATCCAGCAGTGAAGGAATAAGGGTTTGGTTGAAATTTTGCTAAATTTTTCACACATGTAGGTATCGTAATTTTTTTGCTAAAGTACGTTGCAGTAAACTACACCAAGAAACCTGCCTTTATTATCTGACAAGACTACATGTATACTTACATTATCATTGATAGCTTATTGATCATAACCATATATGTCTATTATGATTACGTAATTACAGTTATATAGATCGAAGGTCAACACCATAGCATCGTAATGGACTCACATTCTGTTATAGCGAGGAAATTCTGCGCAGCACGTGAATGAGGAAATAAATTGCATAATATTTACTTTAGTTTCCCCGTAGAACGTAGGTCATGTAGTAAAAATTTAATAAACCAACCAATTTGTGGTGTTCTAAGGATAGATTACATAAAAATATGAAGAGTAACTGAGTAAGCAGGGTGAAACATCTTGTGTGGTAGAGAGCCTTATCATATCACACGTTATTTCCAGCGTCTACGTCGCCACTGTTGGATATACGCCTCTCCTACGGCATGCACGACCTTCCGCATTTCACAACTGGCCATTTTTTAAAATTATCAGTTCACTTGGCCGAAGGGCGCCCAACGTTGTTTCTCTATACGTGGTCTACATTCGAAAACTCGGTTAAGCTATTGGTTGTCTGTTCAACAAAGTTGTTGCCGCTTTGAGCTGCTTGTTGTTGCTGGCAACTTGTTGCTTTGGCTGATTACGATGACTACATTTTATTTATTTGAGACATTTACCTATTCTCTATACGGTAATTGTCACTTATAATGTACGAGTAGTTTACAAAACAACAAATTTACAAATAAGTATACATAAGGACAATGTGTGCTGACATCTATCTGTACTAGAATAATCTGCTTTACAGCTGTTTGATCTTAAATAGAATTTAGAATTTATTTAAGAAAACAGTTTGTTCAGGTGGTAATTATTGTGTATAATATGTACGTTTTATGTAAGTATGTCTATATGAAAATGTGTGGGAGTGTGGTCAAAGATATTCGATTTTTGAAAATTTAGCATAGAGTCAATAATGTTTGTAATTGAGTGTGAGTCGATATATGGATGTATGTGTGTGAATAAGAGTTAAAGATGCTAAAAATGTTAAGTATAGATTGTTAAGAATTACAATGTTATACTATGAATGGCAGGCGAACACCAGTGAAATGAAGAACATTAGAATAGAATACTTTATTCAAAACAATGTTTCACAGTTACAAATCACAAATCTTTACAAATTATAAATAAATAACGCCACACTCTATGGTCTGCACTAGGGTTGCCTGTGCCGTGGATCCAGAGACACACACAAAGACGAACACAACACATGAAACACCCAAACTCGAACACAGAAATTGCACTACCAACTGGAATAATTGGACGTCAAATAACAATTGTTTTAGTCAGAAGAATAGGTCAATCGCGCACTCCCAGTCGACTGTGGTATACAATACGAGCCCTCCACCTCGACAATTATTATGTTCTATTACACCAACAAGTGTCGCTCAGTTATTAACATAAATTAGAAATTAAAAACACTTTTTTTGAGTCGTATAAAAATGAAATTCCCTGAAGATTTTATTCAAGCATAATTGAATAATCTATACGGAAGATTCATGTATTTTTTAATATTAATATTTCCAATGTTATCTCTAGTTAGATAATCGCCAGAGACTAACGTTATTATGTTATTAGCACTCAATATCTAGAAACTACAAGGATGACTAGTATGACGCCAGATTTTTATTGTACATGTTTTGCGTTTATGTCTTGTTTTGAAGTTGATCTATTGCCTCGTCTAGCTTATGACAGTTTTATCAACGCTTTTGTGATACTTATTATAATCATAGATATACTACAATATGTGCATTATCTAATTTAATATAGTATAATTTGCAGCAAAGGATTCAAAACGGAGAGATTCATCAAGGAACAAAAGTCGAAGACGAAGCTCATATCTAGTGTAAAGTCGAGAATCGATGGTGTACAGGAGGAGTCCTTATATTGACACCTCATGTTCTGTTTGTGGCGACTAAATGAAAATATCTTCTGCATAAATAGCTGCTTAGTAGCCTAAATGCTTAATTATTAAATATAAATGGCACACCACAGACGTCTAAATACAGTAATAATAAGTGTAGTGACACCTCGAACCGGAAAGCGTAGTGTTAAACGTCCTCTGGCCTGGCCTGGCTCTGCCCACATGGATCTATTAGGGTCTAGCTAGATGAACGAAAGATCGTACATGGTGGCGAGCCTTGGAGACAGCAGTGGAGAGACACAGCTTGATGGTATGGTATGGTACAATTTTTTAAATGTGTGTGTTTAATTTGCTATAATAGTACATACGTTACAGGGCCTATGTAAAGTAACAACACCATAGGTAATAAACTATTTCATAATTCTCGTGTGTATCTGAAATTTTGATTCCACAGACTAATTGAAAACGTGTGCCATTTGGCGGTAGATTCTGACTCTTTCTCACTTATACCATACCATATCATCAGTATATATCTTATAGGCTGGATGTAGATCGCTCCCAAGGCTCGCCACCACACTTCATCTTCGGCTCTTCTCATCCAACCTCCACCGGTAAACTTCTTCAAGTCGTCAGTTCACTTGGGGGGAGGGCGTCCAACATTGCGCTTCCCGGGCACGGGGCTTCCATTTGAGAACTCGTCCTCTCCATCGGTTATAATAATATAACAGTGCTGCAATAAATATGACCTGCCCGCTGCCACTTCAGCATACACTGATTCTGCGAGCGATGTCGGTGAATTTAGTTCTTTGGTGAATCTCTTCGCTCCGTATCTCGATCCTTATCCTCGCTTCTCGTTTATACTTTAAACTCCTCCACACGTTGTCTTAATCTTTGCCCTGACAAACACAAATCTTATATCTATGATTATATTAATCCAATGTCTCTCAACAACTTGGTAGCCATCATGCACGACATCAATTATCTTTTTTCATCCAATCAGCCCCTGCTTTTTGCTCGTATGTTCACAGATCAATACATATAACGCAAAAATACCAGTTTTCAAACTTTAACCATTGTGGTTCGCGTCTCGGGTTTTTGCGTTGTCCATTTATTCTTTTTGCTTGTTTATTTACATTTGCGCGTGTTTATTTATCGATGTATCATGGACCGGCCCAACTGGTCGTCCCTCGGCAGATAATGACCCAAAACAGTCCACGTTTTGTAAATATAAGACAAACATATTCTATATAATAACAAGTTATCTTATTCGTATATTTATTGTACCAATACCATACTGTCAGCCCGTGTCTTTCCACTGATAAATATATGCCTTCTCGCTACCACATCATACGATCTTCCTCTCTGGCGTCCTATTGTTGGTAGTATAACTAGTTGGTAGTATTCTACTCGCTAGGTCTAAAATATCAGAGATTGATGACGGACAGAAAAGTTACCGGTGAGAGAGCAATCACTGCGATAACCAACCCGAAATATTTATGTGTTATAAATATTAAATATATATAGTACATAAACACAAATGTCGGGAAGGAGATAGGTCCTCCGATACACACTCCGGATAAAGGAGACGCTTTATATACCTTTACTATACTTTACTATTACTGTATACTGTAATTTAAAGACTTAACTCTGGCAACTCTTACACACATCCGTACAAACCTCTGTTCTTCTATAAAAGACTATTAAGTCTCTTATTATTAAGTTAAGATTATTATGATTATTTCGAGTACGTCCAGTCAGCTAAAAGTTGCTTTCCCTCTTTGTGTTATTGTAAATTCATACAAGGCTGGAGATGCTCTTACAGAGTACATTAGCATGCGTGAACCGACTACATTTACGTACGTACGTAGTCGAAGCCGTTAAGTGTCCAAGAAGAGCTATAAAGCGTTGTACAAGCTGGCCTCGACCTTGGGCCTCAAAAGTAGACCTTGATGCCGTAGATTTAATCATAATGTACTCAACGTGATGACAGACCATGAGCACAAGTTTAAGGGGAATAACATAAAATTCATTACCATTGTATAAAGGTACATTACAGATAGACTAAGCAGCGTCTGCACAAAACTTTTAGACCATAAAACACGAGGAATAGTTTTTGAAGTAAAGGGTGAATATGAATAGAAAAACAAATCATATAGGTTCTTATTTTTCTTGCAATACCGTCTTTGAACGAAGCTTGGAAATCATCATGACTAGCGCACTCGATTGGCCAAATTACCTCGCACTCACAGTAATCTACAGTAAAATGTGTGTATGTGTTTCATTCCGAGACCAGCTAATCACGACTTTGAGTTGTGACCGTACAGAATCCAGTCCAAATCTTCCAGCACACACACACACATACGGTAGTCTTCTATGCCGCGGTGTAACGTAGCCATTCGAGTGGGCCCAGCGGTTGTGGGATTGCAACATGCACCATTCTGCTCCCACAATGTCATTTCCTATGACATTAATGCATTTGTATTTTATCTTAACCCTTTATTTGGATATAACACACAACTATTGACAGAGGCAACATTGAAGTTCTTCATGAGACTAAAAAAATATTTGTGCTCGTAAAAATAAAAGCTTAAAACTGGATGTGAACGGGTTATCAAGTTCAGGTACCAGTCCTCAAGGTCAAGGATTTTACGTCATTGGATGTATATGTACAACCACCAGGAAAAGTAAATTCTTTTTTTTAACAAATATGGTGGCGTTAGAATTCCTTCATCCCAGCGAACAATAGACAAACAATAAGAGGTCAAAAGTCATTTGCTTGATTAGTTATATTTCATTAAATGAATGAAATTTAGAAACACTTTTTAGCTTAAGTACATTCATACTAGTAATGGAGTCGGCTGGCTTTGGAATAGCTCCACCGCATGGGTCTCATAAAAGGCGACTAAGGAATAACAAAGTAGCTACCACAAGCCCTCAGGAACTACGCCACCTCTAAAAGAGTGGACTCCCCAACTTCTTGGCCTGCGTTACGTTTAAAGACCATTCATTCCTCATGTACAGGACAATTTATATATATGAAGAGGCTTGTGTGCCGCAGTACACACTGTTGCAGCTATTTCATGCGTATGCGTTGTGTGAGTATATGTGAATGTATATTTTGTTCATGCCAGCTCCTGTGAAACTATCTATAATTCAAGTAAACATGTGAAAATGTTGGAAAGTTTTTAAAAAATGAAATTACTCTATAAACAAATGTAGATAATACACGTTTTAAACATATTATCATTTGCATCTTTGACAAGACATGGCAATATTAATATGCCCGTGACTGTACATACTCGCAGCCTTTTGTGAGTTGCACAAAGGCATGCATACCTCGGAACTTTATGATGCGTTCACAGAATCCGCACGTGATTCGGCCTTAATTTATGCCTGCCAGATACCTATCTGAAATACATAGGTGTATCGTGTAGTTGTACATACATATATAATATATAAAAGTACATACTTGCCATACCATAACATCAATCTTTGTCGTTCCACTATTGGATAAGCCTCCACCAAACTCGCCGCCTAATATCATCTTCTGACTCTCCATTCCCAAAAAAGGGTGTAAAGCCAGTAAATAGCTGTTAGTTACACATACACGTATCGTCATGAATCGTTACTACGATTAAGTGGGAAATACCCATTATGTTAATTGTCCCAAAGGCTTTAATACCAAGAATTTTATCCTCGTGGTTATGAAGGCCGTACAAGTTTGCAACTGGGCACGGCCCGCCTTACCCACTCACTTGTGCTTGTAAAAAGAAAACTCTTTCTTTGTTGGTAAAAACCCAGGGTTGTTATTCAGTTACAATACATTTTAAGATTAACAAGTCTTTTCTACAGTTTTGTCCGCTCAAATTTGTATAATTCAATCGTCAAATCTACACGTATATCTATGTATTTAATAGAAACGTAACAAAACGGCGCCTATACATGAAATATTTGCTGTAACCGTAACCAGGGGGTCTACTCTGATTTTACGATTCCGATGTTTCGGGCCCGACCGAAGTTCCAACGAACGAAGTGCTATAACCCTACTCTCACTTTCCTTCGTTCGTAGCTCTATATATCGTGTAATACCAAATATTTAAAAGGTGAGATATTGTTATCGTCAAATTTGACGTTTGACCTCCAAGTATCTCCTGCCAAAATCTATATTTTGATTGTTGTCTCGTGCGATGGGAGTTGTTTCAAATGTCAAATTAAGTTCGTTCGGGCCGATATATCGTAGTGAATATTTTCGTGGTAGGAATCTACTGAAATATTGGACGAAACTTCGTTTTTCGTGTTTTCGGAGTAGACCCCCAGCTTTGCGTCCTCCCTCATACATATTGTCTTGTGCACATACACTTAAAACAGCACGCTGGCCAAGCGGATTGGCAAGTCCACTGTTTTAGAGGTGGTAAAGTTCCTCGGGGCTTGCGGTAGCGGCTTCGTTATCCTTTCTGTGATCCACAGGTAGAAATGAATGGCTAAAGCAGGCTGACACGACACAGCCATGAAATAATTATTACATTTTAATATTTTTGCATTACTAATAATTGTAAGTAATTAATAATACTCAGTATTTCCTAAGAAGGTGGGAAATACACATTATGTTTTTTTTTTGTAGACGAAATGGTACCAGCAGTAGGTACCGGGGAGGATGCGGGTGCGCTGCTGACCTTGCAAAATCCCATTCACAACCTTCTTGAAGACATCTACGCGTCAGACGTATTCACGACAACTGAAACCAAAAAATGTATAATTCTGTTCACAATTATTCCTCGGGGGGTAGGGTGAAATAGGAAATGGGCTGTGCATCTCATTCACTCCCGACAAACATTGTATTGTGTTAACTACAGGAGAAAATACACTCACGGCCATAACTTCACATACACATGAATATTAATGATGATATGATATGAAGTAGGCTTCTATGTTTCAAGAAGATGTTACATGTTGATGAGGTAAAATAAATTGTACTGACAGATACATACATAATTAAATACATTCCGTTATAATTATGTAAGACATTGAGAAACAATTAATTTGCTAACTTATAGAAGGAAATGCGAGGTTTTTGTTGAATCTATGATTATAATGAAGGAAAGATTCACACAAAGGAAAGAAATATGAGAGAGCTGTCATTTATTAAGATAAACAAACAATAACACCTATCTTATTTTATCTTGTCAGGTCATCTTCTTCTTTTGTTGTGCTATTTCCAACGGAGGTTGGCAATCAGCATGATTACCGTCACGCGAGTGAATGCAATCTTATCCATTTAATTCGACCTAATTAAAATTTAAGTACATTAAACTTTCGCCATTTTTCTGGCGGAGCCATTATTCCATCGCTATAAAATTTTTGGGATTTCTGAGCGAAAAACCGATTTAAATGGTTTATACAGGCTCGTATTGAATGTAATTTTATTCCATTTCCATAGAATTTTGTAAAGAGCGGCATAAATGATAATCCGAACGGTGCTATATCTGGACTGTCCATCAATTTTTGTTTAGTCACCAAAAATGTGTGCGGTCGAGCATTATCGTGATGGAAAACCAATGGATGACATAAGCATATGTGTCGATCTGCTTCAATTTTTTCAATGATAACATCAACATTTGCGTTAATAACATTTACCACAGCCACAAACATCATTCACATCAAAATTACCAGACATGAATCGACTGAACCATTTTTTGCAGTAATTTTAGTAGTAGATAAACCATCTTCTCAGAAACAAAACCAATCTCTTTTCAAGCACTAGAAATATTCATCCCCTTTTCAAAAAATAATTGTAAAACACATCTAATTTTTTCCTTATTAACTTCCATTTTAAAATTGTAAAAAAATATAAAAAATAAAACTTTAACTTGTAATTTCAATTTGTCGTCATTACAAAAAAGTCAGCTGTCAAACAGTATGTCACTTTCCCGCCAGTGATCACAGTATTGCCAGAAATATAGCACGCTAAAGTCATACGTTCAATAAGGCGGCAAAATTTTCCAACTACTTACTATGTCAGGAACCGTTCCAATCCCATCCTATCCTCTCCCTCCCCATTTTCCCAACCCTCGCATCTTGTAGGTAACGCATCTGGGGGCGTCCCAAAGTTTTTCATTCTGGACTGATATTGGCATGTATCGCTGATGTCGCTAGGCGATACTATTCACTTACAACCAGATGTACTATTGTATACTCCAGTGCTACCTTTTTATATAAGAAAAAAGTCTTATTACAGTAAAAGCTCCAAAAGGACGAGAATATGGCCTTGAAAAACTAACGGTCTTCAAATGACTAGACCATTGATTTTATTAACTCAATGAACTTTCCCGTTTTGTAAAATAAATATTTCTTGCATAACAATTCGTCACGCCTCCGAAGGTTTCCTTCAATAATTTCCTTGATAATAATTAAAAAACAAACTCAAATCTGCATTCTTCCTTCCCCATGACGTGGTGTTCAGGAAAATTGGAGAACTTACCGGGTAGGTAATACTTGCCATGCGTACCACGTCACCACATGATCTGACTGACACGTCTAGGCGTCAAGGTAATGTGGTGACATTCGGAAGAGACAAAAACAAGTGGTGGAAAACAACTACGTTAAATGGAATGACTGTATATTTGTGTTATACTGTATATTTGGTTTGTGTTATAGGGAGTTAGAATAGCATCACCCAATCTATTCCCGTGGATATCGTGTCGTGGCCACTAAGGGATAACATAGCCGCTACCACAAGCCCTGTGGAACTACACCACATTTAAAAGAAGGGACTCACCAACCCGCTTAGCCAGGCATTCATTCCTCATCACAAGACAATGTGCATGATGAGTCCCATGTCCCAGCAGTGAACGATAAAACGGCTGGTCACTCTCAATGAGTTCATTCGTGAGTTCGTGAGATCAAACCTTAATAACACTGACTTTCAACTTAAGTGCGGATTCAATTATCACTATTTCGGCGTTGAGGAAACTCGGAAGCCCGAGAATTAAAATAACGCCTACGGCACCGGCGAAAGGGAAATATTGCATTTTTGCTTACGAATAAAATGATTTAAATAAAAATTATATAGCTTTACGTGACCTATTCAACAATATACCAGCAGTTATGATGCAATGAGTAAGATTATAATCATCACTGTAATGGGCCAATCATTGGTGTGGGTTTCAGTGATAGTCTAATCTGAGTGTGTTCCTTGTATAGTAATCGTGTGATTACCTTCTTTATTGGCGATTTATTTACAATTATCAGGCCGACATACATGGCTGTACCACTTGCGTCCCAAGAAGAAGGAGTGAAAGTACCAGAGGAAGCGAAACACAGGACGTCGCATTTACGTTGAAGTGCGTTCAGAAGCACGTATTACTGTAAGTGGTACAGATGTCAAAGTATACTATATAGTTTGTAATTTATTTAGTTGTTTATATGAATTTAGATTTATTTCATTTAGGTACTGTCTAAGTCGGCAAAATTATTGTGTAAAGTTAATGTCAAGGCCAACAGATGGCGCTGTATCGGTTCTACTTCGCGCTATGGTTTCGTTCTCATGTAGGCCTTGATAGTGACTTTTGGGACAACATCGACGTGGTACTTGTCTCGGAAACGCATCTCGCGGCCCGAGACAGGCCCCAGTTCCCCGGATTCCATATCTACCGCCAGGACGAAATGTCCGACCTTGGCCGAGCATACCGCGGCTTAGCGGTGCTCGTCAAGCGAAGAGTCGTCCACCAGCCGTGCCCCACTCTGCAACTCCAATCACTCTACGCTCTGGGCGTGGAGTTGTGCATTGCCGGCAACCCGCTGCGCCTTTATGCAGCATACAAGCCGCCGCAGCAACGAATCTACACGCCCGACATCCGTGACTTACTGGATTCCACAATACCCACACTGATTGCTGGCGACCTCAACTGTAGGCACAGAGCGTGGAACTCGACCACCAGCTGCCCAAACGGTAGGCGACTCTTCGATGACGCCGAGGCACACGGATACTGTGTCACTGGCCCGGAGGCGCCGACGCACTACCCGTACAATACGTCACGTGGCGACGTGTTGGGCGTTGTGGTGCACCACGGCCTCACATGTCATACTACACTAGACGTGCTGTTGGATGACATGAAATCGGACCACTTGCCGGTCATTGCCGCCCTGGCGACACATCCGGCGAGAGCAGCGCCGTCTCCACCGCGCCGACTGATCCGATGGCAGACCTTCTCGGAGATGATGGTGCGTCAGACACCGAGCCGGCCTGTTGCCTCCTCGGGGGACGTGGAGACTCTAACCCGTGAGATCACCGCTGCCATTAACAACGCAACTGAGGCATCTTCCACGACGACCAGCGCTCGAGAGAGAATGCCAACTCTCCCGCCCCACATTATCCGCAAGATCGCCGTAAAACGGCGAACCCGCAAACAATGGCAGCGAACGAGATGCCCACGAGTGAAGACGAGGCTTAACCGACTCACCGAGGAGGTAAAGGCCGATCTGACATCCTACCGGGCCGAGTGCTGGGAGAGACACCTAGACGCGACTGGCGACGACTGGAACAGTATCCACCGGTTGTGCCGCCAGCTCAGCAACTCCCCAGCCCCAATCCGGCGCCTACTGGCCAGCGACGGGACACCGAGATACCACGCAGCAGTGCAAGCTGAACCCGACAGACGACGTAGTCCACGTCGCAGCAGTCGAGCAACACCTCCACGGAGAGGACATCGGCTGGTCGCCCACAGTGAAATACCTGGGCGTGACCATCGACCGCTCCCTCACTATGAAGCCCCACGTACAGAAGACGATCGCCTCGCAAAGAGTCGCGCGGTACCATCTCCGCTCAGTGCTCTCCTCACGACTCCCTCTACATGTAAAGCTCGGGGTCTACAAAACATACCTGAGACCCCGCCTCACGTATGCTGCACCGGCATGGTACGCCCTGGTGCAGAAAATCTAACAGACAAGCCCTGCAAGCGCAGCAATCCCTTGCCCTGCGTACCATCGTCGGTGCCCCACGCTGCGTGAGGAGCGCCACGATCCAGAGGGACCTACACATGGAGAGCCTGACAGAATTCATCGGCCGCCTTGCCACAACTATGTTCGTCCGCGCTGATGCATCGCGCCTCGCTCACATCAGAGGGCTGTCGCCGCTGCACGCGCAGCCGCCCGATGGCAAGGCCTTCCCACGCGACCTGATCACGCCTGCGGACGAGTCAAACGTCAGGGCTTCTTAAGACACCGTCGCCCTAAAAGGGGCGGGAGCTAGCAACGAAGCCTCAAATAATCCCTATCAAGGATAAATGACCAAAGACCCAATAGGGTCACCCCAAGGACCTGTCCGTATTAACGGACAGAGGCGAAACCACATTAAGGGAGAAATCCCGGAATTGTTTTCTCCGCCTCCCTATAAGGGGGTGCGAGAGACGGCCTCAGGAAAATGGGTGACCTTGCTAGTAAAGCTATAATATTATATAGTCCCACTTGTTTTTTTTGGACACCTGATTAAGTCCGGTCGTGCTCATGTACCAAAAAGTTTCAGTTAAACTCCAAAATCGATACATTTCGTATACACTACACTTATGCCTCAACTCGGCATAATATTCTACATCAAAAGTCGCAGCGCAGATTTACAATTGCGGCCGCATCGATGACTTAATGAAAAATTTAATTCTATTTACTACCAATATGTATAACAGTAATGATATATATTTGGTACGTTTTAAGGAAAATCTCCTTTAAACAAAAACTTTTTTGGAGATAAACGGAATAACTATTGTGTTGTTGAATATTATTACTTTACGATTTATAGATAAGGCGACATGTTCTCATAAAAACAACAGACATTCCAGCCACTGGAACTAATTTACAAGAGAATAAAACAACAATCGATGGCAATCTATAACATCCCACTGCACATGCGAGAGGGTTGCAGGCTATATCCACTATATCAGACAATCCACAGGCTATATCAGGGATTTGATGATTTTTCAACATTAGATTCCCTTGTAGATTCCCGATACAACAACACAACTCGAAAAAAAGATTTATTTTTAGTTCTTCTTATATATAAGAAGAACTATATTATATATACGATATTTACGATATAGAACTATATTATATTATATATTCTTATATTATATATACGCATAACACATAAAAATGGCGTGTGACGCTGGCGTGGCTAGGGCGTGGTGCAGACATGGCATGGATGCCATGTCTGCACCACGCCCTAGCCACGCCATTTCAGTATGTTTTAAATCGCGTCGCTTCCATATATTTTGTATGAAATGAGAATGAAATGGCAAGACGCCCGAGCCTCGCCAGCGCCAGACGCCATATCTGTGTGTTTTGCGCTTAAGACTAACTATTGTAAAAACCCCTTCTTATACATTCAACTCCTAAGTTGTCCTAAATATAATGAAGATCTTAATGATATTGACCTCCTTAATGTACATCTAAATAAATTAAAACATAAATATCCTCAAGAAAGACTAATGTAAAACATTTTCAAAAATTTATGTAAGTATAACTTTATTTACATAATTTGATTTCTTTGTTTTTAGTAATTTCAATTATAGGTAAGTACCTACTCTTTGTTTTTCACCTAAAAACGATAAAATTATCTAGCATGGGAAAACTTTGGTGGCCTGTGTTTTTACTTATGTTATTTATTCTTTTTTTGAAAAACTTTTATATAAAAACTTGATTACAAACACAAATTGTTTTTCTTAAAGCTAAAAGTATCTTTATTCCCACATATATGTAGCTAAGTAATTAATTAAACACTTGACGACACAATCTAGATAGTTTATATATTTTATGAACAAGAAAAAAAAAATTTCAAATTCAACGTTTAATCAAATCGAATTATGAAATTTTGTCACGAAGAACTTATATATGATGTTGAGGCTACTGCAAAACAAATCAAGGTACATTATCATCGCAATTACTGTTATGTAGTGAAGATCTATAGTTGTTGTTATTCTATCTATAGTTGTTGTTCTACTATCTATTGTTGTTGTTACTCTATCTATAGTTGTTGTTCTTCTATCTATTGTTGTTGTTACTCTATCTATAGTTGTTATTATATCTATAGTTGTTGTTCTTCTATCTATTGTTGTTGTTACTCTATCTATAGTTGTTGTTATTCTATCTATAGTTGTTGTTACTCTATCTATAGTTGTTGTTATTCTATCTATAGTTGTTGTTACTCTGTCTATAGTTGTTGTTATTCTATCTATAATTATTATTCTATCTATAGTTGTTGTTATTATGTCTATAGTTGTTCTTACTCTATCTATAGTTGTTGTTATTCTATGTATACTTATTGTATTTGTGCTTTTTGTTTCTCTTGAAGATGTAATTTATAAATAAATGGACCATATGCGAGTTGGTAGATATATGTAATTTAGTTTAATAATTATATTAAGGACTAGTAATGCTCCATAAATACATATGTAAAAAGCTTAAAACTCTATACTATTTTTAGCATAGGATTTTAACTATGCTAAAAACCTATACTGCGAGTGAAAATAGACACTGACGCCTACCCAATGTCTCATAATTAGCATAATAATCTCATAAGCCCTTTAGGACACAGGAAACTACCATGAAATATACTGCATTTCCCACTTTATGCTATTTCCCTAATACATAACGTGTTCCCATTCCATTCTATCTAATCCCTCACTATTTTACCAACCCTTTCTCCAAATACATTCCCAATTCTCCAAATGTAGGCAGCGCATCCGGGCGCATGTTAAAGTTTATCATTTTAGAGTGATGTTTAGATGTTTCTATTTGTACTCATCTTCGTCTCTTTATATATCCTATTCCCCATTTTTTTCTAGATTAACCCTTTTTTCTAGATTCGTTCCAAAATCCCCAAACATAGGCAGAGTATTGTTTGTCATTCTGGACTGATGTTGGCATGTATTGCGTATGTCCCCAGGCGACAGTATCCACTTACCACCAGGTGGGACCGTCTGCTAATCTGCAATATTCTTTCTATTTAACAAGAATATTGATTTTTGTACGACATCGGCAAAGTGTCAACATGTGAGAATAAAACCCAACAGTAAGCTTCCTTTTCTCAGATAACATCAAATACGTATGTATAAAGTGGTCCAATGTAATTAATTAATTAAAGTCTAAGTACAAAGGGTCCCCTAACATTACTGATAAGACCATACTGCTTAATTGTAGCGTATACCATAAGTTATTTATGGTAAATTTATCACGTTTGCGTCACTAATGCCATACTGTAGCCGGGTGGCAGATAAAATGTACTAATTAACTCAAAATGCGGTCAAAATTATCGCTTATTTTTATTGTTCATGTATTGCTCTTTCTGCGTACGTGTTTTCAGGCATATATATATATATGTTACTCTTTAGTCAAGGACCTAATTAATAAAATAAACTATTAATATTTTTTTATTGTATACGGCGGTGTAGACAGTTGACAATTAGTCGCCGACGTGATATTTATTAACACACTTTACCATGACTGTAACGAGCCCTCTATCGTCCACTGCTGAACATGGACCTCTTTATGCACATTGTCTTGTCCATGGGGGGTATATGGCCTTAAAACGCCACGCTGGCCAAGCTGGTCCGCGAGGCGAGTCCATTCTTTTGGAGGTGGTGTAGTTCCTCAGGATTTATGGTAGCTGCTTTCAACTTGGCCATGTTTTACGACACACACGACAAAAAAATGGGTGGTGGTGGTATTCTAAAGTTGGCCGACACCAAAGGGCCTATTGTTTTATTTATATTTATTCATGTTTCGTTACACAAATATTGTATAAAAGGCGGACTTTAATGCCTTCTGGTTAACCTTTAGACAAACACAGAAACGTAAAAGTGTGCATCCAACGCATAGAAATTTAAATATTATTATTTAGATTTATATAATCTAATAATATGATTTATATAATAAATATATATATATCTATGTACATTAATAGTAAGTTCATAATGACAATATTTCTATAATAATAATAATCATTTATTTCGCAAGAACACAGGTTAAAAAAATGGTGTTAAAGTCATATCATTCCATTATGGTCTGTATTTAATAAGCGTGCAACTAATGTTACATTAATATATATATATATATATTATTACGTTCATTACTGGTCAGTAATTTCAATTTGCCGCCATTACAAAAAGTCAGCTGTCAAACGGTATATCACTTTCTCGCCAGTGATCAATGTTGCCAGATATATAGCACGCTAAAGTCATACGTTCAAAAAGGCCGCCAACTATTCCGACTATTATTAAATTGATAATTTCCATATTAATATTAATTTGGAACATTTAAGAAACTTGTACGATGCATGGTCATTACTTATTTTATTGATGACTGTGGAGTAGAGAGAAACACTTTTTGGATACGCGAGACATATGTTCATGCGTTACAATTAACCCTTTCTGGTTACTATATAGCCGCCATTGCTGAAAGGGCTGAAAAAGTGTTGCCAACACAACAACCTTATTATTTTGTGGAACCTTCGTGAAAAACACAAAAAAGAGGAACTTTACAGTTTTTTTTTTATAGACTAGGTCCCACGTGCGCCGCCGACCCTACAAAATCCTATTCACAGCTCTCTTGAAGAACCTATTAACATTTATATTAACATTATATGAATGTTAACATGTTATATTCATAACATAACATGTTATTAATGTTTATATTAACATTATATGAATATATAACATTTATATGAAAATTTTTGAAACAATTGTGTATGTACGTTAGGTGCTCAACTCTGACAATGCAATATTTAATTGGTGACTATGGAACACAACAAATATATAGGTACCTAAAAGTAATAATAGTTATCATTAAAACATAACGTATTATTTAATACGTAACACAGTGTATTTATGTTTGGAAATTCCAGCAAGCAAAACCCTATGCGTGATAACGCCATAAATAATAAAATTAAATAATTAGCCCGCCAAGTTTCCGCTGCTTAGTCACGTGACAAATTCTCAATGTATGGTGTACGGACCCTCTAGATCAGTGTTCCTTAAACCACATTTGTATCATTTAACGATTGCGTACCTGACGAATGATGGAGTAAAGTAAGGCATATCTCATTATTTTAAGACATTATTCAATCCGAACCTTAGTAATGGTTCTCATCGCCATCACATCCGTTCCCATGGTAGCCGTAAAAAGCGATTAAGGAACCACCATAGCCGCTACCACAAGCCCTAAGGAAACCAACTTATCTCTAAAACTTACTCATCTACCCGCTTTTCTAGCGTAAAGTTTTAAGGCTATACCATAAGAATAATACATAATATAACATTTACTATTGTTAAGGCCATACATACCACGTGCACAAGACAATGCACATGAACGGCATATGTCCAGCTAGGGCTGACACCACCGGAATACCGTAAATGCTGAGATTAATAAAGTTGTGACGAAAAACAAAAAAAAATATAGCAGTTATTTTTTTATTTATAATTAACGCACATTAATGTTCTCGGCGAGATAATATTAAATAATTAATAATAATTAACACAAAATAAACGTATACTGTCTTTGGTACACACAGCAACCCTTTAAATTTAACATTTGCATTTGAATTAATAAAATCTTTAAAAGAGTCTATATATATTATTAATGTTTACTAGAGTCAGCTTCTTATCACACACACGTCTCATTTTTAAAGGGGCATGCTCGACAAACAGCCTCGTCGCCCGGAGATGTTTGATGTTAACCCTTCAAGCATCCTTCAAAACCGAAGTCCTGCACAAACCCGGAGTGGTGGCAGCCCTGTGTCCACGATAAAAGGGCTGGATAAAGTAGACCATAAAGGGTTTCAATCGTTTCCATAGTCGCCGGAGATGCCACTTTCAATTCAAGGTTATTCGACTGCCCAATTTCAAGAACTGTATTGTATATAAAAAGAGATGTCCCGAGTGAATGACGACTAATTCATAATTGCCGAGCCGTAACTGCTGAAGCTATAAATATAAAATTTGCACAGTAGGTGCCGCACTTGACAAAAGCTACAGACTTTAAACACAATCAACGTTTAAACTAAAATTGTAAACGCAATTTACGTTTAACCTAAAACTGTAAACATAATCAACATCGAAATTACAGTAACTAAAACTTGAAAGTATTTGTAAGTGACCGACCGATTGGCGCAGTTGGTAGTGACCCAACTTGCTGTGCAAAAGGTTCCAGGTTCGATCCCCAGTCGCATATACATTTGTTTAATAAAAAAAAAGTCATTTGTATGTTCGGGTCTGGGTGTGTATTTGTGTTTGTCTCTGTATGTCTCTGGACTCACGACACAGGGTATTCTAGGATATTCATTGAGTGTGGCGATATTTATTAAAAAAAAAAAGAAAATTATACTTGTAATCGTCTTTCTTTCTATAAAAAAAGAAATCACCTCTTTCTCATCCTAACTGGCATAACTTAGTAAAAAGTGACCCTATAAAAGTTATATCTTACATAAATCCTTTTATAAAACGTAACAATTTAGTCTTATAATTAATTTGTGGAGTAAATGTGTTGTTGCAACGAAAAACAAGTTATCACAACGGATACTTTAATAAACCTTTAATATCACATTTATTTTTTGCATTCCATAAATGCCGTTTCGCTAGTTGAAATATCTCAAATGGAATATTTCATTGGAATATCACTATACTCGTAGGACGCCTTTCAATTATAACTCACTTCCTGGCCATAATCCATCACGTAGCTCCATTGCTGATTGATAAATACTACACATACACCAAGATTTATGTTTTATTTTTAGACATGCGGATTAATTCACCGCCTCTATTAGTCATATAATTGAAAAATCCTTACTTAACCCATTAAACTACAATGACATTTTAGAGATTTTTAGAAAATTTGAAAATAAACTGCAACACGCATTTCTTGACGGATTCCTTATAGACGTCAAAATATATTTGGGATTTTTTTTAAAAAGTTTACACCGTTCTAATTTTTAGACTACTGAACAATACAGATTAAATAATAATCGACTCACATTCGTATGATGGTGATTTCAAATCCTCGGCCCGTAGTTACCATTGACAACGGATTTTTAAAAATTGTTACTAGCTCGGAGGTTTTTTTTTACAGATAAAAGGCGGCAGTCGAGCATACAGTCCACCTGATGGTAAGTGGACACTGTCCATAGACATCCGCGATACATGCCAACATTAGTCCAGAATGAGAAACGTTGCCACGCCTCCGGATGCTCTACCTACCTAATGGATTAAGGAATGGATTGGGAAATGGGGAGAGATAGAATAGGATAGGATGGGAATGGGCTCTGGCATATGTCACTCACTACTGTAACACGTGCGTCCATTGGGGAAATACGATAAAGTGGGAAATGCAGTACATATCAAGGTAGTCTTGTGTGAGAGGGGGGTAACGTGGCCAGTCGAGTGCTCCCAGCGGCTGTAGGCATGCAGCGTGCATTCTCCCTCTAACATAGTTGAGTGGGGATACCCGCATGCAGAAACTGGAGTGTGTGTATTCCACCAATCCGCACTGAGCTTCCCTAGTGATTTACTGTGAGAGGCCTGTGCCTCACAGTGGGACATTATAGATTGATACAGGTCCAAGTACAAGAACCGATTTAGCTCATCTTCGAACTTGAAGGAGATACAAAGCAACAAACTATTTTCAACAATACGAACTAATTTTCTGCCAAATTTCATATATCGTCAGATAGGGCAACTAAAGTCGAAATCTCTCTTCGACTGGCGGTGACATACGTCTTTTTCTTCATTTGTATTAGTAGACCTATTAGGCCAAGAATTACTTGAATAGTCAAGATCTACTAGGGTTCGAATCCACTATCACGCAAATGTGAACACCTAGACCTGAGATGATACAATTTATACTTCCGGCGGTCTACAGCAAAAAATTTGGACGAAAAACGACAACTTTTATTAATGGACAATTGTTACACATTCGAGTTATACAAATAGTCTCTTGGTACTGTGAACTGTGCCATGATACTATGAATCTTTCTGTGAGTGTCATAAAAAGCGACTAATGGATAATATAGTCTAGACTCGCTAGACTAGACTCGGCGAAGGCTAGACGAGTAGGCGAAGTAGACTCACCAACTAGCTTGGCCAGTGTGGCGTTTTAAGGCCATACATGCACAAGACAATATCCTACAGTGGACACTGAAAGGGCTGGTTGCATTGCATTAGATTACTATGAACTGTCACTACGCAATTAGGAGGTTCTGAGACCGTATGTTCGATACCATAGCGGAAGAGAGCAGGAATCCAGTGATTCACAACTCCGCTTTTAAATTTGTACATATGTAAAGAAAATATATTTCTTTCATCTGAATTTTGCCACGCTCCGCGCTGTCGGTAAAACTATCATAGTGTCGGTAAAACAGTGTAGGCGTCAAGTGAAGAGAATCGTGCTGACTGTCAAATTGTAGGTAAACATATATAAAAGTATTGTAAGGATTGTATTGTAAGGATAAATAATAGATGTTAAAAAGGATTGAAGAATAAACTTTATATGTCGTTTCTTTGTATATCGAAGTAACACCACATAAGTTTGTTTCATTTGACAATCCTTTTGAAGAGAAAATAATCGACCTTATACATATTTCTAGGTTCTAATACGAATCGCCGTCGATTACTACGTTTATACCACCGTCACCGCCTATTTTTTTTTCTATTTTAAGATATTTAATTTTTAAAAAGAAAATTTCCATCGGAATCTTTCGTTACTAATATATCTGTGGAAAATAATAATTATCAGAATATATTTTGTTATGATAACACTGAATCGAGGCGGGTTTTTCGATGTTTGACTGTAAAAAGAGAAAAAAGGGGGTATGCCATTGTGGACAGACAGGATTGTTAGAAATAAGATTATGAAGATAATAAATTATATGCGATTCTCGTGTCAGACCATTTGTACCCAAAAATCTTACAATAGAAAAAAAAATTAGGCGACTGCGGTGGCATAATCGGCGGCATTCGTGGACGGAGATGGAGGACGGTCATTTTTTTTTTATTTATTAGGGAAGTAGTCTGCATTGTTGAAGGTAATGTAGAACTACCGACTTTTTAAGCATCCTTGCCATAGACTATCACTGCACCATCTAATTCATAGTAGTTCCACAAATACCAAGTTTCTGAGCTTGTGGTACGTACAACATCTAATTAAATTTGTGAAAAGTTAGTGAAACAAGTGCTATAAGATAGTTATTGTACTAAAACTGTAGAACAAGCGTGTCTGTACATTGAATATATTTACCAAAAACTGATTGGGGACGATGAAGGAAGAGTATCAGAATACAAAAAGACGATTTTGAAAATTTTTGTCTGTCTGCCTCGAACACGCTAATCTCCAAAACAACGGAACGGATTTTAATGGGGTTTCCACAGGTTAATTAAGCTTAGCTTGTCGCTTCGAATAGGCTTCGTTACATCGAAATCGAAGGATATCCCAATTTAGAGTTTAAAAACTAAAATTTCACACGTACGAAGTCGCAGCCACAGCTAGTCCTAATTATTTAGCTGCAATCCTCATTCACAACACTTTCTTTCTCTACTGTATCAGTTTCTATAAACTGATACTTTTGGCCTCCATATGTAGGTCCCATCTGTTTGAGTGCGTTTGAATTATTGAACTATTAAATTATCAATTTGTACTGGTTTGAATGAAAGTGGTGAGTGCCACAATAAGTCTTAGTCACAGGAGGGCATTGAATTGATGAGAAACTTGCTATAGACTGTGGTTTCACACAGGGCCGTCTTAAGTCTATTCTGCGCAGGGGTGCGGGAGTGTATCCTAAGACAGTCAAACATCCTATTGTGTATCCTATGACAGTCAAATATCCTATTGTGTATCCTATGACAGTCAAATATCCTATTGTGTATCCTATGACAGTCAAATATCCTATTGTGTAATTGTTTACTATAGCGTTATATTTTTTCATTACCTTTAAAAGGTGAGCGCCCGGGGTGCGCCGCACCCCCTGCACCCCCCGCACCCCCTGGTAAAGACGGCCCTGGTTTCACACGAACACGTGACACGATAGTACTAATAGGTATTGTCATTAGCCAGAGGCGTGTATTTAATATAAACAAGTAAGCAGAAATTGACACTTAAGTAATACTTAGTTAAACCTACGCTCGCGTGGATGAAGTCACCGCCGATCACTAGTGTTATAAGTGTTAGGTATAACTAGTCACAATATCCAGTCGAATAAAAAAATCTTTATATAGATGCTGTGAAGAACTGTTTAATATAATTCCCACCTCGGGTTTCTACAACAGCACCTCCCGTCACAGAAGTGCGGTCCATCCGCATTTCCTCGATACGGAGGTGTCGCGCACTGTTCGGTCCAAAAATTATTTTATACCGCGAACCCGTAGGCTGTGGAACGAACTGCCTGAAGAGGTCCTTCCATTAAGCTACGATATGGAGTTCTTCAAGAGAGCTGTGAATAGGATTTTGTAGGTATGCGAATAGTGAATAGGGTATGCGGCTGTAACACTTACCATCACGTGGGACCGCTTGCTCGTCCGCCCACTAATCTATAAAAAAGATAGATACCTGCATATGGACAATATCGTATATCAAATTTCAAAACCAAATTGCCATTAACCAACCATTTACATTTTGTTTTCATAGAAAAAGGCGACAGACGAGCATACAGTCGACCTGATGGTAAATGGATACTATCACCCGGCAAAACCCGCCATACAAGACAACATCAGTCCAGAATGCCAATCGTTGGCACGCCCCAGGATGCGCTGTCTACCTTTGCAAATTAAATAATGGGTTAGGCGAAAGGATTAGGAAAATGGGGAGGGATAGGATAGGATGTGATGAGAACGGGCTCTGGCATCTCAACGGGACTCAACTCAAACACGTACCGTACATTGGGAAAATACATTAAAGTGGGAAATGAGCCCAGCGGCTGTGGTACATTTCCACAGCTGCTGGGCTCATTTCCCACTTTAACGCTCTCCTCCCCTAACAACATTAGGAGAGGAAGGGTGCTCGCTTCAATTCAACAGCCAGCTTAGTCGACTGGTCTCGTTACCCCTCTCTCACAGAAGACTGCCTTGAAATGTACTGCATTTCCCACCATACCCTATTCCCCAATGTATGTATGTGTTTCGGTAGTGAATGAGATATGCCAGAGCCCATTCCCAGCCTATCGCATTCTACCCTTGCTCATTTTCCCCATTTTAATGGACGTTACTTTTATTTAATTATACTCTCCATTCGATGCAATGGGGATGGAGAGTGGTGGGACGGGAATAGGCTTTGGCATATCTCATTCACATTCGAAACACATACGTATGCACTGCAATGCAACCAGCCTTTTCAGTATTCACTGCTGGACATGAGGGTTGGAGCTGGAGCTGGTCTTGTGCATGGAGAATGTATGGCCTTAAATCGCCACACTGGCCAAGCTGGCTGGTGAGTCTACTGTTTTATTGGTGCTGTAATTTCTCTGGGCTTGTGGTAGCCGCTGTGTTATCCCTTTCACTACAGCCGCGGGAAGGGATGGAGCGATGCTAATCTACATACACATACGTACGTACATACATACCCTATCTTTATGGTAGGGCAAACATTTCACGATAGTCTTCTTCGTTTTGACTTGGAGGAATGTAAAATTTTATACCCCTACGGCTTTATTATAACAACTACTGCGTCTATTTTGACAAAATTAACAAATCGTTTTGGTATTCCACCAGCGCGTGCAGCGGCTGGACGCGTCCGCCTCGATTCATCTATTTCTCCTAAGTTTACTCCTAAAGGTGGGCTTAATTTAGAAAGTTAGGCAGCGCATCCGAGGGTGTACCAACGATTGTCATTCTTGCTGCGATGTATGATGTTGCCATGTATGGCGGATGCCGCAAGGCAGGTAGACAGGTGACCACTTACTATCAGGTGGGCTGCCTGTATATATAAAAATATAATTCTGTGTTTTACCTTCAATATGGAGTGTCGTGTAATTAATAATTAATATAAAACTCCATTAGGATCTAACAAAATCAATTAAGTGGACATTAACAAAAATAGAAGATATTAAAAACCTTAGCATGTCGCATTGTAACTGTACTACTAACTAAAGTCGGTCGGTCATCTTCGTATTTCGAACGCTGAGAGTTGTATATAACATAGAGTGGTTAGAAGGTTACGTTATGAACACTTAAAGTTTTCTTTTTTATATAGAGAAGTGGGCGGACTAGCAAGCGGTCCCCACGTGATGGTAAGTGTTATCGCCGCCTATGGACACCTGCAACACCAGGGGGCATGCGGGTACGCCGCCGACCTTAACCTACCTTAACCTAACTTTTTAACCTTTACACCTTAAGTGTGTTCGGATGTTAGTTTCTTATTTTTTACTCTTCATCTCGTCGTGTTTTTTTGAAGATAACCCACCGGACTTATTTAATTAATCGTAAGAGTACAATACCTACTGTATGGTGAACTGTCAGTTCATACAAGTGCCAGCATCAAAATTTGAAGTTTCGACTTATTTTTGTAAGATAATTTGATTTTTGTTTGAAAACATAACAATAAAAACACGAAAATAATAAAAGTATAGTTTGTGCCGATGTCCCGGTTTCATTATTACCAACATCGTCAATATGCAAAAGTGCATATTGACGATATTCGGCAGAAATGCAAAAAAAATCTGGTAAAACATTCATCAATTTCAAATCAAACCACAAACTTGAATAAAATAAAAATAAAAAACAAGAATATATGGCCTTAAAACACCACGCTGGCCAATCGTGTTGGCGAGTCCACTGTTCCAGAGGTGATGTAGCTACAGGCTACAGATGTACTAGAGACGACTAAAGGGATTACGACACTCGCGGGGAAGAAATGATAAATGGAGTGATGCTACACCACACGGCACTATAGACTAGCCATGTTAATATAATGTTAAATATGCTTTCGATAAAAGTTTCACTAACGTATTATCTTCTTTGGAGGACAGCATAGACCTTTCATTTTTAACCAGTTTTCCAGGCACCAGCTTTTCCACAGTTCTCTGGAGGAATCTACAGATGTTACATCCCACACTGGGGTTCGCCCCGTATTCCACGAAACCAGGGACATCCCATCAGCTCTCTTGCCACATACGTCACACATAGAAGCAAAAACGTTCAACCTATATGGTTTTGGTTAGTGATTTGTTATGTACGTGATGTGCCATATAACCAGTGCTGCCAAGGTGTACTGTTAAAAACGGGGACAAGCATATAAAAAAAATCTGGAAAAGACTTTAAAAGTTTAAACTTTACGAAGTCGGTTCATTCGCGGATGAGATTGGACTCTGGCGTATCTCATTCACAACCGAAACACTATATTTTCTGTTTTTCTTTTATGTACGAAGGCGGCAGACGAGCATACAGTCCACCTGATGGTAAGTGGATACTGTCACCCATAGACATCCGTGATACATGCCAACATTAGTCCAAAATGACAAACGCTAGCACGCCACCGGATGTGCTACCTACCTTTGGAAATATAGGAATGAATTTGGAGAAAGGGTTGGGAAAATGGGGAGGGATAGGATGGGAATGGGCTCTGGGACATCTCCGTCACTACCGAAACACATACATACATTAGGGAAATAAGATAAAAGTGGGAAATGCAGTACATTTCAAGGTAGTCTTCTATGAGAGAGGGTAACGTGGCCAGTCGAGCGCGTCCAGCGGCTGTTGGATTGCAGCGTGCACTCTCCCACTCAAATAAAATTCTGTTGTGAAATTGGCTAAAATTGTGCATCATATTGGATTTGGCTTGACGTAGATACCCGATTACACTTTCATTAGATTCCTTATGACACATTCACCGACACTCCATTTATTCAAATCACTTCATGAGTTTGACTGGAGGTGGGAACATATATTACAGAACATATATATATATTTTGGATTCGGATAATAAAATATTTTTCGGTGCCTAACTAATGTTTTCACGTACTGTACGAGGTAGCAGACGGCAAATATTAGTTTGGTGGGGGATTTACCTAACGCACCAAGGATTTCGGAAAATTTTTCCTCGCATAATTAAAATACAAAGTAATCTTTATACGAATACAATTTGATTTGCGTTGCATACATTTGTTTGATCAGACATTGTTTACGAAGAACACAAAAAATATTACACTGTTGTCAAATTACGACGCCACTAACTTTTACACGCGGCTTTGGCCGCATGCTTATTGTCCCACGGCAACTTTAGTTTTGTAACATTTTCGTAGTCACCAAGTAAGTCAATACAAAATTTCAGCCCGACTTGTCCATTTCTTGATGCGTGAAAACATTTGAAACACACAAAGACAAACACACACCCCAGACCCGAACAAGCATTTGTCTTTCAACAAATGAATGTCCGACCGGAAATGGAAACCGGGAGCTTTTGCATAACAACTGGGATCACTACCAACTGGACCAATCGGTCGTCATTCACAGAAATCATTTATTTTCTATATATTAGTTAGGATATTAGGTAATGTTGCGCAGTTAACCGCAAAGTTACAAACCAACATACAGACATGTATGTCAACAAGCACGTTTGCAATAAATTAAACAACAGTCCCTGATTTACATTATAATATATACGTATAGGTTGACATATGCTTCTATAGTTCTTTAGTTCTATAGTTCTTTAGTGATATATGATTTTATGTAAATCATGAATCTAGATTTAGAATAGGACAGTTAAATGTTGAGTAGTGTAAAAGAAAGAATTAGAGAGAAGGTATCAGTTGAGCGGACAGTCCACGTGATGATAAGTGGCGACAGTATCGCTCTGCGATATGTTACGCCCCCGGATTTGTCTAACTTGTAGATTTGGAAATTAATTTGAAGAAAGGATAAGGGAACATGGCGGATAGAAAGTATTACGGGGCGAGGAGTATTCGTCACTGACTGTAGTTAGGAGTGCTCCTGACTGTAGTTAGGAGTGGTGCTGAAGACAATTAGTGACTGTTTTTTAATTAACCGCCTTTTCCTTGTGTCAATTTTAGTTGCCCAAATTATAAAATCAGATCTATTTTTATTGTAGATATATTTTATTTTAATTTCGAATGAAACAACAGCTTAAACAAAGTATAAAAATAACATTATAAAAATCTGTAAAGACATGCCTATTAATGTTTCAACAAAAGATTAGTAATCGCTTATATTATACTAAACCTTTATTAAACTACCCGTACAAAATTGGTTCTAAGCTTATGAAGACAGGTTACTTATTATAATAATATGTAAAGCTAATAGTGTCTTTATAAATGTATGTATATGTATATGGGTGTGTGTGTGAGAGTGTGTGCGTACGTGCGTTTATGTGTGTATGCAATAACAATCCGAAAATGTTGTAGATTGTCATTCAAAATTATTTGGCTTGTCTTAATACCGATTTCTCAAAATTCAGTCTTACTAACTTCTGAAATACATTTATAAA
This sequence comes from Sesia apiformis, assembly GCA_914767545.1. NCBI lineage: Eukaryota > Metazoa > Arthropoda > Insecta > Lepidoptera > Sesiidae > Sesia > Sesia apiformis. Next base: position 20,113,009 of record OU611956.1, read on the forward strand.
AAAATGGACTTAAACGCTGGACTATATATATATAACGGAGAATTATTATCGTGCAAGTTTTTAGAAAGCGTGACGTCAGCATTGCTGACGTCACCATTATTCGCGTCACTCATATTCAACAGATAACGAAATAAAACAACTATACACTTGAAATAAACTCTTTGTTACAATCGTTTTATAATCAATACTTTTCTTAACTTATAGATTCAACTAAGATCTTAAGTCTACCCTTATTTTCTATACAACAGTAAAAATAATTCGAATAGCAATATTTCAAAAAGCACTCACCAAACTACCGTTCTCAGCAGCTGCCACTTGAAAAGTGAGCCAACAACATGGTGGCCTCCCACCATGTTGCTTCTTTACAATCATTTTTAAACAATGGTTTTAATACGAATATTTCGTTATAGTTATTCGTGAAATAATTTTAAAACATTATTTAAACACTTATAAACGCAAATAATTTCATAAAATCACACGTGGTTTTAATCACTCATCGTTCAAAACAATCTCCAACGAACACTCAAAAAGCAACTATTAAAAATCAATTTAAAGAATTATTAATGATTAAATTGTGAATGTGTTTTGTAAATTAAAGATTTGATTTATAATTAATTTTGAGCTAAACTTATTAATTTAAAGTTAACTTTTTGAATGTTCGTAACTTCTAAGGAAGTAAATACAAATGTTAACAAACTCATTTTAAAAATTATTTAATTTAGGTTAAAAAATGAAGCTTACCTATTTCATTGGTAATAAAATAGGTTAAAATTAATTATCATTCTTAAATAGACTTTATGTAATCAAACTTAAAATCTAAAATAAAAGATGTTGACTGTTTTGCGTCGACATATATATATATATATATACACACACACACACACACACACACACACACACACATACATATGTACTTATGAATTTGTACCTAGATGTTGTTAAATTAATGTTTAATTACTTTTCTTATGTTATCAGCCTGTATCTCTTGACTAGTTGATATACTCGTACAGATTTCTCCCAAGTCAAGAAGTTGAACTTCAAGACCAACTTCTTCAAGTCTTCAGTCCACCCGGTCGAAGAATGTCAACGTGGCCTCCATTCGAGGAATCGTCAAAGCCATTGGTTATCGGTCCTGCGACAGATATGGACTGCCTTTTGCCACTTTAGTATGCTGATTCCACTTTTGTTACATGTTACATCCGTAATCAGTTTTAGTATGCACATTTGGACCTTCTCACATTAGGGATGTATGGCCTCAAAACAGCATGGTAACGGCTTCGTTATTCCTTGGCACCCACGGGAATAGCTGGTGTGATCTTTTTCTAAATCCAGGTGACACCACACGGTTTTACATACATATTTATAAATTCTGTTCTATGTATATAAAGATAATAATAAAGAACGGTCCCTTTGTACATATAGTGGAGTTCAACAAACCTATGCAATGACTCCATCCATACGTAGTGACAAACAATGTAGCAATTAATCAGTTCTTTTGTTACAGCGTGTAACTACGTTAGTAGTTTTAATAGCATTGTAGCTAATCTCGAAGTTTACTAATGGAATTATCAACTCGTGGAGACAGTTAAAACGGAAAGAGTGATTAAAGTCAAAAACTATTTAGCACAAGTGTAATCGATATGGGCTCATCAGCGAAAGCTGCTAGACTAATCTACCTATATAAATAAAAATTAAATGTGTTGATAAGCACATTACTTGCGAACGGCGGGACCGATTTTTTTTTTTTTTTTTTAAATATTTGTAATAGTCCGAATAAGGTTTTTAGGGAAAGAAAAATTGGAAAAGTTGCTCGGAAAATTGGAAAATTCGGGAAAACTGAAAGTGCTTTTTTCTATGGGGGTTTTTGTATGAACTTATTGAAAATATTGTATTATTGAAATTTGGACAGGACAACGTCTGTCGGGTCACCTAGTTATGTGTAAATAAATAATAATAACATAAATATAAACATTTATTGAAACTCTTGAGAGGAGATTTTCGTCCAAATGTATCCTCTGTGAATGTGGGGTAACTCGACCAGTCGGCGACCACCTGTGGAGCTGAAACCACCTCCACCAATACAGGAAAATCCACCAACAAAACCCACTTAAATTCATAACAAAACATAGTCAGAAAGCAAAGTCGAATTCAGGGGTCATCTGGATAATAAGGCCAAAATGGCCTCCAAAAAGCTCGGTGTGCTGAACAGAGCGAAGCGGTGCTTCAAACCTGGGCAACTCCTTATGCTTTACAAAGCTCAGGTGAGGCCCCATATGGAGTACTGCTCTCATCTCTGGGCCGGCGCACTGAAATACCAATTGGACCCATTTGACTCCATCCAACGACGTGCTGTTCGTATTGTCGACGATCCCACTCTCACGGGCGGTTTAGAATCCCTCAGCATTCGGAGAGACGTTGCGTCTCTCTGTGTGTTCTACCGCCTGTACAATGGGGAATGCTCTGAAGAATTGTTTAATATAATTCCCACCTCGGGTTTCTACAACCGCACCTCCCGTCACAGAAGTGCGGTCCATCCGCATTTCCTCGATACGGAGGTGTCGCGCACTGTTCGGTCCAAAAATTATTTTATACCGCGAACCCGTAGGTTGTGGAACGAACTGCCTCAAGAGGTCTTTCCATTGAGCTACGATATGGGGTTCTTCAAGAGAGCTGTGAATAGGATTTTGCAAGGTCGGCGGCGCACCCGCATACCCCCTGGTGTTGCAGGTGCCCATGGGCGGCGGTAACACTTATCACCACGTGGGACCACTTGCTCGTCCGCCCACTAATCTATAAAAAAAAAAAAAAAAAAAAAATAGTCACTAATTCTGAATCATAATTCTTTTATGCAATGATTAAAATCATTTTAGCTATTTAGGTAAATTGTTATTGTCGGTAAATGGGTTAAATGATTTTTGAAAACCCTTTTGAAACATCATCCCTCGTGCGCGGGGAGGCCAGTGTTCAACAGTGGACGAGAAAACAGCTGGATACAGTATATATACCTTTAAAATTACCATATAAATACCATATAAAATTATCTCCAATTAAATTAAAACCAAAGTTTACATTCCACCACAATTCTATGAAAAATATACATGACCATCTTCAACTATATAGACCAACGTCTCTGGGAGATACAATACCTGTTCATAATAACATAAATTTCACGGTTTTTCCTATAAAAAACCTACTCAAGTTCAGGACTTAAGTCTTGAAAGGCCAATATGGTCACAAATAATTCAATCCAACCGAAAAACTACTCAAGCTCCGTTGTATTAACAAATCGACTAAGTAACAAGCCGTGTTACTTTAGCCATGTCCTGACCGCTCAACACCTTGATTCGTACGGCCACGCGTCCACGGCTGCAAGGCCCACGGCTGCGGCCGTGCACAAGACCAGTCTAACTTGAACCCTCTCCTGAGAAAATGCATTAATAACGTTTTTTAACGAAAGCGTAAGAAACATTACATTCATTTTTAACGAAGCGTAAGAAACATCGAAAATTAAAAATAAACAAACGGAACAAACATTGTCTTGTTTCACTGCTATACAATGATCCTCCCACTAAGCAGAGCTTGTCACGTGACAATCTTCAGCACTGTTTACAGACTGCAATGTTTCATTTACGCACGACAAAGGAACGTTAGTGATATATGATCGTAATAATAGATGGTGAATTAATAGGGATAAGTACATAGATGCTAGCTGAGGTTTTTCCGCTGAGCCACGACACTGGACTCGTCAATAGAGCTGTGAACTGCAAGGTCGGCGCGCACCCGCATGGCCCCTAGTGTTGCAGGTGTCTATGAGCAGTGACAGTAGTGACCACTTACTGTCATGTGACCCGCCCGCACATTTGTCTTCTCTTCTATAGAAAAGGTGCAGATATCGAGACTAATAGATAGTCAATCTGCTCGTAAAGAGCTCTTCACTGTAGTCCATTGTGTGGGCGTTTAAACGGAGGTGATCTATGATTCCACTCATCAAATATGACTGACCGTATCCGACTGGCCAATTACCACACTCTCGCAGCACACTGACGTGAAATGTACTAACGTACTTCCGGATTGAGTGAGAATTGTCAGAGCCCGTCTCCCTTCTCATTCTATAGAATTCAATCCCATTCCTTCCAATTCCAGTCCCGTTCAATCCTAGTGATAGAAAAGTATAATACAAACCTGTGTCACATGCCACTATCAAATAGACAAACGTGAAGAGTTGGAACGTCAGCAAATTAGCTAATCTTGTAGATTTATGAATCAGAACTTGGAATAAGGAAGGATGACAACATCACTCTTAGAATCAGCAAGCTGAGGAGGCAATGAACAGGTCATATCTGTGGTAAGATCGGTACTACTACAACCTACTGTACAGACTGTAGTCGAGTCCTCGATTGGAAACCACGCTCCGCAGTGTGAGACCCCTACCTACAGGTCAGGTGACTTGACGAAGTTCGCCCGTAGTGCCTCCTTCTATCTTGTGGCTTATCCTGACTAATGATGAGTCTTAGGAGAGACATACATAGGCTCATAGATGGAAATGATAAATATCTATTATGCTGTTTGCAAAGGAACCAGGCAAACCAGCCTTTGATGTTTGAGCCCAAGATCTAATTTATATTGTAAGAACATTCTCTTCAATAAAGAAAAGAAAATTATTCATGTTCCACAGAGTGAGATTCGATAACATGAGACGAGAAGGGAAACTATCTGGCAGCTGCCACTCTCGTATCACATAAGTACATTTCGCGGCAGTCTTCTCTGAGAGTGGGGTAACTCGATCAGTCAAACTCTATCATCGTGCGAACTCTATGAAACCCAATCCTCTGTGCATCGTCTTCCCCATTTAAAATGCCATGTAGAAATGATAGTCCAGCGAATGTATTTAAATTGTAACAGGTCAGATTATATTGGTGTGTAATGTGCCGTGATATCAGCCGGCGCATCTTAATGTCCCATCGGGAGGCTGGTCACGTAGCGCCGGGGAACCACTAGAGGTCTTCGTGACCCTCATGACGCTGCCTTACGTTTGAGGATAAATTTTGATGGTTGCGTAATGTGGGACTAGGTGATTTCCGTGTGGAACTGATTCTTTGGGGAAAGATTTTCTTCGTAGTTTAACCATCTTCCTAAAGTCCTAAATTACATGGGATGTAATACCTTATACGTCACGCTGGCAATGCGGATTAGTGAGTCTTCTCTTTTAGAGGTAGTACAGTCCCTCAAGGTTCGTGGTAGTGGCTTTGTTATCAATCAATCGTCTTTTAGGACACATGCTGAAATCCCATAATCTGTACCCGAGTCCGGAAATCCGAGTTACCGCTCTGTGATGGTAGATTTTCACATTTCTCATACCGTCTTATACCATCTCATCGTCTCGGAAATACGATGGAACAAGAGATGTCGCCACTCTCCATCATCCTATTCAATTTGAGTAAGGAGTATAATTGAATAAGTGAAAATTCTTGTACCGTTTACTCCCTAACCAAAGAAAAATAGGAAGTGTGAAGTCTATAAAAAAAAAGTGTGAAGAATTGAAGAAAACTCCTCGACCAGTTATACTTTCTATCGTCATCCTTTTTACAAATACACTCCCAAATCTCCAAAAGGTAGGCGACGTACTTGACGGGGTGCCTAAACTCTGATTTTGAATTCGAGAGTATTCCGACTTTTGGTGATGTTTTCAGACACAACATACTGCTTGTTTTAAAATATCTATGTATGATAATATTTTTTTCATATAATGTATGTATGTATAATTATAATATAAAATACGGTGTTAATTAATATAATAACACTATAATTTATAATCCTTATATTGTAGAAAAGTAAATAACATTGATATGGAAGATAAAAAAAATCCTGGTATCACTGAAGCTCTTTGCATGAGAAAACTTTTGTCTTTTACATTTATTGATGACATTATTGATCTGATTTATTCCAATGCTTTTGTGCCGAATTATATTGGTATGACTTCACACCGCATTACAAAAGTATCGCATTTTTTTAGCTTGAGTCGTTTTTTTAATCTTGGTTGTGACTAGTTTTCCTACCTTAGTGGTAAGACCGATTATTCTGAGAAAACTCTTTGAATCTTAAAGGAATTATTTGATTTTTTTTTTATAAAAAAGCCTATTAAGCATAATATTAACAACCATCACGTTTACTTCAGTGTATACTGTGTCGTGTGGTGTCGGCCGACTATATATCGAATAGCACCACCCATTTCTTCCTGTGGGTGTGATATGAGCGACTAAGAGATATCAAAGTCGCTACCAGAAGCGCCGAGAAACTACACCACCTCTGAAAGAGTGGACTCGCCAACCCGTTTGGCCAGGGCAGGCCATATATCCCTTATGCACAAGGCCATGTGCACGAGGAGGCCCATGTCCTGCAGTGGATACTGAAAGAAAGCCTGAAAGGGCTGATTGCATATCAACTAAAGCAGCGCCTCTAGCGGACGTATTGAGAAACATTAAATGTGAAAGCAGTAGTAATATTTCCAAACAATTATGTAAAAGGTTCATGAAATGATGACTTTGATGACGAACCAATTAGCCCAATTTGTAGCGTACCTCATTACCGTGAGAAGAGTCCTGAGTTCGACTTCCAATAATACAAACTTAAAGACAAATATAACTTAATGATAAATTTAGAGACAAATGTAAACATTTGTTTTCTTGTTTACTTGTATCTCTGGCACTTGACACATAAGTCATGGAGTAATGTGTTAATAAAAAAAAATACTACTAAAAATCAAAATTTTCAATTACATCTCAGAAATTTTAATTTTGTTCGTATGTCACAAGAATGAAATAGAACTCTATCAGTATCGAAAAAAACTCTTAAAAATATAGTTTTTATACGGCAGACTGAAAATTTGCCGGATATGAGGTTTGCAATGATAGAAATGAGCCCTTTGACCACAGAAGATTTAAAAAATTATGCCGCGTTATTACTGCCATCTAGCAGCTAATGTACAAATTATTTTCAAGTTGTCAGACTATAGTTAGCATAGTGTTAATAGTTTACCTACTGCCCACTAGATGACAGTAGAAATAAAGTATTCACACAAAATAGCTAATTATTTATCATGCAAGTGTAAATAATTTATTGTGTATTAAAATAAATATTTGATGATATAACTATCATCAAATTATTTAAATCAAAATATTATGTTGATTATGTAAAGCAAGACAATAGACACTGTAGACATATATTTAATGGTATTACTACTCACCACTAGATGGCGGTAGAATGGTCCTAAAAAGAAATATGTTATTTTTGTATTTGTAAAAAATTTGGTTAATCGTGGGTTAATAAAAATATTCTGGTCATTCAATGCATTGAACATTCAATTAAACATCGATATGAATGGGCTCCAGGACAGCTAGGAATAGACGCGTCTGCAAAGAGCTGTACCTATATTTAATTTATGTGGATATTGTATTTATTTTCAAATTACATTAAATTAATATATATTATTAATATATTTAAAATTTACATAATTCCCCCAAACCATGAGCACAGTTTGTTAGAGATTTAGCTGTATTTTTTTTATCATTTCATTAGTAACGTATCAGTAGCTAGAATCCATCAGCATGTGATACTCGGCTGGTACCTGGAACCTTGATAGCAGGGAGCATTCCTGTCCACCTCACCAGTGGCCCGGCCTCACGTATGCATGTGAGGCGATGAAAATTGACATCGTGTCTTTTTTTATATAGACTAGTGGGCGGACGAGAAAAGGTTCCATGTGATGGGTCCACGTTAGTCTATGGGTTTATATGATAATAATAATAATTATTATTTATTTACCTAAGGCATTTACATATTTTCCATACGATAATTATCACTTATAATGTACTTTACAAAAACATCACATTTACAAGTAGGTATACATAAGGACAATGTGTGCTGACATCTGTACTAGAATAATGTTTGACAGCTGTCAGCGCATTCCCTTAGTACTATAAGTTACAGTTATTTAAGGAAAAAGTTTATTCAGCTGGTAATTATTGTGCATAATATGCGCGTCGTGTGTGATTACGTCTGTATATGAATGTGTGGGAGTGTTGTATTAGATATCCGATTTTACAAAAAATTAACAGTGTCAATAATGTAAATAATAGTTGATGTATGGATGTGTGTGTGAATAAGAGTTACAAATACTAAAAATGTTAAGTACATAATAATTTAGCGCATTGGTATAAGTTATAATCATGGTTTAATAGCCAGTTCTTGATTTTATTTTTAGTTTGATACCTAGTCAGGTGGTGAATCCGCAACTGCCCATTGTATAATAATATATTTATATTGTATAATGTATTCATTGTATAAGAAGTATAACTTGGTTATACCATAACCATGGAACGAATTCGGATCATTGCGATATCGTTCATACTGATTGATATCGCTGTATTAAATTTTTCAGATTTACTACGGATTTGTTTCAAATAATTGTCTTTTTGCAAATGTCGATAAAAACCATTTTGTGACACACGATCGTCCCCTCACTAGCATACAGGAATATTGAATGCCGCTCGCCGCTGTCCATACAAACGGGGGCCTGAATGTGTTTCTGAAAAAACGTGTTTCTAAAATTGTATTAACTGTCAAGGCAATCAAGTCCGGCCGTCACTACACGGCTTGGAATAGCACCGGCTCATCTCTTCTCGTGGATGGCGTAAAAGACGACTAAGGGATAACGAGGATAAGGGACAAGCGCTGAGGAACTACACCACTTCTGAAAGTGTGGACTTGCCCACCTACTTGCCCAGCGTGCCGTTTTAAGGCCATACACCTCGCACAAGACAATATGGAAGCCCGCGTCCAGTAGTGGATGTTAAAAAATCTGGTTACGGTGATTAAGTCCACGCCAGCCGCGAAGCCGCGAGCGACAACGGCCAGGATGGGACTGAATGGAGAGGTAGGGCTACATATATAGTGGTATAAGGGTGTACCTAATACCACTTCCTTCAATAACAAAACATGCAAAAAGTATCAGTTTTATGGACAGAGGCCTCATCATCACCGTTTACGAGAAGGTGTGGAAGCAATTTGCGAGCGCACAGCGGGAGGTTGTGCGTCATCACGCGAGATGTTTGCCAATTTGACATCTACGCGTTACTATGGACTTATAACTTCCCATTACCAAAGCACAAGCCTCCCCCAATAAGGGGGTTTAGGGCATTAATTTATTTATTTATTGCGCATAGTGATAAAAGTTTAGAGTTAATGTTTCGAAGCATTATTTCACAATCTACCTTCGGGCTATGCATTCATGGTGCGGTCGCTGCAATAACAATTAAAATTATGTAAAATTTTAATACTAAATAACGCAAACATATTTAATTTAATACCATAATAAAAATATATACATACATAATTCATCAGGCCGTCGAATCCTGTGCGGATTGGCGTATACACACATACTACAGATTTTATATAATTCTCCTATTGGCAGGTTTCATTACGATGTTTTTTAAGCTATCAGGCTATTTTCATCTTCTATTATTCTCTTTTGGTGGTCCTATTGGACCAGGGCGCGCTTCACTGCTCGAAGCTGTAGCTCAGAATATCGCAAATATTTTCCTTCTTATACGACTTAAAACTACAATGAAATCTATGTTTATATAAAAGAAATATTTGAAGAAAAAGATTATATTGATAAAATATCAGATAATAAATTTAAAATGTTTCGGTCGTGTGGTGTCGACCGGTTTTAGAGTATCGCCATCCCATCCCCTCCCATGGGTGTCGTGTCGCGGCGACTAAGGGATAACAAAGCGACCACCACAAGCGTTGAAGAACTACACCACCTCTAAAAGAGCCATACATACCTCATACGTTATCAAGTCTGCATGTACAACATCCGTCATATGGATGAATGGATTCAAAGAAATATATTTCCATAAAACCGCTACCATGAGCCGTGAGAAACTGCTCTAAAAGAGAACCTATAAAAGAGTGGACACGTGTAAGGCCATACATCCCTCGTGCACAAGATAATGTGCACGAGGACGCCCGTGTCCAACAGTGGACCCTAAAATGGCTTGTTACGGCTTTATAGTATTAAATAAATTGAATATTTACAAATCCTGAACTTGTAGACATTCAGTAGTGCGGACGCATTGATACGGAAGTTCAACCGTCACATGACTGTTGAACTTCCGTATCAATCCCGAATTTATCGCGTGATCAACACTTAATGACTGTAGAGTATTTTCTACTGTTGAACTGTAGCAAAGCAATGATAGTCTAGAGATGTCTATTCTCAATTCACATCTCGGCAGGTAGAGTTCAACCACGGCCTGGTATGACTATCTTTCTACTCATGTATGGATATCTTTTCAATTATCATTGGCTCGAACTGGAGAATCATAATGGAAAATCATTTTCCTTTTTCTCACTCTTTCTCTACTCGTATCAAAGGAAACCGGCCAAACTCCATTGAGCTCACAAGGAACTGATATTACAAGTCAAAGTTTTCTTATAGTCAGAAAGCGGCAGATGAGCATACAGTCCACCTGATGGTAATGTCTCACCTCCACCCATGGTCCTACCAACCTTTTGGTTATACGGACCGAATCGTCGGGAGGTACGCGCCGTACTCGCCGACTAAGGGCTATGTTCCGGCGCGTATCTGCTCTGCCTCCCTACAAGTAATTTCTTAACCCGTGTCCCTTAGCCACTCTCCCCTTTCTGGGGTTGTTACATTCCACATTACGCGACTTCAGCGCCGAACAGCTCTTTGGGGCTCCTTTTCCTATGCCAGCGGTGTGCAAACTCTCTCAGCCCGCGGAAGTTCGCTTCTGAGGAGACGAGGTCTCGGTAATATACCGGTTCCTCCTCCTGCCGTGTAATCCTCATTAGCATTCTCTGTCGATCCACCTCGTACATAGGGGCATGGACCATAGAACATGGTGCAAGTCCTCATCTGCCATGCCACATTCACACAGACCAATCTCATTCAACTTCATATCATGAAGTCGCTTTCGATGGTAAACTAAACGATGGTAATGAGTGGATACTGTCGCTCATGGATATCCGCGATACATGCCAACATCAATCCAGAATAACGAACGTTCCCACGGCCCCGGATGAGCTGGCTACATTTGGAGATTTAAAAAGGCATGTATTTAATCAAACAGCAAATTTATAGCAATTTGGTTTACTATTAAATATACCTATGGTAGCAAAATCAATAGGTTAGCAATTTTATTATTTTAGACAGCCATTAATTAGGGACTGCAGCCATAAAATAAAGTCATGTTGGAATTTATAATGTACTATCAAATTAAGAGGATCAATTTTATTAAAAACTAGCTGTACTCGGCCACGCGTTGCTGTGGCTGCCCAACAGATGGCGCTTACCGGGTTTTTACCTGTTTTTGAGTAAAAAGCATGTTTTTACCCTGTGATAGGTACATAAAAACAGGCGCGTATTCGAATGCAACGATGTGTCATAATAACAAAGCAATCGGTGGAGAATTTTCGGAGATTTAAGATTTTGAACAAACGAACATTTACATTTTTATTTATATAGATAGACATCTATAACGTTAATATTTAGATCCTTATTTTTTAATTTGTCCAGCAAATAATGTGAATTAGTAAATGTAAATTAGGTATACCCGATTCAGCTTCAACCGCAGTTCTTAAAATCAATTAAATGATGTCAAATCATTATTGTGATCAACAAAACAACCTATTTTTTGAATAACTGAAATAAATTACTTTACTCTACTATAAAAATGACGTCACAAACTCGATGGACACAAGAGAATCTAAACGTAACCAGTATTTTGTATTGGTCATTTGATTACCATAAATACATTCTTTCACGGAATCAAATCCAGAGATAAAAATTGAAATTTTATGAATTATTAATTTTTCTTCTTTCTTCTTTTTTCAGCCCTTGGACGTCCACTGCTGGACATAGGCCTCCCCCATTGTCCGCCATTTAGACCTATCGGCAGCGACCTGCACCGACCATAAAGGTTGCGGGCACCCCCGCAACCTTTATGAGGTCGTCTGTCCATCTAGCAGATGGACGTCCTCGGCTTCGTCCGCCGGTACGTGGTCTCCATTCGAGAACCCTTCTGCCCCATCGGCCAATTAATGAATCTTAATTAATGATTTTCCTTTGAGTTAGCTTAAATTTTGTTAGAAATATACTTTTCTGCTAAAGCAAATAGAAGGCAGAAATAGAAATAATGCAGCTATTATATATGCTGGCAAGTCACTTTTTTGAAAACCTATATACCTAGGTGAATTATGGTTATACCGATATGATATTTGGGTATACATTTTTGCTTTTCTTATCCGGATTATTCTGCAACTAACGGGATGCGTGCGGGAAAAATTATTTGTTTTTATTAAATTTTCTTGGCGACCGATCAATTTAATTGCAATATTTTGTTGTTGATCTGTTGCCATAAAAATATATCTCATTTAAAAATGGATTTAAAGACAGGATTGAGGAAATGGCGAGAGATGGGATAGGATACGAATGGGCTTTGGCATAATTATCTTAGTCACTATCGAAACATGTATAATCCAAGAATGCTAAAAAAATGCCAAGAATGATAAAAAGCTTCAAGAATTCCATTTTTTTGTTTATTTTTGATCTGTACATTTAGAAAAATTTAAACTGCAATAACGTTACTCAAAAAAATGTACTCGTACATACATAGTTTGCGGCTTTGATGCGATTTTATTTGTATATAGGTAGGTATATAGGTACTATGTTATGAATAGCCGTACTTCATTTGTATGCGATGCGGACGTGTGTAGTTACATTACTTAATTCGCATAAATCGCCAACAATTGCCATCGACAATGAAAATTTGACAGTCTAATTTTCACAACCTTCCCAAATCAGTTACAGCACGCTACATTTAAGCAGACAACAATGGCGCGTTGTCAAAAATCGTTTTTTTTAAAAGAATAAATGACAGAAGAGCGGGCTGGTTACATGGTGGTAAAAGGTCACCGCCGCCCATGGACACCTGCAACACAAAGTTATGCATGTGCGTCACATCAAATATCATAGAGATTTTAAGAATAAATAGGCTCTAGATCGTCCTAACACATTTTGCGAGCAGCAAGAAACAGTGGCATCTAGCGGCTTGAGTCGGTATGTAGCGGTTGATGGTTACCTTGGTATTGGACTACCATCACCCTCTTAAATAACGTTAAGATCTACGTTATTTATGTTATATATGTATGTATGTTATATATGTTAAGTTACGTTATTATATGTTAAGATCTCATACTGTACATATGCTGTAATAATTGTTTTGAGTTTGACATGTTAGAGCATTTTATTTATTTTAATTTTATTTTATGAACAAAAAACCCACAGAAATACAGTACCTATATATGAAATTATTAAACATATACATAAAGCCTATTGCTAAAAATATGTTTCTACTCGTATTTCTAGATCTTTCATCTCACGAAGGCGGGTGTACACCACGGCATCCAGAACCCAACTGAGCGTTTGCAAGTTTACACACAATAAAACAATGTACATGTACTAGCACAGCCACTACTAAAGGCTTTTCGGAATTAAATTTATTAAAACTACAGTCGATTGAAAGGTTTAGAAAAACAAACAAAATACATGTCACTTTTTACACAAGCTGTCAAACGACGATTTACAAGGGTCGCTATGATATCATATAAATTAATTTTATGACATCTCATTGTTGTTTAAAATATTGGATAGCAACACCTCGGCTAACGTTACGTTTGATCTTTCTATCTCTTACTAGCAAAAAAATTCTAAATCTATGATGGCACCCACGCCGCCATGTTGGGCGGCCATATTGTCGTCACGCCGATCGACGGCGGTTCACGGGTAATTGGAATTGGCGGGAAAACGCGGAAACACAGAGCGTTTGGTGTTGGCCTCGCGCCTTCCGCGCGACAAGCAAAAAAACCAATCACCATCTCATCCTAGGAATCATGGATGTTACCGACTAATTGGCAATATCTAAAATTGAACCTGTCGCTCTGAAGATGAGAAACTTTTTGTGTCTAACTCTTACTACCTAGATGTTTAGTTCCTGTGACTTCCTGAAAACAGAAAAACTTAAATGCATTTGATTAGCAAATTAACAGATCTCACATTCAATTTCAATTAGAAACATTTTCCATTTTACACTTTATTTTGGAATTTCAAAAAAATAACATATATATATCTTGCTTTATCACCACACAACAAACCACACTCACATTTCATACATTACTTTCATTAATTTATGAACCGCACACACAAATTCATAAGATTAGTTTATAAAATACATGCAATGCAATGCAACCTGCCCTTTCAGTATCCACGGCTGGACGTGGGCCTTCTCATGCACATTGACTCGTGCATTAGGGATGTATGGCCTGAAAACGCTATGCTGGCCAAGCGGGTTGTCGATTCCACTCTTTGAGAGGTGATGTAGTTCCTCAAGGCTTGTGCTAGCCGCTTTGTTACTAAAAATACAAGTATAAATAGTATAGAATAATTACTAAGTCCAACCATGTTATATACTTATACCATAGACATACACATATTTTACTATGTTAAATCTATGATTAAAGTATCTTCCAAATAGACGCGATATATTTTTTTTATAGGGAAGTAATCGGACAAGCAAGCGATCCGCCGTGGTGATAAGTGCTACCAGGAGCTACGCCGTCAACCTTGCAAAATCCTATTCACAGCTTTCTTGAAGAACCCATATCGTAGCGTAATCGGAAAACTTTTTGAGGTAGTTCGTTTTACAGCCTACAGGTTCGCGGTATAAAATGATTTTTGTATCGAACAGTGCGCGACAAATCCTTATCGAGGAAATGCGGATGGACCACCTCACTTCTGTGACGGGAGGTGCGATTGTAGAAACCCGAGGTGGGAAATATATTGAACAACTATTCAGAGCATTCCCCATTGTACAGGCGGTGTAACATATAGAGAGACGCAACGTCTCTCAGAATGCTAAGGGATTCTAAACCGCCCGTGAGAGTGGCATCGTCAACAATTCGAACAGCACGTCGTTGGATAGAGTCAAATGGGTCCAATTGACATTTCGATGGGCCAGCTCATATGGGGCCTCACCTGAGCTTCGTATAGGCATTAGGAGTTGCCCAGGGGTGAAGTAGCGCTTCGCTCTGTTCAGCACACCGAGCTTTTTGGAGGCTATTTTGGCTTTATTTTCCAGATAACCCCTAAATTCAACTTTGTTGGAGATGTCGATACCAAGGATCCCGATACTCTCCGAGATCTTAAGAAGTATGCTCTGAAAGCGAGGTGCGAGATATATGTATATCGGTATTATCGCAACACGACATTGTGGTAATTAATATCGCGGCTCTATGCTTTTACCACAGTGCGATAATCGTCGCTTTGTGTAAGATTTCATGCGGTACCTACCATTAAAAATGTACATAAAATTCATAAAATATTTAAATACATAAAATAAAATTTACATAAAATTTAATGTACACAAATTAAAAAAAAAAAAAATTCAGACGGTATTTCAAATAATTTCTTAATAACTCAAGTGACAAATAAAATCAATTAGTCACCCCGTGATCACGTCCACTGCAAAGTGTTCGAAACATCGGGATATAAATAATGTTAAATATACGCGATTTAAGGGTGTAGATCGTGAAAATCACCGAAAAGAGTGTTACGATTTTTCATATTTAACCTATTTACATATGATTGATATCAATGATAATTTGTATATATTACAATCAAAGACCAATAAGTATGTTCATGCTTATATTAAACTCTTAAACCTAATAGTTGTTATATAATAAACGTCAACAAACGCACAAAATTGAGTAAAAATGCAAAAACATGACTTCGTATTTTTCAGATTTAACCCCATAAATCAACACAAATTGATAAAAAGAAACACTTTTTGAACACTGAAGAAACCAATAAGTATAGCTGTATACTTCTTTTTATACCTTTACAAACAAAGACTTCCTCTTTTAAAGCCCTAAAATCTAGATATATTTTAAGGTAAATTTTTCATACACAAATGTATGGGATAAAACGTTCGTTTCATTCGTGCAATCTCGGTGGTCTGCAGCGGCAGTTCCTTTCTGTAAGTGAACGCGACACCACGCTTGTCGGCTGCAGACAGCAGAATTACGTATTGTGAATTTGTGTTTTTTGTAAAAAACTGTAAGTATAACATTTTTATAATTAATTTATTTTCAGTTAGTAGAAAGTATCGATATAATGAATGTCTGAAAGAAAACCATGATGGAACTAGATATAAATCGTAAAAAATACAATATCTACACTAATAGGTATTATAAAGAGGAAAGATTTGGATTTTTGTATGTAACGAATAAACTCAAAAAGTACTGGACTGATTTTAATAATTCTTTTATCATTCGAAAGCTACATTATCACTGAGTAACATAGGCTATTTTTTTCGCAGGACTGATTGAATTTGAGTGGCATGCCAGGGAAAAGAAAGTTTTGTACGCATTATAAAAATATGAAAGCCAAAAGATCTCGTAATAAAATGTAAGTTCCTCCCTACTTATTTATTATCGCATTTGAACAGGGTACATTACAAAGCTAATACAATATGTCATATGATTTAGATCGCCCGATTCAGACATATACCTACAATAACATGTAAATATTGGTTTGTATTATCTATATCTATACTGATAAATAAAATTGAAGTATCTGTATGTAATATCAAAATAATAGGATTTAAAAAAAAAAAAAAGGCGATACGGAGTTCGCCGGGTCGGCTAGTATTGTCTAAATATCAAATTGTGGAAGTAGGTAGGCGACAGCGCAACTTTGTCGACATACCTATACCGCCAAACAGACGCGAGGCGCCTAGCGTCTGGCTTAGGGTTGTACAAAATAAATAAAAAGTGGATAATATTGATGAATAATATTTCCAGTATTGAAAATAAAGAAAACCTTGGGGCCGAGACTCTGAGCAACAATGCTACGCGCTGTATAGAGGTAAGTTGTTATACGTAATTCTTGTAGACTTGTTACATAAATAAACAAACTACTTAGTTAGTGATGGGCGAAGACAAAATCTCAATACCTACCTATAGATTTTTCTTGCAATATTTATTATTTTCATCGAGAGACAAACACCTTAGTACCGAAATACTTCTCAATTACTTTCTCAAAAGAAAATTTACGTTCAAATAGGTGACGTCATAAAAAAACAATACCTAATGCGTAAAGAAATTATAATTTCTATTCATCAGGAACCTAATATTGTATTAATTCTTTTGCATTTTTTTAAATTTTTAATTATTTTTTATAAAAAAAATCAAGCCATTATCTTTCTTTACAGGAACTAGTTATTGAAAACGACCAAGAGGGAAAGGTGGATGAAATGGAAGTTGGGCGTAGAGTTGTAGACGTTTCTTTTTTTTTTAAAGCTCTTCAGGCCATAGGGGACCACGGTCCAATGGATTGTAAGTTAAGTTACCTCAGTATAATAGGTGAAGTAAAAGTTGGTCTGGACTCAAAACACATCATGAAATGTAGTATGTGTAGTATGAAATTTACTGTGTGTTTGATTGAAAAGAAAGAAGATAGAATGGAAGTGAATCATCAAATTGTATCTGGTATCATATCATCTGGTGGGAGCTACTATCAGTTAAAAACATTAACTGCCGCAGTAGCCCTACCAATCATGTCACCTTCATTATACAATGAAATTAATAATACGGTTTGCGATTGGTGGGAAAAGACAGCAGCACATTCCATGGCAGAAGCTGTCAAGGAAGAAGCGGAGTACGCAGTGTCTATAGGTAGTGTTGATAAAAATGGTACACCATTAATATCTGTTGCTGTTGACGGTTGTTGGAGCAAGAGATCTTATGGTAAGAATTTTTCCGCCTTGTCCGGCGCAGCTGCGATAATTGGCATTAAAACTAATAAAGTATTGTTTTTTGGAGTTAAAAATAAATACTGCGTAGTTTGTGCACGAGCCGCAAAGAACGACAGTCAGCCCTCGGAACACCGTTGTTTCAAGAATTATTCGGGATCATCTACCGGTATGGAATCGACCATAATAGTTGAGGGGTTTAAACGTTCCATTGTTGATCACGGTGTAATTTATAATAAATTTGTAGCAGACGGCGATTCCAGTACTTATAAAAAAATATTAGATTCGCGACCGTACGGTAATTTAACAGTAGAGAAAATTGAATGCAAAAATCATCTTTTACGAAACTACTGCAATAGCTTGGAGAAACTGTCGAAAGACACTAAGTATCCTTGCGAATTGCGGAAATTCCTAAAAGAAAGGTATTTGCGTTTAAGAACGGGTGTAAAATGCGCTATTAAATATTGGGGCGATCAAAATCAGTCACTCGAAGAAAAAATAAAAAATCTTAGTGAAGATATCCTAAATGGTCCACAACACGTATTTGGTAATCACCAATATTGCAAGGAGTATTTCTGTAGACCTGATACTCGTCGAATAGAACCTGTTGGGTTGCTTCCAGCAATTGTTGAATGCGGATTAATGGACGCGGTACACATTTTAAGTAAAAGACTGTCATATCATTCTAGAAGTTTAATTCATAATTGTACAAGTAATATAGTTGAAAGTTTTAACGCAGTGATTGCCAAATTAGTAGGGGGTAAGCGTGTAAATTATTCTTCCCGTGGTTCTTATGCGGGCCGATGCGCAGCTGCTGTTGTGTCTTTTAATACAGGATCGATTCATAGTAAAACTCATGAAGTAATATTTAAATCTAGTCCTAATCCTTTGATCGCGAAAGTGGAAAATTGTAATCGTAGAATCCGTTTAATTGCTAAACCTAAATTAAGATTGAAAAAGAGCCACAGCGCTGTATCGAAAGACGCTCACTATGGACCAAACTGCGAAAAACCTGATCTGAGTCCAGAATTATATGAGAAAGCCAAGTCATCTTTTTTAGCCGATTTAAAGTTGTCTTGTGCTGAAAGAGAGGAGCTTGAAAGGTCGACCCATTTGCAAAGAAGTAGTTCTGAGTGGATGAGTACAAGGAGAAAATTACTAACCTCATCATCGTTCGGGGAAGTTTGTAAAAAACGAGAGAGCACAAGTTGTGCTGTTCTTGTTCGTAAAATCGTTTATGGTAGTAATATCTCCAGTTTGCCTGCTGTACGGTACGGTATCGAAAACGAAGAAACCGCAATTAAACAGTTAGAAATTCAAGAGAATATTAGTATACAAGGTTGCGGTTTGTTCGTCGACGATCAATATGAATTTCTTGGTACTACACCAGATGGCATTTATGCAAACGGTTTAATTGAAATTAAGTGCCCACATTCTTTAGCTGGCATGACTCTTGATGAAGCAATGGCCAAACATACCTTTTGGGTTAAGGACAAGGCTTCCAAGGGTTATGTCATAAATAAAAATCATAACTGGTATTTCCAAATTCAGGGACAGGTACATATTACTAAAAGAAACGTTTGCATGCTTGGCATCTGGTTTGGTGCTACTGTACCTATGAAAGTTTATATTATAGAAAAGGACGACAAATTTTGGGAGGAGAAAATGGAGATGAAATTAGTTAGGTTTTATTACGATTGCCTACTTCCAGAATTAGTTGATCCTCGGCAGTCACGAAGCATGCCCATTCGTGACGCGCCCAGTATCATAGAGGCTATGAAAGAGAGGAAAGAAAGAGCTTTACGTGTTATGAAAGAGAAGAACGCCTAATGATTTTGAAAGATACAGGTAACTTAACTACCCAGCCAGTCGATTCACGTAAACACGCCAGTCCAAAAGTCGTTTTAACTTAGGAACTTAGAAATCGCCTTTTGGTTTTCTGTTTTAAACGCACTTACTTATCTAGTCTTGGATTGTCATAAATCTTCCAATAGCTCAATTACTATACAATTTCTGAGTTACCTGGTGTAAAGAATCATAAAAATTGGTTCAAAAATACAGCGAATTGAGAATTCTCCTTTTTTTAAGTCGGTTAAAAGGGCTAAATTTGCAAAAAACGAAGTGACGTCACTGCGCTACGGTTTTTATTACTTACGTGAATCGGGCAGCTGGTAACGTTTTCATTCTGATAGGTTTTGTGATAGCCATTGATTTTATCATCAAATTAGCAGAAATCAGAACTTGATCCGTAATCGAATGAAAAACCATTAGAATTTTGAACTCATATTTCGTTATTGTTTAATTACATACTTTTAATTAGTATATTAATAATTTACAAACTTCTGTTAAAATTAGTAAATAAATGAATTATTTACTAATTTTTGTACAACCCTAGCACGCTTTTGAGATAGCGAGTAATGGCGACTCATATTTGTTATTGTGTAGTAAATAAATCATTTTTATACTTGTGTTTCATTTATTGACATTTTTTTTAAAACCCTAGGATTTTTTTTAGATATCGACGAGGTGATCGTAAACAAAAAGTAAGTATTTGAGTTTACGCAATAGGCACATTTCCTTGCGTAGAGATAAACACACTTCCTACTGAATTTGCAATTATTTTATTGAATGAATATTTTACGAATTAGAATAAATTTTGGTAGTGAAATTACAAATAAATAAATAGTTGGAATTTTAGGTAAGTAGAATACAAAAATGTCAGATGTCAAATGATAGAAAAACATAAAAATTGTGTCTCAACTACTCTTATTAATCTATTAAAAAGAATCAACAGCTAGTTTCCAAAAATTCAACGTTATTGTTATGCTGTAAATATTCAAGTTCAATAACAATTTCTCAACGTGGAACGTTTGTTGCAAAACATTTTGAAAATCGCGCTCTCTAGGTCATTCATCCGCCCCGTCGGATGTTACATTAAACTTTGGCGCTGCGGTCGCTCGAAATCGAGATCTCAGGCCAACAATCTACACCCTTAAACCGTTCAAAGTTGTTTAACTGCTATGTATAGTAATCGCGAAAACCTAAGAAAATATTAAATTATGGCATTACCGCGTTGCAGTATTAGCGGCCGGTATATCGCAGCTGCGTGAGAGAGCCTTAATACCGTGAACTTTTTAAAATAAAAATGTTGGAGTCTGTTTATATATATATCTTGAAACAATGAAGTTGGAATGGAAATCATAGAGTGCTACGTACAGTGTGGTCAAAAAGACCGCGAACCCGAAAGTTGTGGAATGAACTGTCACCTGAAGTATTTCCGTTAAACTATGACATCTGGTGTTGCAAGTGTCCATGGGCGGCGGTGCTCACTTACCATCATGTGGCATGAGTCCTCGAATGGAGATCACGTACCGGAAAACGTACACGTACAACGGACACCTTCGGACACGTGGACTGATGACTTCAAGAAAGTAGGGGCTGGATGAGAACAGTCTGCTCTTCTCATGTGGTGGAGAGATAGGCTGAGGGTATGGATATGACATATGATATGACGGGTATGGATATGTTTAAGCAAATATTTGTTTAAACACTTTACCAAAGTGTGAATGGTATTGAGACTTTTGAAACAAATGAATGTCCGATCGTGAGCCGGGACCTTTTGCAAAGGGGGCAGGGACACTTAGCTAAATTATCTGGATTTGAACTCACGACCTTATTTATGTGACCCCATACCGGAAGCTCCGGAGCACAGCTGCTAAATAACTATGAATTTATCTCCAAAGTCATCGTGTGATTAGCAGCTCAATGTTAGATTTTAGATTACCTATGTACTTAAAATTAATAATTAAGAGAAGTGACTGCATACAGAATTAAAGTTATTGTTCTATCCATTGGAATAATAAATAATTAATTGGAGTGTTGATTTGAACATTCCTTTCTCAAGGTATGATAATTAATAATTATGATCTATGTACGAATTTATATCAAAAATATCCACACTGTATAGATTCATGGGGATATAAAACCGTAACCCGTTTAGAAAAAGAATAATGTGCTCTTTAGATTATAGTTGATTTCTAATCTTATGCCTCATATTAAATAAATATTTTATTTTTAAATTTTCTACTTATTAAACAAACTGTATGTCAATTTTTAAATGTTTACAAAATGTTTAAATATGCTGTGTACACAACTGTTGCATATAAAGAACTGCAGCATAGTATCACAAGTTTGGTAATATATTTTTTAAAGATTGTATTGTTTGCAAAAAATAAATATAAGTAATGGTAACCATCCCTTATCCACTAACGGGCCGCCTCGTGCATGACATGACGATGTGCATGGCCTTAAAAAGGCACCCTCGCCTAGCGTCTTGGCGAGAGTCCACTCTAGTTCCTTGGGGCTTGTTGTAACAACTTTGTTGGTTTTCTTTCTTTCACAAAATACGAAAGAGCCAAAATTAATGACAAAGCAGAGTTACTTTGAAGACTATAATTGATTTTCTATGTAATTTGTCAACCACGCTAAACTTAATCACAACAAAGCTCTCCTCAATCACACAGATAAAAAACTATTCGAGACTGCAACATATCGAAATTGTGATCATAAATAATCGTAGGTACCTGTTACGTATTGTTACAATTTCGCAATACATAATAGTATTGTTTACCTTCGCATTTCACCTTATAATTATATTTAAAAAAATCAAGTGCATTGCTGATTGCGCCCGCGCAGACCGGTCAGCCATCAAAACAAAACATGAAGTAGCTTCAGTCGTAACAGCACAGCCGCGCGGTGCACACGTGCTTAACAAATATAAAATACGATCAAATAAAACATTTCAATTTATGTGACAATTGTTTGTGCTATATCAGTGAACATATAGACTGGTGAGTCTAAAATAGGGTTACATTTATTTATGGAACTGTTCAAAATGATTGAATATATTAACACATTTTATTGTTATAAATGCGATTGAAATTTGTCAAACAGTTACTTTGAATACTTAATGTAACTATTTTATTTATAACTAGGTGAGCCGACAAACGTTGTCCTGTCCAAATTTCAATAATACAACAAGTTCATACAAAAATCCCATAGAAAAAAGCACTTTCAGTTTTTCCCGAATTTTCTGATTTTCCGGGCAACTTTTCCAATTTTTCTTTCACTAAAAATCTTATTCGGACTATTACGAACATTTAAAAAAAAATTAACCAAATCAGTCCAACCGTTCTCAAGTGATGCGCTTACCAACGAACAGCATTTAATTTTTATTTATATAGATTTGGTGGAGATCGTCACTTCAAGTTTAGATAATTAATCTAGAAATCATAATATTATTCAGTCATTTATTATATTATGCACCTCTGAGATTTTTAGACATTTTCAAATGTTTACGACCTAAATTAATTGTGAATAATAATTAACTGTATTTGCAATGATTGTAAATGAAATGTGACCTAATGAGTACAAAGTGTAATAAATCTTAAAGTCGTCATGGATTTCGGTTAAAATTTTAATTCAAACTTAAAATTACGTTGTTTCTTAAATAAAAACATGCCCTAACATGTGATTTTTAAGACAAAACAATAAAGAATGGGCTGCAATTTTAAGATTTTATTAATATCTCAATATCTGGAAAAATAGATATAAGGTCCATTTTCTCAGTAAATATCACAAAGCTTGTAAATTTGTTTCAGTAGGTAACTATTGGTATTCCGACTTTTCCAACTCGTCTATCATTTAATATCTATATCTATTTATATACATAGAAAGGACAGCGTCTATCTGTCCGTTCGAGTTAAATTAAAGAATTACCGTAACCAGACCTTTCATCGCCCACTCCTGGACCCGATCCTCATACACATTGTCTCGTGCGTGAGGATTGTATGGTCTTAAAACGCCACACTAGCCAAGAGGGTTGACGTGTTCATTGCTTTAGAAGTGGTGTAACACTTATAACTCAGAGATTGTGAGCAGCGGCTTTGTTATCCCTTAATCCAGAGATCACTACGCTGGAAGCTACTTGGAAGGTACATATGCTGGAAATATGTACTTTTTATCAAAATCGATCCAATAATTCTTTGAATAACTGGCACAGGTCATCTGTGTGTCCTATTAAGACGATAGGATGATGTTGTACAAACATAAAATGAACTAGCAACTAGAACTAGTGGCATCACGTGAAGATATTGAACACATTGATATGTGAATGCCAAGCAGGTTGGGGACAACCCGCGTGGCGTTTTGAAGCCATGCATCCTTACTTACTTCAGCGGGCGATGAAGGGGCTGATTATGGTTACGTACAAAAGTTTAAAACAAAAGTATTTATAAGTATTTACGCAATACGATATCCGCTCGTCGATTCACCCCTGCATATTTTAAACTCCCAAGGGCCCCTTTCATGTCGGAAATTCGCCCCTATGCGCCACCCCACAATCCGTCCCCAATTTGCGCATTACGATTCGACCCCTATTCAAAAACAGGTTTGTCCTTGAAAAACCTTGTTTACTGCAGTCATTATGCAACAGCTTTTTAGGGCGCAAATGCTGGCATAACTTTATTGAATATGCACATAAACTGCACATAAAAAATATCTTTAATAATATAAACAATTTCCATGACTTTTTTTATATTTTAAATAATAAAAATATAAAGGTAATTTAAATGAAATCTATTCGTTGGTACTCGTAGGTTTTTGAAAAAAAATCAAATTTAAATAGAGCTTCATTAAGTATTGATGTATTAAATGATTCTTTTTGAAGTACTGAACGAATTTGACATATCTACGAACTGAACCGCAATATATAGAGCGAAACTACTATTGTTCTGAATTTCATTTATCAGATATATAAAGTTTTGAGCTGCACGGCATTTTTGGAGTCTACTGATCACCATTGCGTATAGATGTGGTACATTGTTCCAAAATATTTGAAATTTCGCTAATAGAAAAAAATATCAAAGTCGTACTCGTAGGTCATGGGAGTATGGAAAAAGATAAAACGCAAATTTCAGAGAACCCTACAGAAAGATATTGGACTTCGAGAACAACGTCTCTCGTCTGACCCAAAAAATATACCTCTCATCCCATCTGTTCCCGTGGGTGCCGTAAAAGGCGACTGAGGGTCCGTTCTCACGGCCGTCCAGCTCAGCAGGAACGGCTTTTTAATTGTTCCCACAAAACTGACTGGTGTGTTCACACACAGTAGTTTGCATCCTGTTTTTCGCCGGATAGACGTTTACAAAAACGCAGACGTGATGGACGTGAACACTCTTGTGATATTGTATTGGTATTATCGCCGCCGGCAGTGTAAAAAATAGAAGATTTCGGGTACACCCGATTGTGAAACGACGATCGAAAGTGGGTACCTTTCGTAATCTCATGGACGAATTGAGAAAAGATGAGTCCAAATTTTTCAATTACTTCAAGATGACCATGCCCACATTTGACAATCCTTTAGAAAGAGTGAAGAAAGACTTTTACATCGACAGTGTCATCGGCTTTTTGCTAGATACCGCAAATGAAACGGTACGTTGCCATGGTAACGAGCCGTAAGGGATAACGAAGCCGCAACCGTAAGCCCTAAGAAAATGCGTGAAGTTTAAAAGAGTGGACTCACCAACCCGGTTGTCCAGGGTGGCGTTTTAAGGTCGTACACGAAACATTGTCGTCCATTGCTGGACATGAGCAAATCCATGTCCCGCATTGGGCGATAAAAGGGTAAGTTCACATTCTTTACCAATGATGACAGCGTTTGCTTCTTTCAAATGCCCTCGTTAAATACAAAATTATTGCAAAACCCGAGGTCGTCCCCGACAATGCCCGACATTGATAATACAATCTTTACTTTGAATGCTCACTTTGCAAAGGTCAGCTCCGCAAAAAGTGGTGTTAATACAACCAGGTCATCGAGCTCAATGTCAACCGGAATGTGCCAAATGCAATTTAAGAATACATACATACACAAATACATAAATACATTCTCATGCATAAATGGTTCTAATATTAAAAAACTACACCTAACCTCAGTCCGCTACTAAATTAATACATGTCAAAATTATAGGTACTTTAATATTTTTAATAATAAAATCAATATTCATACAGTCAATGTGTGCTGACATCTGTAGTGGAATAATCTGTTTTAGAGCTGTCAGCTCCATTCCCTTAGATCTATTTTTAGTACTGAGTTACAGTTGTTTAAGGAAACAACTTGATACTTGAGGAATGTATGGCCTCAAAACGCCACGCTGCTGGCCAAGCTGACGAAATCTGCTGGCCAAGCTGCTAGCCTGGGTTGACGGATCCAGTCTTTTATAGGTGGTGTAATTCCTCAGGGCTTATGGTAGCGGCTTTGTTATCTACGGGCAGAGATGGGGTGGCGTTAGTGTAAAGCCAGCAGACACCGCGTGGTCAATCCCTCATGCACAAGACAATGACCAGCGGTGGTTGATAAAATGACTGGCTACTGTTATGTCAAAATTGATACGTCTTTTTAAAGACATATCTAAAAAAAGACAAATGTAAAATATAATACATATACTCGTATGATTTAATTAAACATTTTCTTACGCGAGAGGGCTGATGTATTTATACAGAATGTTTTCTAACCTTTCCTCGAAGCCTGATGTAGTTTGGGCTTTGAATTTAGCAAATTTGCATGAAGAATCTATATAAATAAAAAATAAATGCTGTTCGTTGGTAAGCGCATCACTTGAGAACGGCGGGACCGATTTAGCAATTTTTTTTTAAATGTTCGCAATAATCCGAATAAGGTTTTTAGGAAAAGAAAAATTGGAATACTTGCCCGGAAAATTGGAAAATACGGGAAAACTGTAAGTGCTTTTTTCTATGGGATTTTTGTATGAACTTATTGAAATTATTGTATTATTGAAATTTGGATAGGACAACTTCTGTCGGGTCAGCTAGTTTTAATATAAAAATCAGAAGAAATTAATTTTTTTCTTCCAAAAATATTTGTTTATTTTTCTGATCAATCGTGAGCAGAATCCATGGTTAAAGGATTCTTGAATTGATCGATTACCCTTCATCTATATTTAGAAATGTGTTGCATATAGTTGTTTTATATATTTGTAACATGTATATTATACATTTATATTTTACTGTCAATATGCATGCATAGATCTGAGAATAAATAATGTATTTCATTATAAAGATACTGAATCGGTTGTTTAGTCACGCGTGGCGCATTCCTGTGAACTTCATAATAATAATTCCACCTCGTGTTATGCTTTACCATACATCTTTGCATAAACGACTATATCGCAGCGCAACATCTTTCCCGTTCAGCGCAACTCTTGTTTTGGGTTAATCTAGAAAACTAATCTGATTTTATATATGTTCTACAATTGTTCAAATGTTTGAAATTTTGAATTATTTCCTTGCACTCGTGTTGTTAATAAAGATGAACGTATGGTTACAGCTACAATATAAACACTGTTAGGACACAGGAGTATAAAATATTAGAAGATTTCATATATTAACTAATACAAATGCACAATGAAGCGATTCCACGTGCTCTATGTTGCATTAATTATTGTTAATATCATAATAATCAGTGAGGCGTAGTGACATCCATGTTTTCTTATCGAATGAATGACTTCCAAGTAAGTTTGAGGGGGAGAGTGCACGCTGCAATTCAACAGCCGCTAGGCGCGTTCGACTGGCCACGTTACCCCTCTCTCACAGAAGACTACCTTGAAATGCACTGCATTTCCCACTTTATCTTATTTCCCTAATGTACGTACGTGTTTCGATAATGAGTGACATGTGTCAGAGCTCCAAATCCATTCCAATATCCCCAAAGGTAGGCAGCGCATTCGGGTCGTGCCAACGTTTGTCATTCTGAACTAATGTTGGCATGTATCGCGGATGTCTATGGGCGACAGTATCCACTTACCATCAGGTGGACTGTATGCTCATCTGCCGCCTTCGTCCATAAAAAAAGTATTAACCGGAATTCTTAAAGAAATCCCTGTACCGAATGTGCTTTTATAAACGCACGATCCTTGGCTCTTGTCATCCAACTGCCACGGGCGTAGTTTCCGGCCAACTCGCCAGAGGGCGCCACACTACGCTTGCCGGTACATGGCCACCATTCGAGGACTCGGACATCTACTCCATCGATCCTCTGGCAAATATGACCTGTCCATTGCCAATACGGCATGCTGGTTCTATGAGTTATGTCGGTGATTTTAGTTCTTTTGCAAATCTCTTCGACTCCGAGCATAGCTCTCACCATAGCTGGCTGAACGACTTTTAACTCGACCCACCGTCAAATTAACGTTTAAATAAATCATAATTAAGATAAAGCAGGTTTTGTCAGAAGTCCTCTAAATTAACAATTTTTCCGGAGATGGAACGTTCCGTAACTATCTAAATTATTGAGTAGTTACACAGTGCTATTATTATTATGTACAGGAAAATACATGGTCGAAACCCATTCAGAGACCATATTAATACGAATAATGTACGCGAACTTACTGCAATAGCATCATTAATACACGTATAGCTGCTTTTTAACCGACTAAAGCGAAGCCGAAAATAGTGTAACTTTTTAATTAGTATATATACTATCTGAATATATGTTAATGTATGTATGAACCTGCAGCTTCTCCGCAATCGATTTGAAACCATGAAGTGTCGTCAGATTCTTTTAAAAAAATAAGATATATTAGGTACATTCCGAAATGTTCTGAATGGCTTGTTCATTTTTACCATCGCACTTGTTGTCAACGACTCGCGATTCATTCGCAATTCCTTCATAAAAAGTCACTGCGTACAGTGCTAGGCACAAGACCGTGAAGTGAAACAAGTGAACTACCGTTTAAAGTTATTCTACTAAGTTACTACATGGTGTTCTTCAAGCCATGGTGTTCTTCAATGGCAGTCATATCGTGTAGTAAATTATGACCTTTTCATGATTCAAGGGAACGTTTATTTATGCGCTGCAGTGGGCCGTTATAGGTGTAGGTAATAGGTTTTTATAGAAAGAATAGACGTGCACACAGTCCATACGCGATACATGCCAATATCAGTCCAGAATGACAAACGTTGGCACGCCCAAGACTTAGGAATGGATTTCGGAAAAAGGAAGACATAACGGGACGAGTAATTTCCTGATCCCATTATCTACACCTCCTAATCCTCCCCGGAAAGGATGGGAAGTTGAGAATATAATAGAATTAGGAATTTCGATATCGAATTGAATTTCATTACTATGTATAAAATAAAAATATAATGTAAATATTTTTATTACGCACCGATTTCACATTTACAAGGTATAATTTGTAACGAGTTTTGTAAGCGAATGTTGACATTAAATATTGGTGATTATACAATAGAGATCAACGAATATGTATACTTTTTAAACGAAAATAATTGTTTTACATACGTATATTTTTAAGTATTCTTTATATTTTACATATCATCCATCTTGGTTTTGCAATTCATGGTTTAAATTCTATTTATTTACTATTTTAGAGGCGGCATTTTTGATGCCAAAAGTCATATTCATACGTCGTGGATATGCATAACAAAATGTATATTACGCGTCAATAAAACCTTGCTACATTTTGTAAACCGTACCAAACTGCCAATTGTTTCCCACTTAACTAACTGTCCGTGCGTTACATTGAAGTTGTCGCATCATCATCGGAAACGTATCATTACCAGTTTAATACAGACGATAATGACGGTTTTCAGTTACTACAAACGTCATTCAGTGTGATTACCCAGTTGCTTATAACATTACTTAGTAACTAGTAACACAGTATGGACATGTATGTTTTCAGAGGCCCCGAATTTTAGGCGGCCATATTTTAGAACTTTTTTTCGTATAGAATAGCACCACGCAGAATTGTCAGCCGTCCATATTTCGGACAGTCCGATTTTGACGCGACTAGTCCGTGTCCCGTTTCATATATTTTTATTTTATGGAAAATCAAGCATCAGCAAAACAATATGCAAACAAAGAGTTGAGATGGACAGACAATTAAAGCCACTTAATTTCCACAGCTGGTTATCTAAGGTCGCAAACAAGAGTAAGGAAAATATAATAGGACAAAAAATGTGCGTGATGGCTAGCGAGGTGAGGAACCGATAAACCGGGTTGAAAGTAAATTTCTCACCAGTAGGCTTAGTGTGGAACAAATTAAGTTCTAGCCCATGTCCATCTGGAATAATGTACCTTTCAAATGGTAAAAGATTTTTTCAAATAGGTGCAGTGGTTCCGGAGATTACCCTACACATACACACAAACTCACAAAATTCGCACTCTCTCTTTATTATATTAGTATAGATATAAATTATTTATACGTATTTAAACATGAATACATGAGGAGTCATATTTGTCTTGAGCTGACTGTACTATTTAAACCATTTTTTACTTACAAAATCATATTTATTTTTATCAAAGAATACCTACATATTTTATTTAATTAACTTAATCAATCAATTATCGATCAATTTTCTATCCTGCAATTTAGAGACAGCCTGATGGTTAATTCGTATGATTTTATTTCGATTTTATAAATAAATCATTATTTATAGATATTAAATATGTATGCATCTATTTCACTTAATGGTAAATAATCATAAAGTGACCGTCTGTCGTTTTCGACTATTGCAAAAAATTCTATATAATAATAATAACTTCTTCGTAATTATACCATAATTTCAAAGTCTACAGAGAGCCCGGATAGCTCAGTCGGTAGAGCATTGGACTTTTAATCCAAGGGTCCAGGGTTCAAGTCCCTGTTCGGGCGGTCTATTTTTTCTATATTTTTTTCTATATAATCGTTTCTTTATTCCATTTTTTTTTCGCTTTAATACGGGCATTTACGTTTTTTTAGATTAGAAAAACTTATCTCATTGTGTTGTTCTCTAACCATTCTAAAATCTTCAAAGATAGCCAGGCGGTACATTTGGGAACGTAGTTTTACATTCTTTACTTTCGTCATTTTTTACTGATTTCGACATGCGTCACTATCACCACTTACCACCGGGTGGCCCGTCTGTTCGTCTGTAATCTTCTTTCTATGATAATAAAAAGGTATAGTAATGAAAAAAATATGCCTACAAAACATTATTTAAAAGTTTCAAAGCATTCCAAAAAAAATATAGATTATTTTTTCTCTCGGTACTTTATTCTACGTTCTTTGTTTTTAACACGGAAAATAAAAGAAGTGGTTTCCGAGAAAACTAAACTGGAGCGCCCATCGCACTCAGCGAATACCTGTTTACCAATTCCCACGGGAATTATTGTAAAGTTCACGCGAGCGGCGTCAAGGGCAATGTGAAATATGATATGCGGTGTTACTTTCATTTTCACCCGTTTCAATGTAATAAAATGATGTAAATGCTCGATGTAATAATGTAATTAAATTATGAGATGGACGCAGGATCGATGGAACCGGGTGAGATGTTAGACATAGTTTAAGTCACGAGTGCAGCTTGTTTTTAATAAAACATATTGTCATTTTTTTCTATTAATAACACATTGTTATCATTTGTTGTTTATTTGTTTTCACGAATGTTTCGCTACACATGAAACATTCAGAGAATTATTATTCCCTGACTATCAGTATGTCACTTTAGCAAATGGTTAATTGATCGTATTACGTCGTCTTGTTATTTATTTTATAATTTACTGTTTATTGTAAATAAAGCGAACTGAATGCCTTGCAGTTGGTATTATCTGCCAGTCAACATTTGGGCGACGCGCGACACGAAACGGTAAGGAAGTAAATGAATATAACAAATATAGAAGATAGAAAGGAACTAGTGTCAAATTGTTCTTAAAATTAATTGATTTTAAAATATAAACTTAATATAAAAGTTGACTGGGAGATAATGCTTCTAATCATTAAGTTCACCGTTCGTCACTTGGTGCAATAAAGAATAAATAAATGTAATTAAAATACTTACATACATTCCAATATTTACATAAACATACAAATATATGTACATATAAAATATATATGATAGGAATAATACATGTACTTTTATATAATATATACCTACATATACTTATACAGACATATACTTATATATAAAGGAACCACTCAAAAAGTGATTAAACAGTGTAAAATATGATTTAAATGTGATATAGAATTCGCCTAAAAGAGATTTTATGTAAAAATATCAATTTATATTTAGCAAACTTACATATATGGGTAATAAGATAAAAACTAAAAAAAAAATAATAAAATATTCGTATAATTTTCATGTCAATAAACTCAGAAAAACCTGAAGCAAAAATTCGGGTTTGCCCTATATCATTAACAGATTATAAAATTCGAAATTGATTGTTGTTTTATAATCAACCCTCTAGTCAAGATGTAGTGAAATTCAAATATCTTCATCTCTGCAATACAATAAAATTATGCATCGGTCGGGATACTTTATAATTAAACTTCATTTAAATATTAAATACGATATTTCATTCCACGGAATCACATCGTGTGTAGCGGTTTAATGGAGATTAGAAGAAATAAATTGCTAATTAGTTTTTCCTTTGCAGCGTCGCAGGTATCCACCGACCGATCACTTGCCAATGGTTCTCCGAGGGAGGTACGCGTCAGCTCATTCGCTCCGAAACGCCCGACGAAAAACGAGGACCCTTCCAACCGTGACAAAAGTACACTCTAGTGATAATAAACGTCCAAAGACTGAAATAAAAACTGTGGTGCTGTGATAGAAACATTACAATTGACAGAAAGCTTTCCAAATGGGAAAATTTGTCAAAAATGTCCCGCGCGTCAGTTTTCAAAACAGTTTTTTAAACAGTGTTTGCATTACAATTTGATTCAGGACAATTAAAATGACGAAGTACAAGTTGAATAATACGGTGCGATCGTCGTCAGAGGTGACCCTAACGTCGTACATGACCGGCAGTACAGACAGCACCGGTGTGAGGAAAGACGAAAGACATTATCAGATACCGGAATTGGACACAAATCAAAACGATAACTTCAAATCGGAGTCGAATAGGAACTTAGAAGCGGCTAAGACTTGTCACGTATGTCCGCATTCGTGTGAATTTTTACAGCAGACAGATAAGCTGGCCGCTTCTTTGGTGAAACAGGAGTGTGATAAATTTGGTCTAAATGAGCTAAAGGTTGAGGGCCTAAACAAGAACGTGTGCCTCTGCGAGAAATATAACGGTGGATGCAAGCTGTGCCCGCGGCCCAGCTTGGCGCCAACGCTGAACTTGAACTTGGATGGAAAGGATTCGTGCCCTTCGTGTCATGGGTCAGCGTGCGCTACACCTTTTACCAGTAAGTACATATTTTTTTTAGTTAACATTTCATTAAAAACACGACATTTCGGCTATAATAAATATATTTGAACTAACTTCAATCTCTCGTAAATATTTAATCAGAGTGGATAACGTAAATACTTTCAGTGGTATAAACACAATATTCCTGATGTCGCTAAACGATACGCGACCAATCAGATTATTTAAAAAAAAAACAATTATTTTTTACTTCGCATGCCACTAACTGACGACCACTTTTTCTACAAGATATTAAGATCGATTTAAAAGAGAATAATTAAATGAACAACAAATTTAAAAGTGATTTAGGTTTACGTCCGGTGACAATAGAGAAATAGGGACTCCGTCAACTTGAGACCGAAATGTTCATGTCGTTTTATTGATCCTCATTTGCTGCTCATCTATATAAATAAAAATTAAATGCTGTTCGTTGGTAAGCGCATCACTTGAGGACGGTGGGACCGATTTGGCTATTTTTTTTAAATGTTCGTAATAGTCCGAATAAGGTTTTTAGGGAAAGAAAAATTGGAAAAGTTGCCCGGAAAAATGGAAAATTCGGGAAAAACTGAAGCGCTTTTTTCTATGGAATTTTTGAAATTTAAATTTAGACGTCTGTCGGGTCAGCTAGTTTAGTATAAAAACAAAACACTAAATTTAATTTTACATTTTTTCTCTTTAAAGAGAGGTTAATTATTTAATATGTTTTTTTTCCACTTTCTGTACAGTGTGTAAACTTTTTGGAGAATGTATTTCAGTATATTTCAAATGTATTTTGAAATTTTGATCAGTATGTATTTCAAAAATTATTGGTAGAATGTTGTGATTGTTTATTATGATTTTTAATATAGTATAATAAAATATTTTTACAGCTTTAAATAATACGCGTATTGTCAGGCTGCAATGAAGTTTTTAAAGAAACTAATTTAGCACCTTTCGACTGGAAATAATTAGTTACTATCTGATTATTTCCAATTAATAATATTTGAGTGTAATGTATTCTAATAATTAAAAACCAGTAGCTGTGGTATACAGCCAAGGAGAAAGAAAATTTACAAAAAATGCTTATTTAAAAAAAAGAAATTATTTTGCAAAATTGTGTGTTGACGTTTGCAAGTTGATTAGTATTGTAATTGGCTTATTTTTAAATATTTTTTGATAATTGAAATAACGATAATAATATACATATATTATATATATCTACAGAAAGTTTACATAATATTGTTATGTATTCCCTAACTCTTAAATTAGGGATGCTGTATCACTAGAGCTAGTGTCTTTCCCCATAAGTATTTGAGGGGGAGAGTGCACGCTGCAATCCAACAGCGGCTGGGCGCGCTCGACTGGCCACGTTACCCCTCCCTCACAGAAAACTACCTTGAAATGTACTGCATTTCCCACTTTATCTTATTTCCCTAATGTACATACGTGTTTCGGTAGTGAGCGAGATGTGCCAGAGCCCATTCCCATCCTATCCCTTCCCATTTTCCCAATCCTTTCTCCAAATCCATTCCTATATCTCCAAAGGTAGGCAGCGCATCCGGGGGCGTGCTAACGTTTGTCATTTTAGACTAATGTTGGCATGTATCGCGGATGTCTATGGGCGACAGTATCCAGTTACCATCAGGTGGACTGTATGTTCGTCTGCCGCCTTCGTCTATAAAAAAAAATATTATTAACCTCTGTGACATTCCCGGTTATAAGCAATCACATATCCATATAGATATTTTTATGTCACCAATCTTTTAACGGCCACTTGATTGAGCAAACTTTGAACTTGTTCCGATACTCATCATTACATAGGTATGAATGACATCTTTGACATTTTTTGGCATCCAATTTCACCTAATACCTATAATCGATAATCTTGACAAACTGATCTTACAAACATTTTAAAAATTGTTCAACTGTTTTTGAAAACCTTCTCGAATAAAATTATTCTATAATGATCCAGTTGTAAGAAAAGAACACATGTTGCGTTTTATATGTTTTCCATTTCTACTATAAATTTTGGCAATTTATACATATATATATGCACAATTCAGTTTATTATTACTTTTAATTAGTATAAAAAGTAAATTATTCTAATATGTAGCGCTATAAAATTCCATTAAGTCAAATCGTTTCCGTGTTTTATTTAATAGTATATATTTTTCATATCACAAAACACGGCGTCCACTAAAATTGATGTAGGTATTGGAGATTTGTCTCCAAGAAATTGTGTCAGTGATTACTTCATTCATATATAATTGTTTACATAATTATGTAATCTCCAACGAGTAATGTAATCAAACTAGGCGTTTGGTGGTAAGATTAAAAACAAACGATATATAGAATAATTAAATCTTGTTGGAATCAAACATTTAGATATCAATATCTTATTTTAAAATCTTTGAAAAATCCTTCCAACAAAATGTGATACAACGGTGTTTCGAATTTGTCCACATAGTAAATTGAAGTGTTGCTATTGTAAAAAATAATATAAAAAACAACTTGTTGAGAACAAATAATTCAATATAAACTTATTTTATTCGGTTTAGTTAGTATAGTTAGTTAGTATGTCAAATGTCGTAACCCACAAATAACGAATTTTGAACACCTTGTAGCGGCGGCCATTTTGAAAAAATTACATAACTGATAAGTATACTAGATTGTATTGTCATCAGCCCCAAAATTGTGTGCGAAATTTCAGCTCAATCGGTTAGGTGGTACTAACAAGTCGAGTTGAATAAAAGCTTGTACAAAATAAAGTACATATAACAGAATAATTTAATAGAAAATGAATTATAGAAGTTACTAGTTTTATAAAATATCGCTTCGCTTCGGTTTATAAGTATTTTTTTCAAAATTTTTTGTTCAATATTTTAAAATAAAATATAGGCTATATTAGACACGAATAATGTAGCTTCCTATTTGTGAAATATTTTTTGAAATCGGTTCAGTAGTTCCAGAGATTACCATCAACATACAAACAAACACACAATTTAGGAAAATAGTATAGATAAACTGCTAGAATAAAACAATAAAACGCGCTAAAAGCTTAAAATAACCGTGCTATAAGATTTACACGAGCATTATCTTATAGCAATATTAGGAAATTACCTGATTTCTTTTTGCATTACATGCTACAGTTTTATACTAGTCTCTATACCTACAGTAAAGGGTTTCTGACCAAAATCCACCACTTGGGCCAGTGCACTTTGATGGATAAGTACACAATTATACTCTAGAATTCTTGTTTTTTTAATTTTCAAGCATGTCAAGCGTAGGTACACAACGAGATCAACAAACTTTTTGGATATATACGGCCGCAATACTTTTGGCACAGTTCTCGAGTGTTGTACAACATTGTCATGTAAACGGGTTATTTAGAAATACTCTAAGGTTCACTTATTCAATTACGGGTAGATTGTTTTTACGCTATCATGCGCAAACGGTGTGCATCCCTGATGCGCAGGGTCCGGGCCAGCGCCAACGGTATCCTGGAAATGTTTTCGAACAAGATCGACTGTCAGTACATGAAGCGTTGTTGTATGCTACATGTGCTGACAAATAAATCAGCATAAAAATGTTATGATCCTAAGTTGTTAGAAATAAAGAATTTATTATTATTATTATTTCACGTTTCAAATAAATCGTAATGAAAATTGTACTAAATATCATCTTTAGTATTCCACTATTTATAACGGCTCGGGTTCGATTCAATCAATTGAGTGCTATACAAAATTCGTATTAGATTCTAATTTTGGATGAGCGGTTTATTGCATTTAAGTTCTCTACTGAAGTGCGACGACTATTTAGTCAATGCCACGTGAAAATGAATGTCTATCAAGCATATTCTCCGTCGAGGGGGTAAGTTAGGCATCGCTCAGTAAAGTAATAGTAGGTTTACCTAGGACAGAACTTTGACAGAAGTGCTGGATTCTTTGGAAGCACATGAAGAGCGCAGTCTTATGCTTTTATTTGATTATCATAAACATTTAGCACTTTGAAGTGTAATAAACTATCACTATTGAGCCACAAAACTCACAATACGGAATTTCCATAGTAGTATCCTTGTTAATATTGATATCTGCATGTACTCGTATATTTTTCATAATCTGAAGCTGGTAACAGTAATCCCGCATCTAATTGGGTAAAGGGCGGGAAATGGTTGAGAAACGGTTCGGTTTTATTGTCGTTCATGTTAATGGTAACGGTAACCATTCTTGGACACGGGCCTGTCTTGTGCATGGGGGATGTGTGGCCTTAAAACACCAAGCTAATGGAGCGGGTACGCGAGTCCACGCTTTCTGAAGTGGTATAGTTCCTCGGGGCTGGCGGTAGCGGCTCTGTTTGTTGTTTGTTTGCTTTGTGCTTTACGA
Organism: Sesia apiformis; assembly: GCA_914767545.1. Lineage (NCBI taxonomy): Eukaryota > Metazoa > Arthropoda > Insecta > Lepidoptera > Sesiidae > Sesia > Sesia apiformis. The sequence goes on from OU611956.1 coordinate 20,150,523, forward strand.
CACCAGCGGGAGGTGACGGCGGCGGCGAGAGAGACACCACACGGCATTTTACCATATTAATAGTAGAATATAAAGTTGAACGTCTATAAACGAAAACGACATTGAAAATATATAGCCAAAAGCACGACATTGATGAATATTGCAATTTCAGTGGTCTTGCTCACTCTATTTACTGTCAAAATATCATATCATGTAGTTTGACACCTCGCGGCTGGCAGAGGTCGATTATTAGCATTGAAAAAAAATTAGCTATCTCTTTAAGTAATAGTAGAAACATACCAGTAGGTTATCTTCATACAACGCACGGTTCACCGTTTGCGTAGGTACCCACAGTGTCCGTACGCACGACTTAGCACATCTTATTATACACGATGTGAATGAACATTGACATCGTGCGCCATCAGCAGTCGACGTCGCGACGCCATACGCCAAAAGAAGAAGCCAAAAGAGTCGAAACAAGTCTACCACGACGATAGAGCCGGACTTAAAACTGTTTTTTTAAAGTGATCCTTTTGCAGAATTCTTCTGTGCAAATAGCCGAAGCTTGAGTTAAATTACTTGTTAAAAATACTCTATTTATTTATCGCTCTGCCAGGTATGCTGGTAGAAATCTACTGAAGGGAACATGCACGCCTTTTATACGTCTTCTCTTTTACAATAGTTTTAATAACTTATTGTATACAATAGAGTATTTAAACAAGAAATAAATAAAATATTGAAATTTGGAAGAAATCGGGAATGGAGTAAGTATTTTATTCATGCATTGTTAACGGAATACTAGTGTTATGTTTTTACTATGGTAATACTTTGGTAAGTGCCTGTTAGGAAAGATTACAGATAAATATCGGAGTATTAATCGATGTAGTAAGACGTGTTAGAAAAGTTAATGCACGCTTTGTACAGTTAATGGAAGTCACCTCGTGTGATGGTTGTGAATGGGAAACCGCGCGCTCGGCGCCTACTACACGAGCGAGACTCCCACAACGATTCCGTCCTGCTACCGAGCGCGGCCAAAAAAAAACACCAAAAATCGAGCGGTTTAGTTTTAGCGGTTGGATATTTCTAGAAACCTTTATGACACTTTGAAACTTTCTTTTAGCATTACCTAGAGCTAACGACGTGCACGTAGAAAGCTTTTGTACCTTCTTATTTGTTCGTTTTGAATTTCCTGTCATCTGAAAATGCAGTGTGCTTTGGCACCTACCTGGCACCCTCTAATGCTGGCACTGGCCAGTTACCTAATCAGGATAGAATTACCGATCCACATGTAAACCAACGTGAAACAATTATCGATTAAAACGAATCGAAGTGTCTAGAACTGGTTTGTTGATCAGTTAGTAACAATCAATTGTGTCTGTAACCGGCCTGGAATGGCTTTGTTGTTTAATTATCGCCTCATTATGTTATTACTAGGAAGATCGTTCGTGTTTTATAATTAGTAATTAGTCTAGTACGGACAATTATGAGATTTGTCTGCTAATTCAGATAATTCCATACCTTACCGTGTCTCTCCACAGCTGTACCATGGCCTATCGCAAGGCTTGCCACCACACGAAGAAAGTCGCCGGTAGTGGCTGGATGAGAAGAGCAAAAGACCGTGTGTCAGTCCACCAGGCTGGAGGACTTGTCTATCCCATCAGTCTATCCCATTGGTCCTGAGATAACCAATGGTGTTATTGTTATGAGATTATGGAGCAGAAACGTGTGAGGACAACGGTAGCCCTGATCCACAAGTTCAAAGTCACCCAGCAAGCAGTGGCGTAACAATAGGGTGGCATAGCGGGCGGGCCCCCTCTGGCCGGGGGCCCCCGACCCGAGAGGGCCGCGAGCACGGGAGGATCCTGACATTTATTTTTATAAAATTCATATGAAATAGTTTTGTTTTCAATTAATTGGAAATATGGCAATATTCAATTAATAGTATTGGACATCCTCATTAATTAATTGAGATGGCGTTTCAATTACTACGCACTTTAAATTACTAGAAAATCATCGAACAATGCACACAATATTATTATAACAGCGTTTTGTACGTACTTTACGTTGTGATTTATTGAAAAGAAACTATAACTTTGGATGAGTTTCTTTACATAGAGGGAGGGCCCCATCCTATGAATTTGCCACGAGCCTCAGCGGTATAGTTACGCCGCTGCCAGCAAGCTATGGATAGAGCTATGCTCGGAGTTTTTGCGGGATAGGATCCGAAGCGAAGACATTCCTCAAAGAACTAGTCACTAAAGGCAACGAGGCAGGTCATATTTGGCGCATGAAACGTATTTTAGGAAAACATAACTTACAGATTACAGTTTACGCGTGATTTACACTACATTCCAGTTCTCGTCAAGAATTCTCACCCCAAAAACGTTGTTCAAAAACGAAATGCAATGCAATGCAACCAGCACTTTCGGTGTCCACATTGTCTCGAACATGACGGATGTATGGCCTTATGTAGGATATGAATTTACTAAAAGTAAATGTGTTTTCAAACTCGCGTGTGTAGTGATATTGTTAGTACAGTGTGCAATACTTTATCGACAAAAACAAGTGCAGTATAAACAGATGGCTCGAAAACGAACACGACGGAGGGTGGACGCCAATACCCGCTACCGTAGTCTCGCCGCGACCACGGTTCATGTAACTGGACCCAAATATCGGCTAACATAAATAAATAATAAACCGTGAGTAACCCCTTCACATAACAATTATTATGTTCTAAAGTTCAAAATCTTATGTAAATACTTATTATCTTTTGTTGAGCATTAAGCTATCTTCTCGGTCGGAAGAGTTAGAACGTTCGAAATCCTGTGTTTCGGCACAAACCCTATAGGGGACCCTATATTGAGACGTGCCCGTCCACAGAAAGAACTGTATCAAGGGCCAAGGCTGACTCGGTCACCACACGGAACTGCAAAGCTAGGAATGTAATATTCAATGCCCTGCAACACCGCATCGTATACGGAGTCTGCTCAGGATCCAAAAGAGTACTTATGTATGTGTTATAAAAAATGCTGATTACCATAATCACGACTTCCTGTTTATGTACGGCGCTATATTGCCGTTCCGCCGTTCATTTCTATCATTTATGTTTACACGACACAATAAAACACAATGATTTTCACAAATTACCATTTCACTAACAGGTAAATTTACAAAACTGCACAAAAATATTACAAATAACGCAAATCATGTTCAAAATAATATTCTAGTAGATAAGTAAGTATATCTAAGTAATTACAAATCTACATACTATACTAATTTAATTACGATTAAGTATATAATTTTTTATTTTTAAAGTTTACCATATGATAAACTGTCAGCCAGTAGGGCACCTCTTCATTGCTACATATGATATCCCACTAATTAATCATTCCACTCCTGTCCAGATATCTTGTTCCATTAGCAACGGGGGGCAGATAGGGGTGCAATACTCCCAAAGTACGTCGTCACACGTGGTCTTCTACTCTTCTCATCCATCCACTGCCGGCGACTTCGAGTCGTCAGTTCACATGGCCGAAGCGCGTCCCATGCTTGGTTCCCAAAGACCATTCGAGGACTCGTCCACCTGCCCACTGCCTATAATGTGATCTTATCTTTGCATTGTTTTTTTTTCATTTCTGATCCTATCCATCAAAGGAACTGCGAGTATAGATATTTGCATTCGCTGAGTTTGCTTTATAAAACAAGAAAATGTTTCAACACGAACAGCTAGTGTACGATTATAGTGTTAAACACTAACTTTAACACCGAAAATAAAACAATAAATGGTTTCAAGTATGATTTTTTTTCTTTATTCAATACAAAAAAAAATGACACAGTTTGTGACACCAATAAACTTTTTGTTTTAACATTTACACAAAATGTAAAGTAGGTACTTACTCGTAATTGAAGTCTGTTATATTTTTTTACTAACAGCTTCTGTTTTGCAACTCTTATAACTTACAGAATAGAGTAGTTATTAAGAAAACTTAAGGAAACAAATCTCTACCCATCGAGCGGCATGACCTTTGACCTTCAATTATTCACTTTCGTTTTAATTTCCATGGGTGGCTGAGCTTCGCTTGACTGACCAATAAGAACTTTTCACATTTAATAGAAAATTAGATTTATGTGACTGTATTCGTGTGGTATTGGCCAGCTTTAGAACCCCATGGGTTCCATGGGTTAGAACCCTATGACCTCCCGTGGGTGTCGTAAAAGGCGATTAAGGGATACTAAAGCAGCCTTGAGGAACTACGCCAGCTCTAAAAAAATGGACTCGCCAACCCGCTGTGCCAGCGTGGAGTTTTAAGGCCACACATGCCTCATTCACAAGACAATGTGAACAGTGGACGATAGAAGGGCTAGATACGAATAAGGTATACGTGGCTCTAATTTACATACCGAGCTGTGAATGCTGTGATAGTATGATAATGTTGTCAGTTTTTTTGCCGCAATGTCAACTTCCTGAGGTGTGAGAAGCTAATTAGGTTTTTTGAGTTAATTGCGCGGTCAAGGCAGCCAACCGACTGGAGCTTCCTGCTCCACTTCGACAAGTTTTTGCTCGCTCTACGTAGTAGAACGCCCTAGAATTTATGAGTCATGTGTTACTGTCACAGAACTAGCTAGTTGAAATGGCAATGGAGAGGCCATATCTGTCTCAGGAGCGACAACTGATGGAGTAGCGTGAGACGCGCTGCCGCTATGTGCACCGACCACATGAAGAAGTTTGCTGCTAGTGGCTGGATTAAAGGAGCCAAAGATCGTATATGGTAGTGAACCTTGGGAGAGGCCTATATCCAGTGGTAGAGCGACACGAGCCGTTGCTAGGTTGATGTTATGGTATGGTACGATTACTGTACAATACGTCATTATTGCTTCATGTAAACATATTGTAACAACAAGTAGAGGAAAGAGATTGGTTGATAGTAGGAAACAACACTCACCTAGCCAGTAGTCAGTGGAACAATTGCCACTGTAATATATTTATTAATAATTCATATCTTGTCAGATGAATAATGGGAAAATGTGGCGAACATATCGATAAAAGTTGAGGCGTCGACTTACTATAAAATGGGGGGGGGGGACACAAAAGAAAGATTACAATTTGCAAAAAATGAGAATTAGTGATAATCTTAGTTTTTTTTCTCTTTTTTTGTATTTATTTTTTGTGTTTGTACGTAGAATTATCGTTGAGTGTATTGGTAAGTGTAATACATATCTGATCTTATGGTATATCACATAGGTATGTATGTATTGTGTGTGTGTACTTCGTTGATGTGACAATTAAACAATTAAATAAGCACTATTGCCAGGGCCGTCTTTACCAGGGGGTGCAAGGGGTGCGGTGCACCCCGGGCGCTCACCTTTTAAAGGTAATGAAAAAATATAACGCTATAGTAAACAATTACACAATAGGATATTTGACTGTCATAGGATACACAATAGGATATTTGACTGTCATAGGATACACAATAGGATATTTGACTGTCATAGGATACACAATAGTATGTTTGACTGTCTTAGGATACACTCCCGCACCCCGGCGCAGAATAGACTTAAGACGGCCCTGACTATTGCACTAGTACTAGCACTAGTTTCGCAGCTCATATTCTCTACTAATTCCAATTTTCTGTTCCGTTTTAATGTACACATATACCTAATATTTTCTTAGGTTTTCGCGATTACTATACATAGCAATTAAACAACTTTGAACGGTTTAAATCGCGTATATTTAACATTATTTATATCCCGACGTTTCGAACACTTTGCAGTGGACCACGTGACCACGTCCACTGCAAAGTGTTCGAAACGTCGGGATATAAATAATGTTAAATATACGCGATTTAAACCGTTCAAAGTTGTTTAATTGCTACATATACCTATATCTTAAATTATGTATGTATTTATGCACCAACCATACGTGTACCTATATGTATATCCTATGTATGTGTATATTTATGTATGTATGTATATTTATTTGTATTATGTTACATTTTTTGTGCTTCCCATTTTCTAATTTAAAACTGCACCTGCGATCCTTTTTCTGTATAATCTCGCTGTTACCTGGTAAAGAATGCCTTGTTGTACATACTTATATATTGTACATATAATTTTGCAATGCATTTTAAATAAATAAAATAAAAATTACAGACCAAGTTCGTAAAACTGAATAATAGAGGGCGTGGCAGTCTATCATTCGCTTGACCAATCAGTTTAATGAACTTAATGAAAGAATGAGTACCTAGATAACTTCAGTTCTGCCATCGCTCAAAAGTAGGTACATAATACACGCATATTTTATTCGCTTGGCATTCCGTCCGGGTGTTACTCCAATGGATCTTACGTAGAAGGGCCTGACTTAAATCCTAACTGCAATACAGCTAATTGAAGTTGTGAAACGTTATAAAAACTTATATTAACAAATAAAAATAAATATTTTCTTTAAAATATCCTAAAATGAAAAACATTTTTTAACTTGACATATATTAAATATAGTACGAAAACTAATAATCAGAAAAACACCAGATTGACTGACACTTTAGGCTTTATACGTAGGATCCACCGAATGTAGATTGATTGACATCACATGAGTAAATAACCGTCATGAGGGGGAGAGTGCACCCTGCAATCCAACAGCCGCTGGACGCACTCGACTGGCCACGTTACCCCTCTCTCACAGAAGACTACCTTGAAATGTACTGCATTTCCCACTTTATCTTATTTCCCTAATGTACGTACGTGTTTCGGTAGTGAGTGAGATGTGCCAGAGTCCATTCCCATCCTATCCCTCCCCATTTCCCCAACCCTTTCTCCAAATGCATTTCTATATCCAAAGGTAGGCAGCGCATCCGGGGGGCGTGCCGACGTTTGTCATTTTGGACTAATGTTGGCATGTATCACGGATGTCTATGGGCTACAGTATCCACTTACCATCAGGTGGACTGTATGCTCGTCTACCACCTTCGTCCATAAAAAAAAATGTGCTGACATTTTATAAGTAGGTCCACTCGAGTCCCGAGATGGTTATTAGTGCCCCGAAGTGTCAGTGACTGCTGACTGCGATCACACAATAATCAGGTGAAACCTAACCGATCCGTACAGCCAACGAATGGAAGCGTAAAACCAATGTATTCAGTGTAATTCCTCAGTACTTGTTACCACACCCACACAGGACAGAGTCGTCATTTCATAGATATTAGGGACGTTGGCGGAACATTTATATTGTCATTCGTGACTCACACGTAATCAAGGTCTACCATTCATAAAGGCAGCGATGGCAGCTGATACTGGGCATGTTATTACGTTATACTTTCTTCAGTGTTCATTTCTACATATACATACTCGTAGGTTGTAATCGATCAATTTCCCGAAGCCTAAAACTATGGATTCTGCTCATTATTATGAGTTTTTTTTTTATTTAAGAGGTGTAATTACTAAAATATTCTGGATCAATTTAGAAAATTCTTGAATTTAATACCTACCTTGTAGCGAAGTAAACATTTCTTGGAAAAACGAACAAGTGTAGCAACCCGAGCCTATTTTGCCACCCTAGCGAAGCCAAGGCTGATTCCTACATATTTACTTATAAAAGTTGTCACATGTACGTAAATAAAATGTAATACATTAATAAAACTGGCATTTTATAATAAAAGGGACCACCAGACTTTAGTGATATTTATCTTAAATGGTTTATCTTAATAAATTAATTATTTAAACGAATAAAGTTAACGAATTAAGTACTAACGAATTTAAGTACTAAAACGAATAAAATAAGTTTATATTGAATTATTTGTTCTCAACAAGCTTATCGTGAAATATTCATTAAAGTAGGTACAAATAATTCAATATAAACATATTTTATTCGTTTTAGTACCCACATGGCTTGCATAATAGCTTCTTTTTAAAAAACGTTTTTCTTATATTATTTTATTTACAACTTTTAGTTGGAAATATTTATCAATCTATCCATTTCAAGTAACGCATCACTGTTGCAAGGTCTCTTGCCGGTCAATTTTGTGCAATCCAGTTCTTTAATATAAAATAATATATAATATACACATATATATAGTATAATATATATATAATATTAATGATTACGGTAGAAAGATAAGTTTTGTTTTGCAAAGTTTCATTTGCATGCTACTAACCGTTGAGGAGTGCCCTCGTGAGGAGACAATCCTGGCTGCAGCATTAGTTCATGGTGAAAATCAAATTTATCGAAATTAAACCTACATGCAAAGTTACGTATCTCTGCTACTAATCGTTGAGAAGTGCCCTCATGAGGAGACAATCCTAGCTGCAGCATCAGTTCATGGGGAAGATCATGTTTAACTATCAAAAATAAACGCATGTGCAAAGTTTCGTGTCCGTGCTACTAACCGTTGAGGAGTGCCCTCGTGAGGAGACAATCCTGGCTGCAGCATCAGGTTATTTCTATCATATAGTGTATTGTCATCAGAACTGAACAAGCATGCAAAATTTCAAAGTCGTAAGTTTAGAGCAAGTGGTTCAAATTTGGTTTGCAAGATTTGACCTAAACATACATGTGAAGTTAATTTATAGCTTGTAAAAACCCGAATGTCTGCCATTGCAGGCATGTATCCATTGATGTGTACGAGTATATTGAACTAAACTAAAATACAAAAATTAGTATGATTGCAAATTTACTGCGTACACTAACTGCTGGTTCATTTGTTTCGTTTTATGAATTACTGTAATATTCTGACAAACCAGATTCACTTATTTTATAATCGGGTCCCAACTGCTAGAGCTACTCCTTCGCATGCCCACAGTCAGGTAAAAATCAGATGTTAAAGCATGTTTCTATGTAAAAATTTAAGATTAATTTTAAGATTTAAAACGTCAAAATTTTAAGTTACAAAATCTTAACCAAGGTCAATAAGACCATACCGACAATAAGGTCCCTTAGCTCAGATAACGTTGCAAATTTACCTACCAGTCAACGTTGTCAACGTGGTTTGCTTAAGACTGACAAAATCGTTTGCGGTCCGGTCACAACCGCCTTGGAGATTGCCTTATTTATTATCCTGCGATTTCATAACGTACATGCTCGCATAGATTATACGTTAGTCACTACAGTAATCCGTTGTAATAGAGTATGAAGTAAGAGTATATACCAGATACAGTGAAAGGATTTTTTCAAATCGACTGATCACTTTAAAATTCACCAGACAACAGATTTAATGAGAAACTTTCACAATAAATGTAACATAAACTTGTAATTATAAGCTAACGCTCATAGATGCTAAAAGAACTGAAGAAACAAAGAGAAAATGAAAGAACTTTCCTAGGATAATCGAAAGCTTTCTCGAAAACTACCATAGAAGACTTAATCAAAAGAGAGTCTTTAAACCCGCAAGAGATTAAAAGAAAGCTTTCTAGAGAAGTTTAATCAGAAGGGAGTTTCTTTTTTCGGAATGGCTAAATTCTTGTGGCCCTAGTGGCCTTTCAAGAGTCACCGGTCGTGTTAATTTAAACACATAGATAATAATTATACTAGTTTTAAATCAATGTTTTAACCTCTTATTAGTTGAGAGTTCTGCATACATTATCATCCAATTACTTAATTAACTACTCTCTTGAATTATATAAATTAACAATTAATAATACAATCAATTAACAAAATTGACAATGGATGTCAAACACAACAAAATATTAGCAATTACTTATATGTCGTACAAAATTATATAGTTATTTTTGGTAATAATATTTATCTTAATAATATGTGGATTAAATAGAAAGATTACGCCTTCATTGCACCAAAACAAAAACAGTGACAGTGGTTATAGATACAAAATGCACAAAATCGATCTCTGGCAGACAACTTTTAGATAGCGGGGAAATAAATATTAGATTGTAAATCAATTAGACAGATATAAGATTACCAACAACGATCCGACAATGTAACGATGTTCAAACGATTTCCAACAATGTAAGCGAAGCACACGCCGTGTATCAACAACGATGTTTTTATGAGTTTTTGCGATCGCGTGTCGACCTCTACTGTTTCGCTAACCAAAACACCGGTGGTCGCTTCTCCGTATTTGTTTACAAAACAACCAGATACGCAGCCTATGTAGACATTCACACGTTCCATTGTTTAAAACAACAAAACAAAGCTCAAATGGATACTAGAAACATATATTTCCTAGCCATGAACACGATACCTTGTACACTAACCATCTTACTCGTAATACTAAACGTATATCATTCATTCAAACTAATATTTTTTTTACTACAACTTTTATCTGAAACCTAAAGCTTTTTCCCTAAAAAAAGTATAAAAAATATATACTTAAACTATATTGAAACTGGTTGATATAAATAATTAATATTAATATGTATTATAACATTAATACGTATTATTGAATTGTATAATATATTCTAATTGTTTTTGCCAGCATTTTGCTTTCTACTAAATACTAACTTTATTGTTTTATTTCTAATACATTACTTACTGCAATGCTGCAAATAATTTGAATTTCAATCTATTTATATATTTGCAATGTGCGTTACAAAGATGCTAAGTGCATACATTCAGATCGTCACATTTTCCAATAGTGGCGTGCAATATAACATAAGACACAGCAGACAGAAAACAAATGCTTACAAAAATACACTTATATACTTAAGAGCTACACTTAATTCAAAATATTAATTACCATAGTAGTAGCAATGTCAAAAATGGAAATTGTCATATTTAGAATCAATTTATTGTACATCTTGTCAATTTCATTAATAAATGTAAGTATCTTAAGTTAACTGAACTTAAGAAACAAGATGAAAATTAGAATTGCATAACTACAGTTTTGGAGCAGAATATTTTTCCCAAGTGAAGTAAAATTAATAAAAAAAGATAAAGTATAATATTTACTAGATTGATGTTCCATACTTTAAATATGACGTTGTCTGAGAGAAAGGACAGTACTGTCGATACCGTTTCCCAGATATTGAACTTCACTGAAATGTTAAAAAACATATCTTTTCTATAGCTTAATCTTAAAAATCACTTCGAGCATGTTTCTATGCGAAGAGAAACTTAAAATGTTATGTTAGAAAACCCTAACCAAAATCAATACCTTATCGACTACCTATATAAGGTCCCTATATTACGCTACACTATTTACATTACACTTTATGCTTATACATTTCAAATTTATTTATTTAAATAATGCCTTTATTGTTATGTGCATTTACTTGTACTACGCTTGCTTTGGTCGGCGGCGCGCCCGCATGCCCCCTGGTGTTGCAGGTGCCTATGGGTGGCGGTAACACTTACCATCACGTGGGACCGCTTGCTCGTCCGCCCACTAGTCTATAAAAAAAAAAAACATTCATGAAGATGTAAAGGTACTTAACATCATACTTAAGTATGATGTAACATCGATGCGTGTACCTTAGATTATTAGAATATAAAATAAACACAAACCTATATGTTTATTTTATATTCTAATAATTTAAGTTTACGACCATAGGAAAGATTTTATGATCACTTTTGTATCAAATTGATGTCTAAAATGATAGCAGGATACGTAGAACACATCACATTAATTCCCTAGGCTGATCGATGAGCCGTTCTGTTGGTATACATACTGATGCGCAAAATGAACATACTTGTAATGTACCTAAAGTAATGTATTAATTTATTACAATGTTATTATTACGCGGTCAGAATACATCAGAAGGGACAAAATTGTCTATGTGGATATACAGGATTGACATATAATGACATATAATGTATTTGTCCATAAAAATATAGATTTTTTTCACGTTTCTATTTAGAAAATGTATGAAAAATTTAGTAAAAACTCAAAAAAATGTACATTTTGTCCAAAAAAGATTTATAAGTACTAGGTTTTTAATTTATTTTGAGAAAATGTGACTTTCAAAGAGGCAAGGACGTAAATTATCTCTGTAGAAAAGATTATAAACCGCGTATCCCAAAAAAAAAATTAAAAAACTACATAAGGGTTTCAAAAGTAGCACAAAGTCAGGGTCGCTAATTTCAAATAAATAATCAAGGGGGTACTTATTTTGCATTATTGTAGAAAGTTCGCAAATACAATTAAAAGAAACGAGCCATTTGGTTTATTAGAAAGCTGTTTACGTCAATTTCTCCACAATGATCTATTGCGCACGCGCCGACGACGCTGCCCCGTGGAAACTTTCCATATGCTAATGGATCTGGGCTTGTTGTAATCACCTTCCACACGCATCCTTTAAAATGTCCTAGTATTTATATCCGTGATTTCTCAGAGGTCTGTCTGACACTGACTTGACTCTTCAGGCAGGATGCATGTCATCAGGCTCATTTCGACAGAAATCATCATAGGTAGTCCATCATGCAATGCAACAATGAAAGATGTTTTACCTCGTCACTCGTAACCGCGTTACTTAATAAATCGATATTAATTGACTAAAAACCGAAATAATTAAACAATAAAAGTTATCACTTTGATTATCTACAGATACGTTTTAGAACGTTTCTGTCTAACAACATTTTTGTTTTGATGTCTTCTATCAACTTTTTTTGGTTTGGTTGGCGGCTGCAAAATCGAGAATTTTTCAAAATGTCGGAAAGTAGCTATGCGACTATGGTCACATTCCCTTTGGCTGAGAAAATTTTGTTAGTCGTCTAACCGTTTTAGCGCCATAGACTCTCTAGTAAGATATTTAAAAAAACGTTTAAATTCTGTCCGCGATTCTTTACGAGTGCTCATAAAAACTAATTTGAATATTAAAATGTCACTAAGTTACGCGAGCACGTCGATATCACGTGTCATTCGGTTTTATATATAGCTACTTGCATATATCATATATATCATAATGTGTACTTTATAGTATATCATAAAACTTAAACGACTAAAAAGTACCTAAAGGTAGACAAGTATGCCGTTCCGAAGATGATATTAAGAAAATAGCAGGTATAACATGGATACGTCTATTATTAGAAATAGGAAATATCTAGAGGAGACCTATCTCACAGAACAACCTAATGGAAAATATCTGGTTACAGATTAGTTTAAAATCCTTTAATTGTACCATCTACAGTAGGTAGATTTTATATTAAAAATTATAAGTTAGAATCAGCAATAATTTATTACTATCTATATATATATAAACATGTAAACGTTCGTTTGTTCACAATCTTAAATCTCCGAAAGTTCTTCACTGATTGCTTTGAAATTTTGACACAACGTTGCATTCGAAAACGCGAGTGTTTTTTTATTATTAACGCGTGTTACATATCACAGGGTGAAAATATGCTTTTTTACCCAAAAACAGGGTAAACGCCATCTGTTGGGCAGCCAGTTATTATATAAAAAAATAATCAGACACGTCAATAACAATAAAATAATTCTCTATTCATGACAGCTATTTAATTATTATCTTCGTGACAAAGACAACACACCATTATCATATGCGTAACAAAAATACGCTCCCTAATTATCGCGATTCATCATCACCTCACATTTTTATGTTATATTTCACATGCCATACTTCACAAAAATTTTTGTTTAAAATTAATGACATTTCTATACTCTAAATTTTTGTTTACTAGCCATTACCTACTAAAACCGAAAGAGGTTCAACAACCCGCTGCTTGCGATCTTACGATATCTGCGAGCCATACAGGTTGGCAGCGAATTATAAGAAGGGTGGCGATCACAATAGATTATCGATGATACGAGACTTTAATTGACTCGCAGAACGTCTAATCCTCAATAATAGTATACTTTAAATTCGTTACATGAATCTGAAATTCCATTTAATCCTACATTAGTTGTTTTATTCATTGGCCTGTAAAGACAGCGATCTATCACGAGCCTTCCCTCATATTATACCTAATCTAGCCATAAATATACTTACAAAGAAAACATTGATATATATTTTTACATTACCATTTTATTAGACGAATTTCTGTTATTTTAAAAATAAACAGGTAAGCATTTTAAATATATAACGTTTATTTGAAATGGTCACCATTTGCTTTTATACAATCTTTCAAACGTTATGGCCAGTTATCCTGGGACTCTTTCCATAGGAAAATTGGCAACTGCCACTCTTATGGAATGTTTTAAGGATTCAATATTATCATGGTATTTAGAGCATGCTATGCTCTCTAACAGACGTAAAATCATAATCGAGCGGATTAAGATCGTAACTAGACGACGCCCAGGCTTGAGCAGTGGGGAATATTCTGTTTTAGCCACGCCTGTGTTGAGCGAGCCTTATGATCTGGTGCTGTCTTGCTGAAAGGACCATTCTTGGTTGTGAAACAGGCTGTTGTTAAGCGGCTCTAGGACCTTCTCAAGAATAGCATACTTGACCCGACGTTTTAATACCTTTTTCACAAAATAATGGTTGTCACTCCTAGATATCTAACACTCTACCAAACCATCACTGAAGCCGGATAATGGCCCCGTTGCACCAACTGAGTAGCTCCTCTAGAATTATGAGCATAAACTTGGTCATTTTACTTGTTAAAATGATCCTCATCGGTGAACATTTTTTCGTCCTTAAATGAGATTTGTCTGTGAGCTTCCTTTGCGTACCACCGAAGAAATTGTTTTGATTTGTCAACCCTGTTTTTCTCTAAATTGTCAATTAAGAAATGCCCAGTACTTCTTTTGTAAGCAGCACTCCTAAATCATCTTTTGAAATACGTGACATGGTTCCGAGTGTTATTATTCATCTCTCTGGATAAAATCTTTTGCTTCCAAACGGGATTTCTTCGGATTCTCTCCTTTACAGCTTTAATCGTTTGTTTAGTACGAATAGTGCATGGATGGTCAGACCTTTTTCCATCACAAACAGAGGACATTTCCATGTACTTACCAATAGGCCGGTACACAAACATTCGGCTAATACCCAGCGGATGGAATTTCAAAAATTGCATTTGGCTCAATGCCTACTTTGCGTAACGCAATTACAGCAATGCGGTTTTCGTTATAGCCCCACTCCATTTTAATATTAGTACAATATTTAATAATGATTGGTGCCAAAATGAGGAAACACGTTTATTTTTCACGTGAGAGTGACAGATTCCAAATTCAAATGTAATTTGTTTATGTTTCTTTATTGTAACGGTATTAATGGCCAGTCTAGATATATCCATTAATTAAGCCCCATTGAACGAGTAAAAACCATTACAAGTAAACGTCGAGATTTTCGCTTTATATTCTTAAGTAGAAGTTTTAAATACTGTTAGGTAACGTATGACTTGTTTTACAACATTCAGTTCGCGTTTGCAAGAAAACTCGATATCCTTGTGTTGCATGCTCAACTATTGTGAACACGAAATTTCGTTAGTGATTATTTTATTCTTTTGTCGTAAGATTCTCTTCAAAATAATGAATCAATTCCAGAGCCTTGAAAGAGACAGTGTTAGTTATAACAAAAAAAAGAACAAAAGAACAATATCAGATTTGTCTACAGTTAACAAAACTTAGTGACTACCTACACAACTTAGATTTTACTAGTAGCAAAACTTTTATGTGCACGTATCAAATCAGCTTGGTAATTTATTTAAAACTAGCTCATCCGACAGACGTTGTCCTGTCCAAATTTCAATAAGTTCATACAAAAAGCACTTACAGTTTTTCCAGTTTTTTCCAATTTTCCGGGCAACTTTTCCAATTTTTTCTTCCCCTAAAAACCTTATTCGGACTATTACGAACATATATAAAAAAAATAGCCAAATCGGTGCAGCCGTTCTCAAGTGATGCGCTTACCAACGAACAGCATTTAATTTTTATTCATATAGATTATTAAACTGTTTTTTAGTAAAACTCACGTTAAACTGTGGTTAACACGTTACATAGCTATGTTTTTAACTTTTTTTTTCAGTGCATTCACTCTGAATTCTGATTATTACACTCTGATTTAACAGTCCACTAATAAAAGCTCATGAAACATTGTTGGTATATAGAGTAGTTTATCGTGAACACAATCATAATTTTGGTGTTCCAAACTTTCAAACTTTAAAGGTAGTTAAAGCAACTTTAAAAAAAAAAATGTTTAACAAGTGTGTAATAAGTGTAACTTGTTACATACTTTGTGTAATTATCTAACAAGCTGTTTTCTCCGTCCACTGCTGGGACACGCGCCTTCTCAAGCACATTGTCGTGTGCATGTGGGATGTGTGGCCTTAAAACGGCACGCTCGACGAACGGGTTGGTGAATATGAATCCACTCTTTCGGATGTGATGTACCTATGCAGATTCTCGGCAGTTGTGGTAGCGGCTTTCTTATCTCTCACATTATGACAACTACGGGACCGTGGCGTTGTAAATTTATGTAGCTAATACTTGTTCCTGCTTTATAGTTGGTTTTAATACATATATTGATTAAAAAAATGTTCTCCAAAAAAATCTTTTAAAGCGGTAAGTACGAAAAACTATCGCCATAGAATAAATTATAACAAATTATTTCATTTGTATAGGTATATTATTATTAATATTGTTTATATTCAGACCAAAATTGCGCCCGCGTCCCTATTTCTATTTGATCTCGTGGTTGACTAGTTCATAATTTACGTTCATACGTGCATTAATACATTACACGTGCAATAAAGTTGAAACAAATAAATAGAAATGAAGCAGCAATAATGTC
Source organism: Sesia apiformis (assembly GCA_914767545.1). NCBI lineage: Eukaryota > Metazoa > Arthropoda > Insecta > Lepidoptera > Sesiidae > Sesia > Sesia apiformis. Next base: position 20,167,137 of record OU611956.1, read on the forward strand.
ATCTACATATTTTTCCAAATTTATTTAGCCTCTTCCACTAAAATCTGGAATAAAAATAATATACCAAATTAAACAGATACTATTTTCAAAATTAACAAATTTCATGCAGTTTCTTTCATTTTGGAGAGTTGCGGTATGAAAACGTCCCTTGTATAATAAAGGCTACTGTCACACTTAATACAGTGTCGTCAAACTGCGAGTGAAGCATATCGCGCGTCATCACGTATGACATGCACGTAATTCTACTACAATTACAGGTGTTAACTTCAATGCACCAAACATGTTTTAATTACACGCTCGTTAATGACAATAAAATCGTTTTGAGTAAACCACGTAAATGTATGGCGTATGACATGTACTGACGTGGGTGATTGATTTGGAAATAGTAGTCCTACGTGGCCACAGAATAGCTTTCATTATCTGTGTGCCGTGTGGAGTCGGCTAGAATAGCATCAGCCATTGCTTCCCTTGGGCGTCGTTAAAGGCGACTGGAGGATAACAAAGCCACTACCACAAGCCCTAAGGAACTACACCACATATAAAAAAGCGAACTCGCCAACCCGCTTGACGAGATAATGTGTTTGAGGAGACTCCTGTCCAGATAACAAAAGGCTGGTACGAATAAATATAACAGAATGAAGAAGATCATCATAAAATTTCTCTTGTATGTCTGTTTGTCGAAAAACCAGCAAACTTTCATAATAGTTGTCAACAAATACTACGACGATAGGGTCTCGCCGAGCACTTTCTCATACAAAACAAAGCGGCTCAATCCGCATTGAACCAAGTGCCAAAATGCTAATGCATAAAACAGCGGCAATGGTGTGTGTAAATATAATATGGTGCAAGTTGTACGCGAAACACTATTTCGTATTATTCTTTTATAGAAATAAGGTAACAGACGAACTGAGAGTCCATCTGGCGGTAAGTGGGTACAGTCGCCAGTGGACATCGGCGTTACATGCCAACATAAATCTAGAATGACAAACGTTGGCTCGCCCTCAGACGAGCTGCCTACATTTGGATATTTAGGAACGGATTTGGAAAAATGGTTAGGATAAAGGAAAGTAGGAAGTATAGCAGGACGGAGAGTTTTCTTTATCCCATTATACCTTCCAATTATCCGTGGAAGACTCGGGTGTGATGGGGAGTACAATTGAATAAGTTTTTTTTATTCTATTACACCACGATTTTGCAAGGTCGGCGGCGCGCCCGCATACCCCCTGGTGTTGCAGGTGTCCATGGGCGGCGGTAACACTTACCATCACGTGGGATCGCTTGCTCGTCCGCCCTCTTCTCTATAAAAAAAAAAAAATTCGACGAGATGCGAGGTGATAGGATAGGATGGGGTAGGACATGGAATTGGTTTGATATATCTCACTCACTATGCAACACGTACGTACATACATCGACGGGAATACAATAGGGATGTGAAATATAGTACTTTTACGGATGATTTGTGGTTTGTTCTCCCGCCAGTCTCAGCACACAAAATTTATTAACAATAACTATAGCTTAACAATAACTATGTTAATTTCTTCTACTCTTTCTCTTGCTCGCAATACTTAAGTCGTATACTTAATCTTGTATTTTAGTAAATTTATGTCTCTGTCTCTTTGCTATCATATTTTCTAATACATTTTTGAAATACTATTCCTATAGCGACTAGTGTTAAACCTTAATGGTTTTTATATACAATAGAACAACCTGGCCATATACCATCTTCATGTATTTTAAATATTATATACAAAATCATTATTTTCCTTCTTTCCTTCGTTACTCTCAGATAAAAATAGTTTCTCACGTTATATATATGTAAAGAAAATATATTTCTTTCATCTGAGTTTTGCGGCGCTTCGCGCTGTCGGTAAAACTATTCGTATTATGGTGTCGGTAAAACAGTGTGGGCGTCAGGAGAAGAGAATTGTTCTGTAGGTAGACAAAATTGTAAAGTTGTAGGTAGACATAAAATAATAGATTTTAAAAAAGGATTGAAGATTAAACATTATATGTCGTTTCTTTGAATATCAAAGCAACACCAAATAAGTTTGTTTCACTCCACAATCCTTTATAAAACCCTTTATAAAACGACATATTTGGTTACAAAAGTCAATTGAAAATGGAGAAACTTCGTTTCGAATTTACATTATTGCCTGCAAGTGATCCAAAAACAAACATTTATAGTATAACCTCAATAACCACAAGTGATAATAAAGTGTATGCAATACCAGAAGCCCTACAATCAGTGAGTCTTCATAAAGAAATAATAAAAACAAATGCTTACAGCAAAGTAAAAAACAGTATAGTGAAAAGATACCAGAAAAGAAAGGTATGGATAACAATAACAGATGAACTAAAAAAAACTTACATAGATGAGGATGGTAATTTACAGTTTGGGGGTCAATTTCTAGAAGAATTGAATCCAGAACAAGTTGCTGCAGCACAACAACAAGAAACAGGTACATTAGGAAAACTTTTTGAGAAATTCATGGAAAATATACAGGAAAATAGACCACAGAATTTAAAATACATCGCAGAGAGGTTTGTGCTTGAGAAATTTACAACCAAGAATACGAATGCAAACCAGTGGATTGATATTTTTGAAAAAGAATGCATACGCTTTGATGTAACGAAGGATGAAAATAAAATTGAAATATTCAGATTGTTTATGGATAAAAGTTGCGCAGATTGGTACAGTTCCATGATTATAAAATTGACAATGAACTCAGAGTGGTCAATGTGGAAAACCAAATTCTGTGAATCATTTACAAACAAGGGATGGAACCCAGTCACTTATGCTCTATTATTTAAATATAGAGAAGGTTCATTGTTGAATTACGCCATAAGGAAAGAAAAACTTATACTGGAAATGAGAAAATCGATTGATACAGGTACTTTGGTGGATCTTATTGCAGTTGGGTTACCAGAATACATACTCAATAAGATTAATAGAGAAGCATTAACAGACACAGTGGATTTGTTTAATGAGGTGAGCAAATATGAACACATGGTAAATAGAAAAAGTTTTTTACCTACGAGAATATATGGAAATTCAAAAAATTATAGTAAAAATGAAAAACAAACCCCATGTAAAATGTGTGAAAAGTTAAATAAAGGAACTCGTTATCACTCGGAAGCTACATGCTGGTTTAGAACAAGAGAGAATGATAAGGAAAAGAAAAATATCATTAAACATGTAAATAACACCGTGATAGAAGCTGAGTTAAATGAAACTAATCAAAAAAACGAATAGTGACACCATTAATAAATGTCAAGCTACTATTAAATGATACAGTAGAAGTAAATGGAATTTATGATTCAGGTTCAAACGTTTCTCTGATAAATTCTAAATTATTAAAACTAAAAGGAGAAGGAAACAATTTGAATGAAACAGATTTAGTAACGATTAATGGTGTTAAAAAAACAAGTGGTTTAACTAATTTAAAAGTAAAAATATTTGAAATTGAAAAAAGTGTTGATGTATACATTATTAATGAACAAAATTTCAAATATGATTTTTTGATAGGATTAGATTTGATAAAAACATTCAAACTAATCCAAAATGAAGACTTGAAAATAACTCAGAAACAGTCCCAGAATATTGAAAATACAAAAAAGGTGGAAGAAATTTCTACAAATAACAGAACAAATACGGAATTAAAAAGTAAAGAGAAAAAAAGTAACACTACAAAAGAATATGAAATAAATTTTAATGAACATGTGAAAGAAGAAGATTTTGAAATAAAAATAAATCATTTAAATGAGTATGAAAAATCAGAAATAAATAAACTGATTAACAAATACAGATCAGTTTTTGCAAAAAATAAATACGATGTCGGAACTGTTAATGGATATGAAGCAAGAATCGACTTATTAATAGACAAATATTGCAGCAAAAGGCCTTACAAATGTACTGTAGAAGATAAAAAAGAAATAGAGGAACAAATAGCAAAATTACTAGATAATAAACTGATAGAAGAATCCTACAGTCCATTTGGTGCACCTGTTACTTTAGCATTTAAAAAAGAAGAAAATAAAAAATCAAGATTATGTATAGACTTCAGGGACTTGAATAAAATTGTAGTACCTCAAGCCCAACCATTTCCGTTAACTGAAGACCTGATGATAAAGACCAGGAATTGCAATTTTTTTACAACTCTGGACATAAACTCTGCTTTTTGGTCTATTCCATTACGAATTGAAGATAGGAAAAAGACGGGATTTGTAACACAGGAAGGACATTTTCAATGGACCTGCCTACCATTTGGACTAAAGACCTCACCGGCAATTTTCCAGAGGATATTAAGTAATATTTTGAGAAAATATAAACTTACCCACTTTACCGTTAATTATATAGACGATATTTTAATATTTTCTAAAACTTTTGCTGAACACATAAAACATCTGGCATTATTGCTGGAAGCAATCACAACAGAAGGTTTCAGATTAAAATTTACAAAGTGTACATTTGCATCAGACTCAGTAAAATACCTGGGTCATATAATACAAAATAATTCTATTAAACCAGTGAAAGATAACCTGATTTCAATAAGGAATTTTCCTGTTCCAAAAACGCAGAAGAATGTAAGACAATTTCTAGGGAAAATTAATTTTTACCATGAGTACATACCAAAGAGTGCAATAATACTGGATCCATTGCATAATTTACTCAGGAAAAATCAAAAAATGGTTTGGTCAGATGAATGCCAAAAAGCATTTGAGACAATAAAAAGCCTCCTATGCTCTCAACCAATACTGGAAATTTTTGATCAAGATTTACCAATTAATATTTACACAGATGCTTCTTTAGAAGGCGTTGGAGCCATTTTGAAACAGACACAGCCTGATGGAAAAGAAAAACCAGTGGCTTACTTTTCAAAAAAACTAAATTTAGCCCAAAAGAAAAAAAAAGCAATATATTTAGAATGTTTAGCTATCAAAGAAGCGGTGAGATACTGGCAATACTGGTTGATAGGTAAACCATTTACAGTTTATTCAGACCACAAACCACTAGAAAACATGAATTTGAAATCTAGAACTGATGAAGAACTGGGTGATCTGACATATTATTTATCGCAATATGAATTTAAAATAAAATATGCTCCAGGAAAACAAAATCTGGAAGCAGACTGCCTGAGCAGGAATCCAGTATTGGAATCGGATGAAAATAAGGATGAACAATTAAAAGTTGTGAACTTTGTAAAACTGGAAGATATTCTAACAGATCAGGATAAGAATAAAGAAATACAAAATAAAAAAAGCAAATTAATTGAAAAAAACAAATTATACTTAAAAAAGGTCAGAAGAAAAGAAAAAATAATACTAACAGAAGAATTTAGCATCAAGCTTTTAAGAAACATACATGAAAACCTGTGCCATATTGGAATTGGACAAATGCAGAAAACGATTAGTCCGCTCTACACAGCCAAAAATTTGACAAAAAATATTAAAAAAGTTTGTAGAAGCTGTGAAATTTGTATAAAAAATAAAACAAGAGGACACGACAAATATGGGTTTATGTCTCATATAGGGCCGGCCACAAAGCCTTTCGAAATAATTTCAATTGACACAATTGGAGGTTTTGGAGGTACAAGATCAACAAAAAAATATCTACATCTGTTGGTAGATCATTTTACTAGATACGCATTTATTCTAACATCAAAAACTCAGAGTGCAAATGATTTTGAAAAACTAGTCAAGAATATAACAGAATCGGAGGATATTGGTATGCTTCTAACAGACCAATACCCGGGAATTAATTCTAAAGAGTTCAAGAAATTCTTAAATGACAAGCAGATACCAATTGTATTTACAGCAGTAAATGCACCACTCTCGAATGGCCTAAATGAAAGACTAAATCAAACACTAGTAAACAAAATAAGATGCAAAATAAATGAAAGAGTGAAAAAGAAAGCTTGGACAACAATAGCTCAAGAATGCGTAAATAAATACAATGAAACTAACCACACAGTTACTGGCTTTTCACCAAGTTATCTTTTATATGGTACGGATGTTACGATTTTACCGAAAGAATTAAAACAAGAAAAATCACGTAGTGACTGGATCAGAGACAGAAGAACAGCACTTGAGAATACAATAAAATCACACAATTACAACAAAACACTATACGACAAAAAACTAAAATATTGGGAATTTAATGTAGGAGACATGGTGTACGTGGAAAATGGAAACAAGTTAAACAGGAGGAAATTAGATGAACTGAGAATTGGACCATATGAGATTATTGAAAAAATATCTAACACAATATATAGGATAGATACTGGACACAAAAAAACGGAATCAAATCTTTTTCATATTACAAAACTTATTCCAGTCCCTATAAAATTATATGAAGATAGAGAAACAAAAGAAACAGAAGAAGATGGGTGAATATGGCGAAAGTTTTCTTTCCTAGGGGGGGAGATGTAAAGAAAATATATTTCTTTCATCTGAGTTTTGCGGCGCTTCGCGCTGTCGGTAAAACTATTCGTATTATGGTGTCGGTAAAACAGTGTGGGCGTCAGGTGAAGAGAATTGTTCTGTAGGTAGACAAAATTGTAAAGTTGTAGGTAGACATAAAATAATAGATTTTAAAAAAGGATTGAAGATTAAACATTATATGTCGTTTCTTTGAATATCAAAGCAACACCAAATAAGTTTGTTTCACTCCACAATCCTTTATAAAACCCTTTATATATATATAGGTATATATATGCATAATAAAATTATCTATAAGGCACTCTGCTATGTTATTTACTATCCTAAAGAATAGTAAAAAGTGTAAAGGTTACTCATGCACGCACAGCAAAATAATCATTTTCCGAAGTTTTCCATCCGCTTTCCGCTCACCCCTTAAACACCACTGTACCAACACTAATGTAACTGTCGCACGTCACTTCTAGAGATCGCACTGCTTCCTTACGTAAGGTCTCAAGAAAGGATGTTCACTTTTTGTGTTACTTAAGTTGTCATTTTGAACATATATAACAGTTTATCTATCCATTTATCTAAAAATAACTAGAGCATTCACTGTGGTTATTAGCGACTATCTAATCTACGAGTAATTACTGCAGATCATAGTTTCTTAAATTTTTTAATTTAGCAACTTGAAAAGGCCGAAAATAAAATAACTTTCCGACCCCCTTACGAATATAATTAGCTGATAATTATATTTTTTACCGTTTAACATTTAATTACAATTCATTTATTAATATGACATTTTTTCATACATAAGTGACCATCTGTATATGTGAATGCGACTCCCAGTTTGAAAACCGATGCCGTAGATGACAAATGATAATGCATATAAATTAAAAAGCCCTCATTTGTAGTCGACATGTAACTTTTAGAACACTTTACGTAAAATGGGAGGATGATTACATTTTTATATTGTTAATCGGTACTAAATCCGTAAATTTAAAGGCTTTTGTTTACCTTTTAATTCTAATCGACGTTTTGGCGCGAGTTACACCAATTGTAGAGTAGAAATAGAAGGTAAACAAAAGCCTTTAATTTTATGTGTTTCGAACCGAATTACAATATAAAGGCGACTATATACTAGCAGACCTGGCATGGGTCGGACTATTTAGTCTCGCATGTGCCATGTCTGCTGTGAGGATAGCACAAGAGCAAGACATTTTGTCTGTGTCACCCGCGCACTTTACTAAGACAGCCCGCGGGCAGCACTTCCAATTCGATGCGACATTCGCGAACTGGAATTAAAATAAATGCTAACTTTGTTCCTTATTCATTACTCGTTTGAAAAATAGGAGAAGAGGTTATTGGATCTATCCTCTCTATAGTAGGGAATTAATGAAGCGATGTTTTATACATTTTTCACGATTAACATCCCAATTTGTTTTCATAGTTTAGAATGTCAGTAACAAGTTATGACGATCTGTTGTTACTAATGAGACTTTTTAAGCATCCCAGTCTACTTTTGCATAAAATGCCTGCTCCGAAGAGTGTCCGCAGACAGTTTTGTCTCAGTTTGTCGCATACATTCCAAAAGGGCCCGACAGTCTGCGGATAGTAATATAGCGCACAAGTCGCGGTCTTTCGGACATTCCCGAGATAAATAAATGGCAAAAGTTATTGTACTGTAGGATCTTTTATTCGTAGCATATGGCATTTAGAACTGTCAGAGTGAAATTTGTACGGAGATGACACTTTATTGACAGTTCTAAATGTCATATCCCTGACTCGAATAAAAAATCCAACTTTATAATAAATAGCTTTTGGTGGCTTCTCTCTCTTTTCCATAAGGACCTATACCATATTTTTGTTTTACTGGTACGCTATAACCACTTCTTCATATGTATTTATGAAATGCAACCAGCCCTTTCAGTATGTACTACTTGGACATGGGCCTCCATATGCACATTATCTTGTGCGTGAAATAGTGTGGCCTCAAAATGCCGCGCTGGTGGGGTTGGCGAGACCAGTCTTTTAGAGGTGGTGTAGCTCCTCAGGGCACTGGCTTTGTTATCCATTAGTCAACCTTTACGATACCCACGGCAAGAAATGGGATGATGCTATTCTATAGCCGACCCACATCACGCGGTTCATGTGTATTTATAGATTTTATTAATTTTATTTTTTTTCAAATATGCTATCAACGTGACAATGTATATTTATTTATTCGGTACACTAACAAAATATACATATGCAAGAAGTAAATAACACGAACAGATGTGTACCTCACCTCATCATCAGACACTAATACAAATACTAAATTAAATACAAAAAGAAAATTAAAAACCAATATGGTATATGAGGTAGAAAAAATATGTGAAAAATTAGGCGTGGAATGTCCGTGCTTGCAGAATTTTACTTTTAAACATTGTAATGGTGTCACAAAAAATGTCGACACCGCACTGTCTTGAGGGTGCAATGATTGGTCTTTTTGCAATGCAAGGTCTTTGCGATTAAAATAGATTTGATTTACAATATCTCACTACATATTTACGATATTTAGATTATAGCAAATAATATCTGACGTCATTTTACATTGTTTTAAGGTGTTTCGTAACAAGTACAGCGGGCACAATGGTAATTGTCGGTCACAGCTAGTATAAAGGAAAATCTTTGCTTTCTTTGCTGTGTCACGATATGTGTTATAATCATTATAGGGGTATCAATATTATTTCACCCGTGTATTTAAATATTTCTTTACAAAAATAAAAACATTTGTTATTTAGCCATTGTTTTAATATTTTTTTGATCAGTACTTACACAGAGCATCTCTTTAAACAGGGATGCTAGATTGAATATGTGAATCATCATATGATAGCAGTTACTAATACTACAGAGAGCTGTTGTTGTACATTTTGGATAAGGACAGCTTGTTTGCATTCCTTGTATTAAAATTTTCAAACTATGAAATTGTTTTACAGTGTAAAGTTATATTTTTTCTTACAATTAGTCACCCTCTGATTCGTTTTGCTCTGAAACGTCACTTTTTGCTTTATAACTCTACGCCACCACCAATTCCGCATGGATCCTGATAGGTCTATCTTGAAACAATGTGCGTATTGTTTGTTTTGCCCTCATTATTAACGGATCGAGAGATCGCGATCGCCGCTCAACGGGCGGGTGAACAAACTCCTCAGTGTTTGGGGTCAAGGTGCCGCAGCTCGTGACAGACAGACAGACACGAACACAACGAACATGTTTAATACTACACTTTATCTTAGTTTAATTTAATTAAATTCGTGTCTATGTACAAGTACACAGTTTACAAGTACAAGAACAATTCGCGTGAACTTCAAAGTGATTCCTGTGGGAACTCTATAGCGTAGCGTTTTAAAGCCATACGTGAGGCACATTATGAGGGGAAGGGTGTACGCTGCAGTCCCACAGCCGCTGGGCGCACTCGACTGATCACGTTATCATTTTTCACATTATTCTATTTCCCCAATCAATGTACGTACGTGTTTCGGTGGTGATTGAGATATGCCAGAGCCCATTCCCATCCCATCCTATTTCCTTTCCATTGCTATTCCATTTCCCTAACTCCTTCTCCAAATCCACTTCTATATCTTCGAAGGCAGCGCAACCGGGGACATGCCAACGTTCGTCATTCTGGACTGATGTTGGCATGTATCGCGGATGTCTATGCAATTTACCACCAGACGGACTGTATGCTCGTCTGCCGCCTTTTTTCTAGTTCAAAAGAGCTGGTTCCGGTATCGCTATTTTATGGCGTCGTCTGAATTGACTTTAGTAAAGTACAGCATGAATCTCATTGCATCCCATCGAATGATGTATGACGAGATGAGAGTCGCATCTAATCTCCATTCTCCTCCAATTCGACCTATACAATACATAGAATACATCTGCTTTTCTGCTAAATTTTATTGAAATCGGTGCAATAGCTTAGTCTTGAAAACGTCATTCAATAATAAATGTACAGCAATTCTGTATTAGGTGATGTTGATACAGACTGTATCACATTATTCTCTCGTGTTTTCCTCAGACTTCAACTGAAGTCATACCTACTCCACATAATTAGTATGTCTGGTATCTTGTGACATTAAATTCCCACAAAGACTTATTTAACGTTTTTTATATAGCATCTTACAATTAAGTACTTATTGGTCATGTGTAAATTAAACAGCACATTGTAATAACAAATACGGAAGACTGATTATAGTTTTATTATCTCGGCAGTTTTAGCACATCTTTGGAATTTATTTAGATAACACTTTATTCCGGACAACACAACACACAATAATTTGTAACATCAGAATTTAAAAAAAAAAACGATTGAAATATATATAGAATAGGTGCCGCAGTACAGTAGGAAGTATAATCATGCCGATGGGTATTGCGATGGAGTGCCGGAAATGGACTCCAACTCAGCATAAGCTGTAGTGAACCACAGCGTTGGTTTTCGGTGAGGTTCAGTGAGTGAGCCCAGCTGAAGAATGCAATTTCAGGCTATTCTTTGTATAATACAGAGATAGCACCGTAAAAAGGGGTGAATAGACACATTTTTGAACATTGGCTTCGATTTTCATATTATTTTCGGCTTGTAAAGTCACTCGAAATATAGTTATTTTATGAGTCAAGGGTTAGTTTATATTACGTTTCCAAAATTTAAAATTTAGCACAGAAATATTAGCGTTTTCTATTTAACCTGGACTTGGGGTCAATAAAAACGACATACGAGGTTAATAAAAAAAATTGCTAGGGCTGGCACTCTTTTTACCTTACCTTACCTACTAAATTACCTATTGATTTACTTTGTGGGTATGTCATTATGTTCGTACGGAATTAACATCCACTGCTGAATATTGTACCTACAGGAAAAATACATTGGAATAAGTACCTATGTAAAGAAAGTACTATATAACTAGGTTTGTGACAACCCTAGCAGCTATTTTTCTAATCACCACTTTCTTGTTTCTATCCAGCCCTTCCTGTTTCTATTAACCCCATATGACGTATCTATTGACCCCATATTGCATATCTATTCGCCTCTCTTCAGTTTCTATTAATCTCGGACGCAAGTGGAAATCTACTTCATTTACTAATTTCATCCATATCACTAAATAATTGTACTTACTTTTGTATGAAGCTTAATCCGGAAGAACTATGGAATGATTTAATCCACTTTTATTAATACAAAAATCCCTTTTTCTAATGTTCTAAGTTTTGAAGAGCTCAAATAAACACCAAACGACAGGTAAGATTTAAACGTCAATTTTTTTACCTTCGCCTAACTTCACTGCAAATCAGTGTTGCCTTTTCAGTCTAAAAAATGTTGCAGTTTTAATAAATTAGATATTTAGTAGTTTTTTTCATACTAAAGATCTGGAAACTGTGTTAAAAGAAGTTCCCTGTTTTTTTCTCTATTCACCCCCTTTTACGGCATGTGGAAGATATACATTCCACATGACGTACAAGACATTGTTAACATAGAACAATCAGCCGTGATTATCTTACATAACCCACTTAATAACGGTGGTTGGGACGGTATGAACCATGGACATTGATTCTTAACTTATTTTTACTTATATATTTTATTTCATTTAGATATTAAACACATGTTATAAGAACACCAAAAACAGAGCACACATCAATACTTGTAGTTTAGGTAACACCGGTGTTGTGCGATGATAGTGACCTTATACCTACTCGTACACCGAGATCTGTGCAAGGGCTTACTATTATTGGTGACTATATTTGCAAAGTCAAAAGTATTGAAAATAATCGCAGTCGCTTAAATTCCACCTGCTTCGTATTCGACGTGTGTTACCGAAGATTAATATGTATCCTAAGCCCTACCGCTTACCATTCTCTTACTAGTGAAAAAACTATGTAAAATTAGGTTTTGTTTCAGTATACACAACATTATTTTAACCTCGGAGCAAACTCTATAGTAGATAAACATACATATAATTTTCAATATTAATAGGAGAGTACACGAAATAGTGGCTCCCACAGGATAACAATTTTAAATCACGGAGGTCCCCACCCATCCACGGGCCACTGTTTAAAGATGTTTGTCTTTGAAGAAACTGAATGGACTGTTGGGTCCGTTGAGTGGGTCGTCAAAAATGAAGCGGCCAGTGGCTTTGCCATCTATCTTAAAATCGAGGGAGAATTTGATGTTGGACCTGCTGATATATATACCAGCAGGTTCAATACACTTAATGGATTACCTGTATCAGCTCACTTAAATTTATTATTTCTTTTGTCCAGAAAACGTATCTTTCCCCGATGGCACGTTTCCCGCGAAAGGCGACAGCGGGAGCGGGAGCGGATGGCGGAGAGACGCGGCGAGACGCGCACGCGCTTGCTGCTCCGCGAAGACCTTGTACCGACGAGTGCCCGTGTTGGAATGGCTGCCTAAATACTCGTTAAGAAATGGACTGGCGGATATCATCGCAGGTATTAATGCTTTTTTCATTATTTGACTGGTGGTCAATTAAGAAATATTCAAAGCGCTTGGTTGGCAGTATTGGTGACCCTAGAGCTTCGCTCTTACCATACAGCGAGGTAACTAACTTTCCAGCTATCTTTCCACAGAAACCAAATTTGTAGCACATGTTCAATATACGTCCTTCATCCCACTCGGCCGAATGCTCATGAATTAAAAATATCTTGGGCATGCATGTGTAATATCCATTAATCCGGATTTGGCCCGCTTGGTGTCTTATGACTCGAACTCCCGATCTAACACATCTTCACATCACTTTACAGATCTAAACTAATTCAGGAGTCAGGGTTTCGTGACTGTGAAATATCTGTCGGTCAGTCAACCAGTCAGTGTACAAACGTTTATTGCCATTATTGTAGTCAATAAATCAGTATATAAAAGAACTCAAATTCCAACGTTTCTGAAATGTACATTTAATTTTGCTTTTCATGGTTTTCTTGTAACTCGGTTACGCGCTACACTCCATTAAAAATCTCATTTTCTTAATATTAACATTCAGAACGAATGAGTTTTATGACTCTGAGTTAATCAAACCTTAATCTCAGATACCATATTTTTTTCTTCATATCTGGCAATGGTGCAATTAGTACATTCTGCCAGTGTCATGGTTCCTCGTAATTAATAAACAATTTCAAAGTCTAAAACTTATCCTGTTAATGTTCAGTCCCGTCGGAGTAAGTCCAGAGTGGCTCAGTAAAGCGATAGTAGGTTTACTGAGGACAGAAGAGAACTCCTTTTAAACATGAAAAACGCAGTCCCATGCTTTTATTTGATTACCACAAACACCACGTACGAAAAGCACTTCGAAGTTTAATAAACTGTCACTATTAAACTACAAAACGATTAAAACGCAATTTTGATAATAATTGAACATAAACTCAACTTCACTTCTCGAGTTCCTACCAAAAAGCCATACCATTAGCATGCCATACCATACCACTAAAATACCATACCATTTAAAAGATTTATTTATGTGAAATGAAGGAAAATTACAGAAAGAAAGTAACAGACGAGCAGACAGTCCATCCGGTGGTAAGTGGTAAGTGGATACTGTCGCCCATGAGTACGACAGTATTTATATAATATTATGCCTTTATTTATTTAATTTTATTTATCATTTATAAATAAAGGGCACAGAAAAATATTTGGTCGGTGCCATGTGTGAGTTTATCACGATACTACATATTCGCTTGTGAGTAGTTAGGTAAAATTGATATAATAGGGGTTAAAGTATGAAATTGCCGTTTTATAGTAATAGATACTTTGAATTGACATAAAACCTTCATGGTGTGAGATTTTTGAGTGAAACTTTTTTCACATGATACCTATGAGGTTCTTGTTTTAAAAAATGTGCAACATTCGATTTTCGACTTTCAATTGTTTTTTTTATTCAGCTTAGACGGGGAAGATGGATACTTTTACAATTTTCTACGTGGTAAAAAATTTTCTTCCCAAGAGGCAGTACAAAATGCTTTCACACAGTTTGTCCAATCTACATCCCCAGAGTTCTATCGCAAAGGCATAAATGAACTTCCGATTAGATGGCAACAATGTATAGATAATGAGGGTAAATATTTTGATTAAATAAATATGTTACATTTTAGAAAAAAACGAGTTTTTAATTTTTCAGTACAAATCGGCAATTTCATACTTTAACCCCTTATGTTTGACCGGTTTAATTCTACATACGAGTATGTACTTAACTATAACGGATAGGAATAAAATGTACCTTGTATGTTAACCCGAGTCATAAGCTATAAGTATGCCAGGTTTCATTAAAATCCATCGAGTGGTTTTTGCGTGATGCGTGTTTGCACAGACAGACAAACATTCTAAAAATAGTTTATTATAAATATGTATGTATAGATCTGATACTGTACTAAGTGTAGCGTTTTCATTTTACTAGCCACCGTTCACTTCACAAGTCTAGGATTATTGATACGTTTAGTTAGCTTTAAAACCAATGTCGTATTATATTTACATAAGTACATACCTAATGTCATCTTATAATTTATCTGATAAAAAACATCCTTACGTATTAGTCAGTGGCGGGTATTGGTTTTAAAACTTGATAAACAGTAATGGCCTATGGCCATTAAATCTATTGATTTAGTGGACAGGAAAATGTAAGGAGCACTTACAACACTAGCGATGGCCCGTGACTTCGACTAATAGTGTGTAGGTTTAGTCTTCGCTAAACTTAATGATAAGTTCTGATTATTTGCTGTATGGGATGCACGCCACTAGAATGAGTAATGAATGCATATTAATTAGTAGGACGGTTTAATACGTAAGATTACGTAATCTTACGTACGGCTTACATAAGATACGTAAACCGCGGGAAACAATTAGTAGTTTTGTACGAACTAAAGGATACCTCCCACCCTCATAATAAATGCAACAAAAACCTTAATATCTGCATAAACTGACAGCAAGTGAAGCATGAAATTGCCGGGTTTCAGCCTCATTGTCACACTCCGTGAGTATTTGTATCGTTGTGACTTCTACAACTGGATTTTGCAAGAATTTTGCGAAATTTATAGACTCGAAAACTGGTATTTCTTACATGGAAATCCAGACTAGACATTTTGTAACAATGTAGATTACTGAAATTAATAAAATATATTTATTTTTGTTATGTATCACAAAAGATTGTTGTCATACTGTGTTCCTTTCAAACACGAACGTTCGTGTCTTAACGGAAAATTGAACCCAATTTGCAAAATTGTTATACTAAAGTATGCGTTGCAGCAACTCGTTGTTCGTTGCAACTACACAGTAATAAATTGTGTGGAGCTATAATAATGAGATACTACATTGCAATATAACTGCGCCCAATCTCATTTGCATAAAATTAGGTCTTCGGTTTTTTGTGTCAATGAATTTAAACTGAGTTTCAATTAGACATTTCCAAAAGAAAATAAGTAGTTAGTCTACACGTTCTTCGGAATCTCGATAAAACGAGTAATAATCAGAATAATTCAATAACGCGTACAATAAAAAGCAAATGACCTAGATAACATGCAAGAAAACATTTAGTGTTTCATACAAAAGTTCGCCGGTGTCACTATGTTTCCGGTGCGTGCGCACAATGGCCGGTACAGCTCTGGATCACATCGGTGACGCAGTGTTATGGGAGTATTGGCTAATGGCTATTGGCTATGATATTTTGTTTTATATTTTAAGTAAATATTTCCAATAGTCTTTATAATCATACGGAGCTGCATCCGGGTTATACGTAATGTACCTAATAAGCCAATATAACCCGTTGATGGAGACCATGAATTCCGTGAACATGAAAGTTTTAATTTTTGAAGGTATTTAACTTAATAATTTGGAAGTGTGTCCAATTGTGGTATGGCACCGTGATAGTACACGGATACGATTGCAAACTAAAGAGATTTACCTTAACAAATATGACTGGCACGCAAGGGCCCCATCGCCCAGGCTATGTGCTTTTGTAACTTCCAAAAAAGACGATTAAACAACAAGTAAAATATTCATTCTTAAATTACATTTCCTTACAGGTTTAACAGTAGGCCTCACAGTCATCCCGCAGGCGATAGCGTACGCTGGCGTGGCTGGCCTTCCTCCACAGTATGGACTGTACTCCTCATTCATGGCCTGCTTCGTGTACACAATCTTCGGGTCAGTGAAGGACTCTGCTATAGGGCCGACAGCTATTGCCGCCATATTAACGAGAGAGAACCTGCACGGGCTGGGACCAGAGTTTGCGGTGCTATTGGCGTTTCTGTCAGGATGCGTGGAGCTGCTGATGGGAATATTACAACTAGGTGAGTTAGATTCTCTTTTGGTTCTGTATTTGTATTATATACACCATTTGATGCTTATGTAGTATCAGAAAAAAATGTTTAACGTTTATCTATTAGTATAGCCGCCTTTTACTGGTTACTACCAGATGATATTCATATCTAAACAAAATTTACTATATTTTCGATTTCGTACGGGTGGCTATCACAGTACGTGTAATTTCGTACGGGCGGTTATCACAGTACGTGTAATTTCGTACGGGCGGCTATCACAGTACGTGTAATTTCGTACGGGTGGCTATCACAGTACGTGTAATTACTTCATTATACTCCTACCCCATGTCTTCCCACGCCATTCCATCGCATTTCAACCCATCTCACTCCATTTCATCCCAACCAATCCCATCCCCTTTCATCGAGAAAGTAGGAAACAATTTTTTTTATGGACGACTGCGGCAGACGAGCATACAGTCCACCTGATGGTAAGTGGATACTGTCGCTCATAGACATCCGCGATACATGCCAACATTAGTCCAAAATGACAAACGTTGGTATGCCCCCGGATGCGCTGCCTACCTTAGGAGATATAGGAATGTGTTTGGAGAAAGGGTTGGAAAAATAGGGAGGGATAGGATGGCCTCTGGCACATCTCACTCACTACCGAAACACGTACGTACATTAGGGAAATAAGATAAAGTAGGAAATGACAAAGTAGTCTTCTGTGAGAGAGGGGTAACATGGCCTGTCGAGCGCCGCCAGCAGCCGTTGGATAGCAGCGTGCACTCTCCCCTCAAATTCCAAACTTTTTGGATCTTATTGTATTAAATATAGTCGTTTCTTGCCATGACACATTTTATGGCTACTATGACCGCATTGGCAATTTCTTATTTATTGAAACGACATGTTGCAACAAAAATAAAATCCGAATATTTTTTTTATAGACTAGTGGGCAAAGCGGTCCCACGTGATGGTAAGTGTTACCGTCGCCCATGGACACCTGCAACACCTGGGGGTATGCGGGCGCGCTGCCGACCTTGCAAAATCCTATTCACAGCTCTCTTGAAGAACCCCATATCGTAGCTTAATGGAAAGACCTCTTTGCCTCAAGAGGTTCGTTCCACAGCCTACGGGTTCGCGGTATAAAATATTTTTTGGACCGAACAGTGCGCGACACCTCCGTATCGAGGAAATGCGGATGGACCGCACTTCTGTCGCACTTCATATATATATATATATATATATGAATTTTATAATGTTCAATATCCATTAATTATATTTATAATTATTATATAAGTAATATATTATTTTATTATATCTATAAGTTATGTTTTCAAAAACACAAGTATCGTTTTACATAACAACTATAACGTTTGTGCTTTGAGTATTTTAATGTTAATGCATTTCTTTACAAAAGGTACTTCCACCTACGAGTATCCGTTACCAATTTATTTCATTCTAACTTCATTCTTCCATTGAATACTGTCATGTGTTAAAAATGTAATTCGTTGCACATTATGATCTAAAGCACTTCCTCACATTGTATCTGTTACTAAACGTCTACAATAATAATATTTGTAATGACAATGAATCAGGAAACAGGGATTTGCCATAGGATGTTTAAAGGCCATAAAACGCCGCACTAACTATTACGAGTTGGTGATTTAAGCCCTATGGCTTGAGGTGACCGCTGGAAAGCGCAGGTGGGACGCATTACGATCAGTTGGATTGATGACTTGAAAAAGTTCGTCGGTAGACGATGAATGAGATGATCAGAAGTTCGTGTGTGGGTGTGCGAGCCTTGGGATAGGCCTGTACTCAGCAGTGAAGAGACTTGTAATGATGGTATTATACGTTATAAAAAGACTGTTTAAACTTAAATAGAGAATTATTTTCTCGACGTCATAAAACACAAAAATAAGTTCATACAATTACAATACAATGGAGTACTGCTCACACCTCTGGGCCGGTGCATAGAAATACCTGCTGAACCCTTTTCACTCCGTTCAACGACGTGTTATCCGAATTGTCGACGATCTCACTCCCACAGGTCATCTAGAAGCGCTCAGCATTCGAAGAGATGTTGCGTCTCTCTGAATTTTTTACCGCCTATATAATGGGGATTGTTCTGAAGAACTGTTCAATTTGATATCAATTTCGGTTTTTACCAACACACCGCTCGTCGACCGTTCCTTGACATAGAGTCGCTGCGTACAGTGCGGTTAAAAACACACTTTATACCGCGAACCCGAAAGTTGTGGAAGCCGAGGTTTTTCCATTACACTACGATATGGGTCTCTCCAAGAGAGCTTCAAGGATTCTGCAAGGTGCACCCAGGGACGTAACTAGGCTAAATATCACTCGGGGCAATACCTCACTTTGGCGCCCCCCCCCCCCCTTTCACCCATTTAAACGAAGAATGTCCAACCATGACCAATGAAACGAAAACTCTCCTAAACAACACTCCTGAGATTGTTACCAAACATTTACTATACTTTTCATAATTAACTTGGGTAGGTGGTAAGTAAATACTCGATTCCAAAGGTAAAAAGTTAATTTAATAGTTATTGAAATCACGCAATCAATGGTTACATAGTGTATTAAGCCTATACAGTTTACACGTATATTTATGTATATCTAAATGATTCTGAAAAATAGTGAAAAACTATGGTGAAACTTAAAACCTGAATATGAACTAAAATTTTACTTTACGACTTTTTGTAGCTGCAAAAGTCCTTACAATTTTGTCAAAAGATAGTTTAGAAGCTATTTGGTGCTCTATGGAAATGATGCCAAGGTTGGTAAGTCGTTGCTGTCCTGTCAAGTTTCTGATATTTTTTTTTATTATTTTTAATTTACTGAAACTTTATTCGTTTGAGGCAACTGAAACTGTTATTGTTAGGAAAATTCTTAGTGCAGTAGTAATGTTGGGGTAGGCATCTAAAAGTCCGTTTTGGTATATTAATGTAAGAAGATCAGACGAAGTGGCCGTTTTCATGTTAGGGCCTAAATCCAATGCGTGGTACTTGAAACTCTCCACTTCTATAGCCAGTTCGTCTTTATCTAAATCATCTTTATGCGTGGCTGCTAACTCAATAGCCCGATTCTTCAATTCCTCTCCATTCAATGTTTCAAATCCCGCTCCATTGAGGAAACCAAATAAGTCATTCATGTTTTGAATAGATTGAAACCTTTGCCTCAGTTCAGTTAGAATCCAATCAACTATTTGCGTGATTAACAATTTGGACTTCTTCTCCTCTGAGAATTCATGGCTTACATCATCACCCTTCTCATTAAACATGCGCTTTTTCTTCCTCTTTCGTACTTCTTTAAAATGTGGATCTATGTTAAGCTGTGTTGCTATTTCTTTGGCTTCTTTTACTGCGTTACTTGAACAATTTGACCTTTCTGATTCAAATTCAGAAATCAGTCGGCTAATATGTTTTGCTGATCTTGCAATAGTGATGTCCTCTCTTTGTAAAAGCTTATTCACAATGTCGATACGGCTTAACTGCTTGTACCAAAAACAGGAGAGGAGAGAAATTCAAATGTTTTTACATTTTTCAGAAGAGAATTTGCTTCTGCTTTTGTTTCAGCAGTTGGTACAATAATACCCTAGTGCATAGGAACTATCTAGTGTAACACTAGATGGTTCCTGTGCCTTTAAATAAGTTAAAACACTAGCTAGTAGTGTTTAAATAATGAAATCGTGTGATGAAGCCAGTGCAATATATAATAGATAATGTTTAAACTATGCATCCATAGATTACTTACTTGCTAATATAAGAAATAAATCACATTTAAATTATCGCCAACTTGCACGATATCTATAGACTATAGACCAATCAAAATCGAGTACGTTCCCGCGCGCCGGCGCGCACCGCGCTCTAAATCTTTTTTCACATTTCCAGACTTTTCTGAACTCTGGAGATATCCTTATGACGCAATAACTCAAATCTTTGGAGCGCCAGTTTAAAATTTTATTAATATTATTTATTTATTTTATTATTTTTATCTTCCACTTGTATTTTTTTGGAAAACAACAATTGCTATTTTGGCGCCCCTGCAAACCCGGCGCCCGGGGCACAAGCCCCGTCAGCCCCCCCCCTAGTTACGTCCCTGGGTGCACCCGCAAGCCCCCTGGTGTTGCAGGTGTCCACGGGCAGCGGTGACCACTTACCATCATGTGACCCGTCCGCTCATCTGCCATCTATTCTATAAAAAAATTGCTGCTAACCAGTTTGCAGTGAAGTTTGTTGTCATTAGGTCGTAGACTCTTTTAGGTATAAGAGTCTTTTCTAACATTACTCATGCCTGTTCGATTCGGGTTCGTTATTTTTAACACCTGTCATAGACTTATGTTTTTTAAACTACTGTTCAAATGAAAATAAATATAAATAAAATATCAAAGGTCATTTTAAAAAAAAATGCTGAAATAATTTTGGTTCTCCCTCATTAACTTTGGTTTAACGTGAAGTCAAATTTTACAAATTCATTATTTTTCGTTTTCGATTATACGATATATTTTTATACGATCAGAAATATATACCTGTATATATCCTAAATATATTATAAGAATATAAATGCCATTTCACTAACAAGATATCCGGTAATTGATAGGGATCGATAATTATAACGACGCCTTCTTTTTCTGCCGTTTAAATTTAAGACGGAAATTAATTTGCAAGTGATAATCTGAAATGTTTACGGGTGAAGAGCATTACACTCCATTGTCGGTCATGGTGAAGGGCGTGGCGCCGCTCCAGTGGCCGCGGACCACCTGCGGTGATGACGCAAAAACACTGTTCCGCAAACAAACTGACGACAAATCATCTGTGATTACAAATTATCATTCACGGTCCCATTGCCTATAGGCATAAGCTTTACAGTATACAGGTATATTAATCCTTTCTAGTCTGCTATTGGCATTCTCTTACTAGTTCTAAATAATTCTAGTCGCGTCTAAAGTCTTTATTATTCTGACCCAACGTAGGATTCAATGTTACCCTATCTTCTACGTCTTTTCACGTTTCCACATTGAATTAATTGTCATCTATATCCCAAGCAAGTTAATTAACCAATAGATCAATTAGAGCACCATCAGCCTGTGTCTCTTCACTTTTGGATATAGGCCTGTCCCAAAGCCCGCCGCTCGGTTATCTGCTTTTCTAGTCCAGCCACTAACAGCGATCTTCACTAACTGATCGGTTCACTTAGCCGGAGGAATTCACTTTAATTTACATCTGCATTTGTGATAGGAATCACACACATAATAACAAACGCGTCCTTAAACATAATGCCACAGTTTATAACATAATGCTACAGTTGCATTGTTCTACCGACACAAGAATATAATTGCAGACGATGAGGTGCACTTCCTAGATGATGCATTTTAAAATGGCAATGCATATCTTGAAATCAAAGCTGCCAGGATGTTATTAAAACTCTACAACATAACATTCAATTGAAACAAAGACAATCAATTTCGCAGTTTTAATAATTAATAGTGGAATTTAGAAAATTATACTCTTATTTATTACTTGTGTTTTTACACATCGGCAACCAAGTCTTTTCCATCAATTGAAATCCTTGTAACCAAGGAAAAAATAAAAATACTAAACATATTTCAAATAATCTTTCAATAACCGAGATTTGACCTGGATGTGTACTCAATGAAGCATTCTGAAAGGTCTCCAAAATCAATTAATGATGTAGCTGTCATGAACATGTAGATTGTAATGATTCCTGGAAGATGACCATTGGATTTATTGAAGTTGGTTTGACACAGTTACTACCTGATTATTATGCAAGAATTTATGGATTCCATTGTTAAAATGATAATAATGGAAGATTTTTATCTTTTTAATTAATAACCACTGAACATTAAGATGTGTAACAAAGTTCTCTGGCATCGGACACGCAAAACTCGTTTTCAAGGCATTGAATCTGCTTCCATAGAAATAATTAATTCATAAACCATGGCATGTAACTGTAACTGCTTCCATAGAAATAATTAGTCCATAAACCATTAGTGTCTGATGGCAAATGAGCTTAGTATATTTTGTTGCAGGGTTTTTAATAGATTTTATCAGCGGCCCGGTTTCGGTGGGGTTCACGTCTGCGGCTGCCATCATCATCGCCACAACGCAGGTTAAAGACATCCTTGGCCTCAGTTTTCCTGGTGGCAAGTTCTTGCAGGCAAGTTCAATTTTCATTTGAGATTGTCGATTAAGATCATCTAAAATTCTTTTTGACTGCTTTTTGACAAGGAAGTGTTGTACTTGATGCTTATTTAATATTTGTGCAACCATCTCGATATTGTTCTAAGTCATCTTATAATTTTATAATACGATTAAGTACGAACATTAAGACAGAGGTCGACTGTTAATTGTTTATCAATGTCAATGTGAAAAATTATCTAATGTAACTAATGTTAAACAAACTAACAATGACGATTAACCGCCAGCGATATCACAGAGCTACCTATGCGTTCAATCAATCGTCTCTAAAGTAAATGCCTTTTTATTAGCAAACGATCTGTCTTTACGATCGGTATAGTTTTTATGCCAACAGATTACTCGCAGCAAAACATAAATGGCAAGGATGACATTTTTTTCCTCGGTGTTAATTATATAGAGCACTTTGAAGTCAATCTGTTAGTTTTTGCCCTAGTTTTGGTGAGCTTTCTATTGACCTTGACTGAGTCACGTAATGTCTAGTGTCTCCAGTATCTCTGTTCACATTGCAAATTAGATGATTCAATAATTAATTAATGTTCTGTAAGGTTTAACTTGATGAGACGGTTCATTTGAGAGTAACCTTAGTAAAGGAATCACTCATTCGCAAAACGTATTCAGCATCAAAAAACGATGGGTTTTTTTTTTTATAGAGAAGAATTCGGACGAGCAAGCGGTCTCACGTGATGGTAAGTGTTACCGCCGCCTATGGATACCTGCAACACCAGGGGGTTTTCTTTTATTTAATTGAACGTGATCGATTCGACCTTTGAAGTTATTTACAAAGTTAAATTTGCATTTGCTGTGTGTGTTTGATCAAGTATACCTTATTCAATGATCAACATTTGGAAGGAACGTCCTGTAAAGGGTTGTCTAAATTTTCTAGATAGTACCTACCCCGAAATAGGATAATAATAGGATGCAGTTATTATAATCCTACCTGTGTCTCCGGTTCTTTAAGGAATATTGTCTTCTTCATATAGGCCTTCTTTTTGCAATATCTCCTTTATTTTTATTTCATTTTATTTCAGAAAACAAACAGTAATACTTCTTGAAAGAACCAGTTCATGCAATTGTCACATGTCGATGTACAATTCTAATACTCGCTAAATATAACATGGAAAATCACTGATGCACTGTGTTTCATTCCCTCGTCTTTGTTGTGAACACCTTCATTGAATATTGCTCTCAGGCACCGCTGAAAAAGGTTTTTGTTGTTTTGATGGCTTTTTTCCCAACCATTGGCGAAACAAATTTCAATATAGTTTCCGGTGTACAGGTTTTTCTTTCACGGAGACGTAATATGATTATGTAATGATTATTTCCATCTTTTCCAATCCTTGGGCAGGCAGGCGAATGTAGTCTGCAAAGGTGTGCCAATATACAGATGTGCCAACGTTTGTCATTTTTGACTAATGTCGATATGTATCAAAATTGATGCTTCTCGTGGATGCTCGATGTTGTGTTACAAAATGCTATGATTGTACGCGACTATATTATTGTCACTATAGAAACATGCTTAATAAATAACCTTTATGTATGGTACATAAGATAGTAATTTATCAGTCAACCTTTGGGTTGATCAGAGAGGTTCAATTTGAACGTTCAGACGACACAATTTATACGGTGTGGTAAAAATAAATAAAATGTGGTAAAATCCTACATCTCAAAAGGTAGGCAGCGCATTTGGGGACGTGTCAGCGTTTGTCATTTTGGACTGAAGTTGGGATATACAGTGGATGTCGCAGGGCGACAGTATCCACTTACCACCACGTGGACTGTATGCTCGGCTGCCGGCTACTAACTATAAAAAAATATATATCGTGTGTACTGGTGAGCTGGGGAGAAGCGCATGCTCGTATCCAGCAGTAGAAAGACACACGCTCTTGATATGTTTTTGTAAATAAAATTAAAATAATTATATGTACATTCTGCTCTTTTGCCACTCACCTGTTTTTGATCTTATTGATTTTTTTTTTTAAACGACGTTGTCCAGGTGTGGACGGGCATGTACCAGCACATAGGAGAGACTCGGTTATGGGATACGGTGCTCGGAATATCGTGTATTGTCGTGCTGCTTCTATTACGGGTAAGTACACAGATACAAACGGATAGATAACGCAAGTTGTCTGTCGCTAAGTACCCGAAGTTGACGCCAAGCTCCTGGTTGTCAAAAACCCAAAAATACCTACTTGCTCTATAATCAATTATAAAAAGTCGTCGAAAGGTAGCCCAGACGAGGATGTGTTTCGTTCCAATGAATTCCAGTAAGTGGTTTCTCATCCACTAAAATTTACTCGTATAAAATAAACGACACGCTTGGTGCATACAATGTCACGAACTTGCGTTATCTATCTGTATGGATAAGTAATTATCAGAGAGTGTTAACATTCTAGGGCAGGGATTGATCGACCGATCGATCGCGAGAGTATTGCCGGTCGATCGCAGAAATGGCTTACATTACAATAGTATACTGCAACTGCAATGTATACTATACTAGTAACTGCAATGTATACCACATCCACTTAAATAAATAGTCGTGCTATATACGCTATAATAATTCAACAACTCATCACAATTAGATAATATAAACAACTAACACGCACCGCCCCTGTTATTTCTTGTACTGCAATAATAACTGCAGCTAGAAACTTCCAGAAACAAATTCTATGAATTTCCCACGAGTCATATTTTCTCTACGTAAAATATCTCTCTTTATTTAATCAATACAGTTGGTTTCGAAAATCTCTGGCGGTGGCGTTTTTGGTTTAATTTCATGGTCGTTTTCACTGTGCTTTCTCTTTTTATTGCGCTGTGTCGTGTGGTTATAGATTAGCACCACAATTTTAGGTGGTTTTAGCACAGCAGGCGGTTAAGGAATATTGCCGTTAACGCAAGCCCCGAGGAACTACATCACCTCTAAGAGTTGACTCGCCAACCCGCTTGGCTGGTGCCGTTTTAAGGCCATACATCGCTCGTGCACAAGTCAATGTGCATGAGGATGCCCGCGTCCAGTTGGACGATATGACGGCTGGTTACGGATTTCATTTTTTGGCTGTTATCACCATTATTCTTATATATAGGTATATGTATTATAGCTGCTAAGACTCCGCCCTTACTTCTCTCAAGTATTCTCCAATTTTCTAGGCAACTGAAACATAGCCTATGTCAGTCATTTATTGCAAAAACACAAGTTTGATCACGAATAAGTCATTCACCCGATGTCCAGGCACGCGTGACCATTTCATAAACTATTACATATATCTTGGCTAGAAGAGAAAATTACATTTTTTGTATCTCATCATCATATTTTAAAGCAGCACATATTAGCCGAAGTACATAGTTATAAATTAAAACAAAGTGCAACGATTGTCCAGCTCGTCAGGTTCATGACCAGCTGTGGACGATTTAGGGGCTGGTTACTTTAGTTCACTTAAAGAGCAGCAGTTTCTTTACTGACTATATCCATACTTTATTCACATGTACCTACCTAACTTATATTAATATTACTACATAAGTTGTACGTAGTATGAATTTCCTCATCCGTCGCGTTTTGAACCTCATGAAAACTCTGTAAACACTTCATGAAATGCAGCTAGAGTTTTACACTGTCTACAATCTTTAGCCATTTCTTAAAGTGCCATACTATGCTTATACTACACTAACAGACTATCCTTAGACCATTAAGTCTAACAAATTTTATACTATCAGTCTAAACAATTGCAGCTAGTTCATGCAGCGCCTAAATAATGTTCAAAATATCTGATATCGTTACCTACAGTTGGACTACATACCTACCGTTTTATTAGATTTACGAATCTATCAAAATTTATCGCAGAAAGTAAAAGACATCAAAGTGACATCAAAGGAGGCGGACTCGACGGAATCGAGCCGAGCGCACAAATTGCGCAGTGCGTTGTCGCAGGCGCTGTGGTTCCTGTCCACCACGCGCAACATCCTCGTGGTGCTCGTGTGCGCTGCGCTCGCCTACTATTTCGATACGCAGAAGCAGGCGCCCTTTGTACTTACAGGTAAGAAATACTACGGTCACTAATATAATAACGTAAGTTGGAACCACAATATTGAACGTCCACGCAAATTGCAGGGAAACTTGGGGGCAGAACTTATATTAGAATATAAGATATCTTCTTTAAATTAACATTATTTATTGAATAATAGAAAGAATAATGTAAATTTCCCTATTTGCCCCGTATCTGGGGCAAAATGGGATGTGCCATGGGGCAAAATGACGAAACATGCTCAATCTGGACTGCGGTGAGCGCAAATATCTTTGTCCATTCCAGCACACGAATAGTGGGCCCATCCACGGCGTGAGTTGCAAACAATCCACCCTACAGTTGATTGTGAATACAGATATCCACAGTAAATGCAAGCACAAACATTTGATTCTTCTTCTTCGGAGCTACTGGATTTGTTCTCCTTCGTCTGCTTACGCCTTTTGCCTTCCTATTTGTTTTGTTGCAGTCTTACGTTTTTTTTTCTGATTATGTTCCTTAGCCGTTATGATAGCCGTTTTTCCACGGTTCCTGCGCTGTCTATCTTTAGTTCTCAATTCTTTTAGAAATGGCATCACTTCATGTCGACTAACCAGAAAGGAACTATTTTGCCATAGAATTTGTCTCTCAGGAGTGTTTTAATTTCTATATTTTTCTTCAAATTATCAGTTAAAAAAGGCCAGTGCCTACGTCTTTTGTAAGCAGCAAGTCGTAAATCATCTATTAAAATACGTGATACGGTTCTTGGTGCTACATTCATCTCTCTGGATAAAATCGTTTGCTTCAGGACGGAATTTCTTGAGATTCTCTTCTTCACAGCTTTAATCGTCTGTTTAGTATGAATAGTGCGTGGACGGTCAAAACTTTATCTGTCACAAACAGAGGAAGTTTCAATGTACCCACCAATAGCCGGGTACACAAACATTCGGGTAATATCGAGCGGGTAGTTTTAAAAATTGCATTTGACTCCATGCCTACTTTGTGTAATGCAATTACAGCAATGAGGTTATCACCTAATTCCATTTTAATATTAGAACAATATTTAACAATGATTGGCGCCAAAATGAGAAAAGACATTTATTTTTCAGGTGAGAATATCAGATTCCAAATTCAATGTATTTTTTTTCTTTATTGTAATTATATTTATGGCCTGACTAACTATTTATATCTCAGTCTATAAAAACCTATATATTTAAAATCATTCATGTGTACCTAATATGACAGAAACGTTTACAACAAATGGGTAAAATAAAAATCCACAAGGTATTGGGGGTTAAAGTATAAAATTGCCGATTTGTACTGAAAAATTAAAACTCGTTTTTTTCTAAAATGTACATATTTATTTAATAAAAATATTTACCCTCATTATCTATACATTGTTGCTATCTAATCGGAAGTTCATTTATGCCTTTGCGATAGAACTCTGGGGATGTAGATTTGACAAACTGTGTGAAAGCATTTTGTACTGCCTCTTGGGAAGAAAATTTTTTACCACGTAGAAAATTGTCCAAATCACGAAAAAAATGGTAGTCCGTTGGAGCTAGGTCTGGCGAATACGGAGGATGACGTATGGTTTCTAACTGCAGCTCCTGTAGAGTTACAACGGTTTCTCGTGCAGTGTGAGGTCTTGCGATACCATGGAGCAATAATGGTGAAGATCGATTCACAAGTCGGGGCTGTTTCACTGCTAGTTTCGCCATCATTGTTCGAAGTTCGGCACAGTAAACGTCTGCTGTTATTGCTTGACCAGACCTGAGAAAGCTATAGTGAATAACACCATGAATAGACCACCAAACAGTTACCATTACCTTTTTATTGGTAAGCTTTGCCTTAGGGCACTGTTGCGGCGTTTGACCTGGTGTCAGCCATTGCATTTTTCGCTTTCGGTTATCATAAAGAATCCACTTTTCGTCACATGTCACAATTCGATCCAATATTCCTTCATTTCTGTACCGATTCAACAAGGCAACGCAAGTTTCAAATCATGAGGCACCCATTATTCATATTTTTTTATCTTATTGATTTAATGCAAATGAGTCAATATTGTAGGTAAGGTAACGTTAAACCATGCCGCTAATTCCTGGGTAGTTTGACACGGATCGGCTTCCACCATCTCCTTCAATTCAGCGTTATTCACCTGTGTGGGCGGTCTTCCACGTGGTTCGTTCTTCAAGTCGAAGTGTCCATTACGAAAGCGTTTAAACCAAAAACGCACGGTTCGTTCATTAGCAGTCTCCTCTCCAAACGCAGCATTGATATTGCGAGCCGTTTCTGCCGCGTTAGTTCCGCGTCGGAACTCGTATTCAAAGATTACTCGGATTTTCGAAGTATCCATCTTTCCCGTCTAAGCTGAATAAAAAAAACAATTGAAAGTCGAAAATCGAATGTTGCACATTTTTCAAAACAAGAACCTCATAGGTATCATTTGAAAAAAGTTTCACTCGAAAATCTCACACCATGAAGGTTTTATGTCAATTCAAAATATCTATTACTATAAAACGGCAATTTCATACTTTAACCTCTATTATTTTTGTTAATGAGATACTTCATGGCATAACCAAAATGTTCTCACATGTAAAAAGTCTATCTAACGTGCAACTGTCCAACAACCATTGGTATTATTTTGCAGGCGACGTGAAGGCCGGCCTGCCGCAGCTGGCTTTGCCGCCGTTCGCAGCGACTGTCGGCAACCACACGTACACCTTCATGGAGATGGCCTCCACGCTGGGCTCCGCCATATTCGTCGTGCCACTTCTCTCTATACTAGAGAACATTGCCCTAGCTAAAGTTTTCTGTGAGTATCCATGTCGGTGTTGAATTTTCTTTTGTTTCTAACCATTAATCTAACATTCTGTTCTAATGACGCAGACGTTTATAACGCTACACCCGCTCCTTTGTAACGTATTGTAGACTATTGCCTAGCGTTACAATGTGACTAGAAAGGGAGAGGGTTAAAGTTAAAGTATCCGTTATTTTCTGTGAACGTACGTTACGGCATACACTCCAGAGGCCGAAATTAGTTATCATTAACGTTCCAAACCTTGAGAGAGGCCCATCGAAGAAACTGAGCTAATTAAAGAAATATAAAAAAAAATTGTTCGTTATGAGAAGCCCTTGTGCGAGGGATGTAAGAAAAATAACATTCTTACAGCTATTATCACATCTTTGTCAAACACCTAACAAAACACAGATACCTACATACACTTATATAGTTCATTGTAAGTATAAGTAAGCCTATCGGCTTCAATAGTTACTAATCTATTTTGCTTTGTATATATAGTTTTGTTACATTGCATACATAATTATACATGTTTTTGTTTCGGTAGTGAGTGAGATATGCCAGAGCCCATTCCCACCCCACCCTATCCCTTCCCCTTTTCCTAACCCTACAAATCCATTCCGACATCAACAAAGGTAGACAGCGCATTCGGGGGCGTGCCAACGTTTGTCATTCTGGACTGATATTGGCATGTATCGCGGATATCTACGGGCGACAGTATCCACTTACCACCATGTTGACTGTATGCTCGTTTGCCAC
Source organism: Sesia apiformis (assembly GCA_914767545.1). NCBI lineage: Eukaryota > Metazoa > Arthropoda > Insecta > Lepidoptera > Sesiidae > Sesia > Sesia apiformis. The sequence continues at coordinate 20,197,640 of OU611956.1, forward strand.
ATACCTTTTAAAACAAAATAGTAAAATCCGTTTTTGGCAATAAGCTTAATTTACATTTTATTGTGTCACAAGTTCACATTCCTCTTTTGCTGTGGGTTTTTGTTCATAAATAAAAAAAACATTTGTTATAAAAAATGGGGCGTGACCTTCACCATGGAGGAGAAAATCTATAATACCTAGATTTTATAAAACGTCACGTGATGGATATTTAGTTGGTCTATTGCAAACATTGTATGTGGAAGCGTGTAGGTAATAGGAGACCTTCAAATTTAATTATTTATTTACATAAACATGGTTCAATATATGTTAGAATAGATGAATTGAGATAATTGTCCCCCCTGAACTCAGTCGTATTTAAAGACAACGTTCCGCTAAAAGTGTGTGTGGTGGCGTGTTCCAGCGGAGGGCAAGCATGTGGACGCGACGCAGGAGATGCTCGCGTTGGGGCTGTGCAATATAGCGTCGTCGCTGGTGGACTCGATGCCGGTGTCGGGCGCGCTCTCGCGCGGCGCCGTCAACCACGCGTCCGGCGTCGCCACCACCGCCGGCGGCCTCTACACCGGCGTGCTGGTGCTGCTCTCGCTGCAGGTGAACACTCCCATTTTATTTATTTACCAGCGGTGCCAGCGACTTCGTTCGCGTGAACTTGACAGTGATTCCCGTGGGAACTCTGTAACGGATCGGGATAATATGTACCGTAAATGTTAACCCAAGTGATAAGCTACAGTTACGATAAATTTCATTCAAATCTGTCCAGCGGTTTTGCGTGATGTAGGTTCAGACACAGACAAAAAATGTTGTTTTGGGCTCTGTATCATTTGATGTACAGATTTATTGTACACAGATATCAAGACTAAATAAAAAGGTAGAAAAAGAAAAGATGTACAAAAGACAAGCTTATCTCCTGCGGAGATTTCTTTCGGCAGCTGCGAAAGTGAAATATAGGTGAAGACAGAAGGGCGGACGTAGTTCGTACGGAAACATTGTATTTGGAATAAACAAAATAAAAGTACAATAATACTAACAACATATATTGTAGGTATCGCCTTACACTTTTAAGGGTTTTTTAAAACTAGTAAGAGAAGGAGTGTCTCGTGTGTTGTGAGGGAGCGTTCCACAAGCTTAGGGCTTGAACCGACATGAATCCCCACAGTGACGAGATTTGTGAGAAGCGATCTTGAACAGGGAGTCTAGATCGTGGAAAAATATACGAGAAACGGTCACGCAAGTAGGCAGGAGAAGATGGTCTGTTAAGAATATTATTTTTTGTTAACGCCACAATCAATTTTATTTTATTTAATCGGACAACACAGATTAAAGCAAGTGTTAGTATAATAAAAGGACTTATGAAACTATTTTAATGCTACCTACTAAAAGATATTAACCTAAAACTAATAAAGTAACCGTCACTTCAGCTGCCTGCTGCTGCCATCACTCCAATGGCCTACACTAGGATTGTCTGTGTCGTGAGTCCAGAGACATACACAAGCACAAAAACACACCCAGACCCGATCAAACATTTGTCTATAAACAAATGAATGTCCGACCAAGAATCGAACCACCAACTGCGTCAATTTGTTGTAAACACTAACATGCATTTTTTCTTCTGGGACATCTAACGGAGGTTGATTGTTGGCTATCCTCAGACGAAATGCTACTGCCCAGAATAAAGATTTCGTTGTCATCTCGAACCATTCCCTAAGATTCACTGATAAATGATAACCATAATAATAATTTCACATTGAAATATTATCAAATTCTTCCACATAAAAATGTCGAAAATACCTTGAAGGACATCCTTCGACCCGTCCTGAAAATCAAATGAAATCTGCAAATAAATTATATTGTCTATTGCATTCTAGTACCTGACCCCGTACTTCTTCTACATCCCGAAGGCTTCACTGGCGGCAGTGATCATCGCGGCCGTCGTCTTCATGATGGAGCTGCACGTGTTCAAACCAATATGGAGGACTAAAAGTAAGTATGTCCCTCCACTACTACATATAATCCTCTCGTGCAGCTGGTCCTCACACACGATCTTCCGTTCTTCTCATCTCATCACTTTTAGAAGTCGTCGGTCCACCTCATCAGTTCCACACATCACGAAATTTAATTCCAAATATCTATGAATTGTTTCCGAGTAATGTTCTTGTCGTGTTGCAGAGCTGGACATAATACCGGCGGTGGTGACGTTCGGCACGTGCCTGCTGACGCGGCTCGAGCTCGGCATCGTCATCGGCATCGCCATCAACCTCATGTTTCTGCTGTACGCCTCTGCGCGGCCCTCCGTCAAGGTCACCAAGGCTGTTGTAAGTACCTACTGCTATTAGTTTTACGAAACAATTTAAGTAGTACCTATTTCAAGTGCTATTAGTGAATTTTGATTAATCCTTCAAGCAATGTGATCTTTGACTTTTTATTTTATTAGTGGGCCGCATTGGGGCAAGAATTTATTGATTGACAAAATTACTTGCGAGTTGTGAAACTCTAAACTCTTTAACACTAGCTGTGCCCGCGACTTTATTTGAGAGCACTTTTGGACTGGGAGAGAGAGAATGGGAGAAATGTGGAAAGACATTCTTTCGAACCTATAGAGGGGGCAACTGCCCCCCCCCCCTGCCCCCCCCCCCCCCGAACCCAGCCGATAAGCTATAATTCATTACATGCCAAGTTTCATTACAATCTGTTCAGTGGCTTTAGCGTGATGTGTTCAGACAGATATACAGATAAAAAAAATGGCTGTTTTAGGTTTTGTGTCGGTCGTAGAGTACCTACCTAACACATAAACGCTTTTTTTTTTTTTTCAAAAAATATTTCATCTATAGTCACGGCTATAGTGTTACGATTTTATTATATGTATATAGACTGAAACAACTTTGTTGCTGTAGTTCTAATAGATATGAGATAGTAACGAACGAGCTTCAGTGAAACACGCTCATATAATTGGTTACTTCTGGTTACTGTACGTCGTAAACATCAGCTTACTTCGTTAAGAAAGTTGAAAAAATGTTTAGTACGTCCACAAGTGTCGAAAAAGGCTATCAGGATATCTCATAGCTATGGGATCGTTAAAAAATCTCCCTGGTAAAAATTAGAATTCGTCAAGTGAAATTGGGTATTCTGTCACGCCTAGAACATTTGCTAACTTTGAAGGATTACGGTAGATAGATTTCGTCACACCTGTTAAAACTTAAATAAATCGCTTAGTAATTCAGGTAGTTCTTGTCACACTCGTAATTAGATATAGTCACTGTTTGCTTACATAAAAACTCTAATCTAATTTAAAACGAATCTAAATTCTAATTTACTGAGTGACGAATAATTACACGTGACGAATAACTACTTTACCGAGTAATTACACGTGACGAATAACTACTTTACCGACTAATTATACGTGAGGAATAACTACTTTACCGAGTAATTGCACGTGACGAATAACTACCGAATTAAAAAATTGCACTTATCCTGATTCCAATCTCAAGTTGTTCGCTTTCCAAAGGTTCAAAATGATGATAAAGCAAATGTTTTCTAAATACAAATTTTGTATGCATGTATGTTGGTACGTGCTTATTTATATTATAGAATTTAATTAATATGCGTAAAACTATTAACTATAGTTTTACTTCATCTTATCTATCATTGCACCTACCGCGCCATCTCTGTATAATCCAAAAGTTGACTGCGAGATGCTTCTAAGTATTAATTTCGCCTTTTGTCACTTTGTGCAATAAAGAATAAATAAATTATGTGTGTTGTGTGCAGTCCAGCGGCGGCGTGGAGCATCTGGTGGCGGTGGTGGACCGGTCGCTGTCGTTCCCGTCGGCGGAGTACGTGCGGCGCGCGCTACGCAAGGCGGCGGCGCGCGGCGACCGCATGCCGCTCGTCATCGACGCCACGCACGTGCAGGCCGCCGATTTCACCGCCGCCAAGGTACAGTACACCTATCAACGACATGCTACCTTGCTTAAACAAAATTGTCTTCAAATCGCTTTGCTGTCTTTCACATATGGACTATTCATAATGCAAACCAGATCCAACCCACAAAACTTGTGAATTAGTAAGCTCGTCATAATATGTATAGGCAGAATCTACAGGTCAAGTTTTATACACGCAAAATATAGGTATGTATACGGAAGTTCCGAATATTCGTTTAGTTAGAGACCAATAGTCGCCAATTTACAAATGTTCGTATTCGTATCGCTATTTTGTTAAACGAATACTCAAACACTAATCGAATAGAATAAACTCAACGTGAGTACTGAGCGATACAACAGATCTTCTTATAAAAGAAAACAAAATGTTTTAATAAAAATTAACGCTTATTTGAGAGTCAGTTATATTATACTTAATTTTAAATTGAAATAAAAATAATTTATTTACTAATTTTACAAGTGCATGAGAACTATCTGTACTATTCACATTAGTATTCGCAAATACTGCTTTTTTGCTATTCGAAACTCTCCTACTACACATATTATCAAAAGTTATAAATGCACTGTATAATTAGTGATTCAAATAGTTTTATAGCGACACAGTGTCCGACACACGACGATACAGTATTATAGCGACGCAGTGTCCGACACACGACGATACAGTATTATAGCGACGCAGTGTCCGACACACGACGATACAGTATTATAGCGACGCAGTGATCGACACACGACGATACAGTATTATAGCGACGCAGTGTCCGACACATGACGATACAATATTATAGCGACGCAGTGTCCGACACATGACGATACAGTATTATAGCGACACAGTGTTCGACACACGGCGATACAGTATTATAGTGACGCAGTGTCCGACACACGACGATACAGTATTATAGCGACGCAGTGTCCGACACACGACGATACAGTATTATAGCGACGCAGTGATCGACACACGACGATACAGTATTATAGCGACACAGTGTCCGACACAGACGATACAGTATTATAGCGACGCAGTGTCCGACACACGACGATACAGTATTATAGCGACGCAGTGTCCGACACACGACGATACAGTATTATAGCGACGCAGTGATCGACACACGACGATACAGTATTATAGCGACGCAGTGTCCGACACATGACGATACAATATTATAGCGACGCAGTGTCCGACACATGACGATACAGTATTATAGCGACACAGTGTTCGACACACGGCGATACAGTATTATAGTGACGCAGTGTCCGACACACGACGATACAGTATTATAGCGACGCAGTGATCGACACACGACGATACAGTATTATAGCGACGCAGTGTCCGACACATGACGATACAATATTATAGCGACGCAGTGTCCGACACATGACGATACAGTATTATAGCGACACAGTGTTCGACACACGGCGATACAGTATTATAGTGACGCAGTGTCCGACACACGACGATACAGTATTATAGCGACGCAGTGTCCGACACACGACGATACAGTATTATAGCGACGCAGTGATCGACACACGACGATACAGTATTATAGCGACGCAGTGTCCGACACATGACGATACAATATTATAGCGACGCAGTGTCCGACACATGACGATACAGTATTATAGCGACACAGTGTTCGACACACGGCGATACAGTATTATAGTGACGCAGTGTCCGACACACGACGATACAGTATTATAGCGACGCAGTGTCCGACACACGACGATACAGTATTATAGCGACGCAGTGATCGACACACGACGATACAGTATTATAGCGACGCAGTGTCCGACACATGACGATACAATATTATAGCGACGCAGTGTCCGACACATGACGATACAGTATTATAGCGACACAGTGTTCGACACACGGCGATACAGTATTATAGTGACGCAGTGTCCGACACACGACGATACAGTATTATAGCGACGCAGTGTCCGACACACGACGATACAGTATTATAGCGACGCAGTGTCCGACACACGACGATACAGTATTATAGCGACGCAGTGATCGACACACGACGATACAGTATTATAGCGACGCAGTGTCCGACACATGACGATACAATATTATAGCGACGCAGTGTCCGACACATGACGATACAGTATTATAGCGACACAGTGTTCGACACACGGCGATACAGTATTATAGTGACGCAGTGTCCGACACACGACGATACAGTATTATAGCGACGCAGTGTCCGACACACGACGATACAGTATTATAGCGACGCAGTGATCGACACACGACGATACAGTATTATAGCGACACAGTGTCCGACACAGACGATACAGTATTATAGCGACGCAGTGTCCGACACACGACGATACAGTATTATAGCGACGCAGTGTCCGACACACGACGATACAGTATTATAGCGACGCAGTGATCGACACACGACGATACAGTATTATAGCGACGCAGTGTCCGACACATGACGATACAATATTATAGCGACGCAGTGTCCGACACATGACGATACAGTATTATAGCGACACAGTGTTCGACACACGGCGATACAGTATTATAGTGACGCAGTATCCGACACACGACGATACAGTATTATAGCGACGCAGTGTCCGACACACGACGATACAGTATTATAGCGACGCAGTGATCGACAACCGACGATACAGTATTATAGCGACGCAGTGTCCGACACATGACACCTCGCTGTAGCACCTGTGTTGTAGCACCTCGCTTTCAGAACATACCTCTTAAGATCTTGGAGAGTATCGGGATCCTTGGTATCGACATCTCCAGCAAAGTCGAATTCAGGGGTCATCTGGAAAATAAGGCCAAAATGGCCTCCAAAAAGCTCGGTGTGCTGAACAGAGCGAAGCGGTACTTCAAACCTGGGCAACTCCTTATGCTTTACAAAGCTCAGGTGAGGCCCCATATGGAGTACTGCTCTCATTTCTGGGCCGGCGCACCGAAATACCAATTGGACCCATTTGACTCCATCCAACGACGTGCTGTTCGTATTGTCGACGATCCCACTCTCACGGGCGGTTTAGAATCCCTCAGCATTCGGAGAGACGTTGCGTCTCTCTGTGTGTTCTGCCGCCTGTACAATGGGGAATGCTCTGAAGAATTGTTTAATATAATTCCCACCTCGGGTTTCTACAACCGCACCTCCCGTCACAGAAGTGCGGTCCATCCGCATTTCCTCGATACGGAGGTGTCGCGCACTGTTCGGTCCAAAAATTATTTTATACCGCGAACCCGTAGGTTGTGGAACGAACTGCCTCAAGAGGTCTTTCCATTGAGCTACGATATGGGGTTCTTCAAGAGAGCTGTGAATAGGATTTTGCAAGGTCGGCGGCGCACCCGCATACCCTCTGGTGTTGCAGGTGCCCATGGGCGGCGGTAACACTTATCACCACGTGGGACCGCTTGCTCGTCCGCCCACTAATCTATAAAAAAAAAAAAAAAAATACAATATTATAGCGACGCAGTGTCCGACACATGACGATACAGTATTATAGCGACACAGTGTTCGACACACGGCGATACAGTATTATAGTGACGCAGTATCCGACACACGACGATACAGTATTATAGCGACGCAGTGTCCGACACACGACGATACAGTATTATAGCGACGCAGTGTCCGACACACGACGATACAGTATTATAGCGACGCAGTGTCCGACACACGACGATACAGTATTATAGCGACGCAGTGTCCGACACACGACGATACAGTATTATAGCGACGCAGTGTCCGACACATGACGATACAGTATTATAGCGACGCAGTGTCCGACACACGACGATACAGTATTATAGCGACGCAGTGTCCGACACACGACGATACAGTATTATAGCGACGCAGTATCCGACACACGACGATACAGTATTATAGCGACGCAGTGTCCGACACACGACGATACAGTATTATAGCGACGCAGTGTCCGACACACGACGATACAGTATTATAGCGACGCAGTGTCCGACACACGACGATACAGTATTATAGCGACGCAGTGTCCGACACACGACGATACAGTATTATAGCGACGCAGTGTCCGACACACGACGATACAGTATTATAGCGACGCAGTGTCCGACACACGACGATACAGTATTATAGCGACGCAGTGTCCGACACACGACGATACAGTATTATAGCGACGCAGTGTCCGACACACGACGATACAGTATTATAGCGACGCAGTGTCCGACACACGACGATACAGTATTATAGCGACGCAGTGTCCGACACACGACGATACAGTATTATAGCGACGCAGTGTCCGACACACCACGATACAGTATTATAGCGACGCAGTGTCCGACACACGACGATACAGTATTATAGCGACGCAGTGTCCGACACACGACGATACAGTATTATAGCGACGCAGTGTCCGACACACGACGATACAGTATTATAGCGACGCAGTGTCCGACACACGACGATACAGTATTATAGCGACGCAGTGTCCGACACACGACGATACAGTATTATAGCGACGCAGTGTCCGACACACGACGATACAGTATTATAGCGACGCAGTGTCCGACACACGACGATACAGTATTATAGCGACGCAGTGTCCGACACACGACGATACAGTATTATAGCGACGCAGTGTCCGACACACGACGATACAGTATTATAGCGACGCAGTGTCCGACACATGACGATACGGTGTTTTATTTGTTGGGCGAGTTTTCTATAAGTTTTTTTTAAATAAAGCTTTTTGTATAGACTTGCGTCACGTGCTCCACGGTTGGAACTTAATATAACTAATAACAATTAATTTTACCTAATATTATTTTAGGAATTAATAATAGGAATTTAATAATATTTATTTTCAACTACTTAATAAATTGCATATTCACTTGCGGAGTCACCTTAAAAATGTAATTAACTTTGCTCGGCATAAGTTCGAAAACTACTACGCGTGGTAAAATCCAAAGATTACTTACGCTAGGAAGATAGCACAAGGGACGGGCGGAATCCCTTCCAAACAATTTGGCAAGACAAAACAATATTAGTTAGTGAAATATCTGAACATCAAGGCGGCAAGACTCAGGGCGACCTTGCAGTCTCTTGTGGTTTTTTAAACAATTATCAACTTACTATTTTCATTTAAGGCCGTGTTAGTTGTTACTTCTGGTCACCATGTTTGTTTAAATTTAGGACAAATTGGATTGGTTGTATATGTATGTGTCGTGTCCGCAGGGCATAAAGTCTCTGATCGATGACTTCCACGCGCGCGGGCAGGCTATTATCTTCTATAACGTGAAGCCGTCGATAGCGGGCGTGTTCCAAGGTGTGCGGCCGCGCGAGTTCGTGCACGCCGCGTGCCGTGCGCAGCTCGACGCGCTGCTGCAGCTCGCCGTGGCCAGGAGCGGGAAGCCCACGTAGCTACAGCTGGTAACTACAACTCCTCACATTGCGATACCATGTCATCAACCTGTGTAATATAGGCCTCTCTCGAGGACCGCCACCACACGGTCTTCAGCTTCTCATCCACCCACTACCGGCGACATTCTTCAAGTCGTCAGTCCACCTGGCAGGACTGGAGGGAGTCCCACGCTACGTTTTCCGGTACGTGGTCTCCATTCGAGGACTCGCATTATACACTTAATGATAGAATGATGGGAAACTATGGGTGTTGTTCCAACCCATAAAACATATAAAGTTCTCTTGCTGACCATACGAACCTTGTTTAAATGAAACATTATTTACACTTGATTGTTTTACACGTAGCTACTAATTTAATTAAGCTGTTCCGCGCAAAATGCCTACAAAATGCTTTGTGCGGTGCCACCGCGTACCAAATTAGTCACAATGTATTTGTTATGGTCTGCCGTAAACGTTATAAGTAATTGTAACTTCTAAAGCGATGGGATTTTAGCCATTAAACAAAGAATATAAAAGCGATTTATATATTATAGAGCGCAATTTGTGCGCGATTTTGATATTAACTGTCTTAACATTAAAAGATCTATGAAATAAAAACTTTCATTTGAGGTTTATCTCCAGTGTGTTGGTACATGTGGACTTTTTTTGGAACACTTACCCCATCATCATGTTTTAAATAGTCTGTGTCCTACTGCTGATCAAAGGCCTTCCCTGTTGTCCTCCATGACCCTCTATCCAATGCGAACTTTGGTTAAATGTATTACCTGGATGATTCTGCCATCTGGCGATCGGTCCCTGCGTCGACGTGCCATCATGCGGCGCCCATTCGATAGCAAGATTCCCATCTGTCCACTTGCAGTAATCCCTTAAGGTCCCTTTTGCACTTTTACTAATTATCGATTTTTTTTTTTTTTTATAGATTAGTATTAGATTAGTTTGCCATTTGCCACTATCAGCCATTTGTTAATCAGATATTTCTGTATTTTCAACAGAGCAAGATGGCGGCGCGCGACTAGTGACATCTCCGTGATATACACACACACAGTATTTATTTTGTTATTTACATTAAATGTTATTATACATACCATTATTGTATCGTTAGTTGATAGGCTAGTGATAGTTCTAAGCTAAGTTGCAGAGGTTCTGTGCGTGAGTGTACTGTTAGTCGGTTATGGCCATAAAATAACAAACACGTTGAGATAATCAAAGGTTTATTTATTTATCTATAATACAAACCCCCCCTCCCTCGCAGATCGCACAGCCCCATCCTACGCACCCTTACAAAAACTTTGGCTACAATTACAATATAATGACGTCCATTTTCTAGTACAACTTTAAACCCAACAATTGAGCATTGAAATACCTAAAGAGACCGAACAGATCTGTTCGAACTATTACAAACAATTTTTCTGTTCGTTTCAACTATTTCCATACTATATGTAATGCGGCCGTGTCATGCTAGGCGCAAATATATATAACATTGAAGAACAATTGTATTTTTTCAGTTAAGTGCACCGAATTTGGACATTGTTTTCATTAAGTACGTTGTTTGGGAACCGCAAAAAGATGTTGTAATAGTTCGAAGGTTCGTTTGGCCCAATGTTTACTATTTGTTTGAACAAAAATATTGTAATTCTACGGAAAAGTGAGCAATGTAGCTCACGCAGAGATCACACGGCGAGAGCATTATCTCAATACCTACACTAAGGTTCATCGCACTTACGGAGCAGCGGTAAAAAAATAATTCGATAACAGTTTAAAGTCAACTTTATGGTTTAGTGCCAAAAATGTGCAATTCTCAAAATGGCAAATGAGTCTAAAAATGGCAAATTCTTGAAATGTCAAGTTTTCAATGTGGCAAATTGTCATCTCAAGCAATGACAGTTATTTTTCGATGTGATGAGAATTTGCTATTTTGAGAATTGCACATTTTCCTACTAAACTTTATTTATTTTACATAAAAATATTGTTGAAAATGGCTGATCAAAGCGCACGCAGAAGACTGCTCCAAAGTTACACGGCGTAATTCAAGTGTGTATGCAATTTTCAACCGTATACTAAGAACACTAAAGTCGAGTTTAAAATGTCATCGTGTTCACTTCGTAGTTGAGATTGACCACACGGTACAAACAGACCTAACATTCACATATGACACATAATTTGAACAAATTTTTCCATTTGTAGCAAGCACCCGACGGCGTCAACTGCGAAATCAACTTATAACTAAATAATTATAATAATATTTAACTAAATAGTAAAATTATCTAAACATCGCTAGCATTATAGACTAGCGTTAAACGAAATTCATTATAAAATAGTATATAATTGTGGATATAATGAACATGAACAAAGTACAGAGGCGGACTTAGCATTTACACTTATTTTGACCCTTTTAAAGGTATAAAATAATGTTTTTTATGGCAGACAATCGACCTAGTGGTAAGTGGATACTGTAACACATAAATATCCGCGATGTATGCCGACATCTGTCTAAAATGACAAAGATTGACACGGCCGCGGATTCGCCGTCTACGTTTGTAGATTTAGAAAAGGGGTTGGAAAGTATTCGAAACGGAAAATATAACGGAACGAGGAGCTTTCCTTATCTTACACCCTCTACCTCCCCTATAGGAGGTGGGGATGTCAAATAGAAATAAGGAGATTGCTCTGATGGGATGGGATGGGATGGAAAGCAATGTAATATAGGGAACAAAGATGAAACTGAAACACGATAAGCGCCATGACAAGGTAAATTTCTTTCAATCAACAAACTATCAAATTGTATAATTTTCTTATTGTATATAAATGGGTATCCGACTCTGTACTTACGTCTCTAATTTCGCTACTAAAGGCACGAAAAATATTGGAATAAACATAATGTAAACTAAAACTAAATAAAGTCCATGATTTTATGACTATTTCCTAAACAATGTGAATTAACACCATTACTGGAAGAGTATTTATTTAACCTTTTGACCGCCCAAAAACGGATATATCCGGTTAATTGCAGTGACCGATATATTCGATCTATAATAATATGTTGGACGTGTAAGATTCCATTCAGGATTCAGAATTCATTCGCATGAAATTTTTTGCAAAACAATTATTTTTTTTGAGACTACCAAGTTTTTCATACAAATTCATGCAAAACACAAAGCCCAAAATATTGATATTTGTGTCAGGAACATACATAATTTTATAAAAGTCAGTTCATCGTGAGCAGAATCCATGGCTTTAGGCTTTGGGATAGCTTTGAACACATCCTGAATAATTTTCAACTACCCTACTATTTCAGAATAAAATATATGGATAAATTTTATTTAAAGCTTTAATCCTAGGGAGTGATTAGACTTGCAGTCTGAATATTGCACGAGGTTCGACGATCAAAAGGTAAAAACGCGTCCACACTGCACTGCACTGCACTGCACTACACTGCACTACACTGCACTACACTGCACTACACTGCACTGCACTGCACTATCACTTAGAAATAAAATGATCGGTTGGAGCGCACGCCACTTGACATTATTTTATATATAATAGAGCCAAGCCGACTTACACAGTACAAGAGTTTATACTATATACTATATAGGTTAATTATAAATGCAATCGAATCTCGCGTCATGATGTAGATACAACCTATACATAATATATTCTATCCATTGATATATAAACACTTTAGATACACAAAACAAAGTGTAAGAAAAGAGCGCCACTTATCGTATCAGCATCACTTTATGGACGTTTTGCAACGGTAATTGTGTATCTTCCGTTTTTGATACCAACGGTTCTATCGCTTCTTCAGATCCTCCATACGACTACACTTGGTTTCATTCGCACGAGCGCAAAAATAACGCGCGTTTAACACAATGCAGAACAATGGAAAGCTAATGAAAAAACGAAAGAAACAACGCACTTATACGTAAAAAATATCTTAAAACAATCTTCAAGATTTCGAAATAATTTGTGCGGCCACCGATCCGCTAGTAACAACGTTTTGAAAACCTTTAAAGCCAACCCGCGACCGACCGGCCGCATCTCTCCTTGAGCCGAAAAAACACACGAAAGTACTAAACAGTAAAAATATTGGACAGTCGAAATATGGCAGTTATTGTGACAGAGCTGACTCCAGACTTTTAATTTAACATTAATATATATTTACAACTATAACGTACTAAGATTTCCCGCTTTATTCGGACACTGAATTTAGATTAGTCTCGTCCATCACATATTCGTTGGCGGACATTGTATACTTTACGCCTTATATGCACTAATAAAAGAACAATAGATATACGTTACGTATTAACACGTAACACCACACGGTTCCATATTGCATAATAAATGCGCCAGACAAGATGGCGCACATTTTGTGTCAACAATTTTGAACGGCACAGTGCATCTTGTATTCTTTTATCAATGGCTGATATTTTAATTAATATTTAACGTTATGACGTTAACTACAAGTTCCATAAAAGAGTAATAATCACACTACTGGACTCGCCATTGTAATTATTTGTTTTTAATAGTGAATGGAATGTATTTATAATACTCTCCAATGGCAAGCAATTAATATAATAATCATATGTTTAAATATTGCACCGTGTCAGACCCAACGCAGATACCAATGCTTCTGGCATTGATACAATTTTTCATTAATTAAATCAGAAAAATCAGTCACTGATTTTAGGTTTATTCCAGAATCCCCAAGCGAGTGGTATTCCAGGAGAATCCCACTGGCCTGGTGAGGAAAATTGGATTAAATAAAACTTTGATTTAATCCACAGAGATATAATCAGCCAAAGACTGCAACAACAACATAAATAATGTTGTAAGATCGGAAAACTTCGAAAAGACACTCTTATAAAATCGATTATCCGATTGTCAATCGTCTGCGTTGTTCTCAATGTGTCCAATAGTGACATTATTCCTCTTCTATTTATTATTATTAATTTTATTCAATATCTCTTAAAATTCCATCATCTTTACAAACTCTTCATGTCTAAAACAAACCGTCCCGCTGTTCACATGAATTTGCAACTAAATGTGAACATCCCCAAAACCATTTTATAATCAACTGTAAAGTTCAGTTGATAAAGTCAATATTTCAAAAGCAAATTCTCACAATGTCCACTTTGAATCTAATTTATGATCCAAAATTGACGTTCGAATTCGCTAAAAGTACAAAGCTTTCTCTTTTACATATACAATGGAAAAATACTCTTTATAATAAATGTCGTGACCTTACATGTGACGTCACATGTTATGTTGTAATGTTAGCGCGCTTTGTGAAGAGCTCATTAGTGCTAGTACTTCAGCAGATCGTCGTCCAGTTCCGTGAGCGCCAGTTTACTGTCTATCACTGGAAATAATACGTAAATATCAAGATCAGCAGGCTGTCGCATCATGCTAGCCTATCGTTCTGAGCGCATAAGCTAAATCAATTACTAGTTAAAATTGTCGGAGCATGATAAGCTATCAAATCTTATCAAAAATGTATTGGCATTTGGGACTCTTAGGATAACTCCAAAATCGGTTTTTCTGTTAAATCCAATTTTATACGCTGTTTTTGTTCTATTTTCATTTGATCTAAATAAGTCTAGAGCTACTAAAAATATACGTAATAAATTGATCTAAAAAGGTTAAGTCTCCGTGATTTTTCGTTTAGCAATACAATGGTAAAATAACTAATGTTGTCGCTTCGACGTTTGGAGTTATCATATGTGCACCAAATGCCTCAGATATCTACAAAACTGCTTAGCGCTCGTTTTTAAAAACGTTTCTGAAAGTCACATCGTGTATCTTAGGCTTGTTTATATCAGTGTGTGTGTGTGTGTACTCACTTTGGTCCGGGATAGTAGTATGGGGGGGGTCGCTCGTACTCAGTAGGCGTGTGGTAGCGCGGGGGACCTTCTTCCCAGTGCCTGCAACCACCACACGCACCCGTCACCAAACAGAATGGAACTTTGCAATTAATGATACACGTGATGAAAACGGAACGTGTTTGCCTGGACACGTTTAAATGATATACATACATACAGTCCGGTACATCATGGTATACATAAAAGATTACGCGGTCTGCATTTCGTGAACTGTATAAGCTGTTCATGGTGTCCACCTGGTGATAAGTAAATAGTGTCGTTCTACGAGTTCCACGATACGTGCCAACGTCAGTAAAGAATATTAAACGTTGGCACGCCTCCAGATACGCTGTCTACTTTTGAAGATTTAGAAATGGATTTGGAAAAAGGTTTGGGAAAATGTGAAGTGATAGGATAGGATGGGATGGGAATTCTCACTCACTACCGAAACACGTAAGTAAATTGGGGGAATAGAATAAAATGGGAAATACAGTACATTTGACGGTAGTGTTCTGTGATAGTTGGTGTAAAAATCAGTTTTATGTCGTAGCCACCTGCTATAATTTAACAGTTCATGAACAGTTTAGACATTATATGAAGTGACGTACAGAAAACGTAATATCTTGCAAATAATTAAAGCCTGTACAGCAAGTGGCTACGAAGTATATAACACTACTGTTATCAATGGCCCACTTTAGAATCGCGGATTCAGACACACAAAGATGAACACAAATCGCCCCCGTACCCAAGCAGACATAATGGCCCCCATAGTGTAGCAGTTTATCTGAAGTGGTAGCAAAGTGAAAGATTCGATAACTTTTTGGTATATGCTTGAAAATGGCCGGCGCCCCTACGGTTTGGTGTGATTATCTTGAAAATAGCCGGCGCCCCTACGGTTTGGTGTGATTATCTTGAAAATGGCCGGCGCCCCTACGGTTTGGTGTGATTATCTTGAAAATGGCCGGCGCCCCTAAGGTTTGGTGTGATTATCTTGAAAATGGCCGGCGCCCCTACGGTTTGGTGTGATTATCTTGAAAATGGCCGGCGCCCCTACGGTTTGGTGTGATGATCTTGAAAATGGCCGGCGCCCCTACGGTTTGGTGTGATTATCTTGAAAATGGTCGGCGCCCCTACGGTTTGGTGTGATTATCTTCACTGCCGTTTTTAACCGAGCGTTAAATACATTATTAAATTTGAATAAAAATTTTCATCGAATCGATCGCTTCGTCGCCACTTTGTGGGTAAAATTTTACCCTTACGTTCTGCAAAACTTGAAGCTATTTGTCAGCACGCCCCAAGTGCTTTTACCAAAACCACCTTTGCGTGAAATAAATAGTTATGTGCTCGTACCTATATTCGATGGCGAAAATTGCTGTTTTGGACTTCCGCCCATTCAGTTCTCCTAAAAAAGTAAGATCGGTGGTTCTTTACAGAATCTCATTTTTTATGAGTGAGTATATAATATGATTGGTTTAGTGATAAGCATAAGGTTAATACTCGCATAAGCTTGCCTGTACAGAAGCAAATGCTCATTTGTATACAGTAATAAACATATGTAGAATTTATTAGTTGTTACAATTACAGTTTAACGAACTTAAATAAATACGATTAATTTATAATTGTACAGATCGATTCAAATGAGAATATTCAGGAATATGCTACAATGTCAGTGCCAATACCTGTGAACTAGGACAAAATAGTTCCTGAAAAACTGATACGCCCTGTGAGCAGTATGTAAAGACTGTAAAGTATGTAAAGCAGTAGGAGCAGTATGTAAACACTGTAAAGTATGTAAAGCAGTAGGAGCAGTATGTGATTAAACTGATACGCCCCGTGAGCAGTATGTAAAGACTGTAAAGTATGTAAAGCAGTAAGAGCAGTATGTGAGTAAACTGATACGCCCTGTGAGCAGTATGTAAAGACTGTAAAGCAGTAAGAGCAGTATGTGAGTAAACTGATACGCCCTGTGAGCAGTATGTAAAGACTGTAAAGTATGTAAAGCAGTAAGAGCAGTATGTGAGTAAACTGATACGCCCTGTGAGCAGTATGTAAAGACTGTAAAGTATGTAAAGCAGTAAGAGCAGTATGTGAGTAAGGACAGTCCCTTTGAGTGTACGTTTTTAGACATAACTAAAATTCTTATAGCCTTTTGAGAGTTACCAGGCGTATTATAATTTAGGATGAGCGCTAAAGGCGCTTGCAGTCAAGAACGTATATGGAGATGCAATAGGACTGGATTCCGCCGCTGGATGACCAGATTAAAGAACAAACCAGGTGCGTGCCGATATCCGGTGTGCCGAATAAATTCTATACAAGTACGGCGCGCATTTCACATGTTTTTACCATACAATTTGCGCATTTCTCGTCCTTATAGCCATAAGGTTATATGACCATGAGTGGCCGAGGATTTAATCACAAAAATACCTAGTAAAGTGTTGGCTGAGAGCCGGCGCGTGTTACAGTTGTCGTTGTCTCTTGCGGTTGTGACTGTGTATTTGTGCAGTGTTGAGTGTGTACTCACTTGGGTGCCATATCATTATATCTGCGCGCGTGGTGTGCGTCGAGAGGCGGCGCCACGGTGGTGGGTGCGCGCGCGGGACCCTCGCCGCTCTCCCGCGCGCCGCGCCCGCGACCCTCGCGTCCCGAACGCTTCTCTGCCTTGTAGGCGCTGCCACACCAACAACATTCTCTTAGTACGTGGACAGTAGAGACTTGTACAGACAGCAACATATCGAAGTACCCAAAACCATTTGCTTCCATAGTTGATTCGCGTTAATACTGTTCACAGAGCGTAAGTTGACCTGTTGCTGACTGTACCACAGGTACTCCTGGGTCCACACGACAAAGAATTCTGCTCGAAAGGTGCCCATGTTATAATTCGGTCTTGTATTCTAAATAGCACGTTATTAGTTAAATAATTCTTTCTTCAGACGAATTTGAGAGCGTTGATTTCGAAGGTAGAAAAAAACATTGACAAGAGATAGGTAGTTTAAGTTTATAATGGAGCACTATTCGAAAACAAATCTGTGTCGTTTGCACCAAGTAGGACTGGTGATCCACATGGAAAGGGTCAAGAGAAAAATGTAGCTGAAAATAGCTTCTTAGCTTAGAAAGATCACTGAGGTCTGCAAATACTGAGTTAGGTTTCACTCGCTCGGGCACAGAAAATTACGGTTTTTGTTTTAAAGAGTTTTAAGGAGCATCAATATCGTTAATGTTCCGCTAAAGCGCTGACCTGTACAAAAATCCAACACGCGCCTTCGGAATTTATTCAGCCCCTGCGAATGAAGCCCTAAAATTAGATCTAGTTGCTATGTAAAGATTTTAAAAATAATAATGAAGATTTCTTTTTAGATAAACAGAAAGCAAAAACTTAGTAGGTAGGGAGATTAAACAATCAGTAGACGATCGGAGCCAAAAGAAGAGCCATGCACCGTTAAGGACACAGACCTACTTATTAACATTAAAACGCAAAATTAACAAAAACCACAGTTAAAAATATCTTACTACCAAATATCTTAAATACTCTACGAGTAAGTACATGTAGCTCTGATTTAAAATTGGTAGTAAACGATGCTAGCTAGCGAACCACGCGGCTGGAGTTACGAATTTAAACAAAGGTTCACACAATAAAATAATTATGTTTGCTTCTACCCAAGTTGGTTTCATTCACATTTGTCATTAGTATAATTAAATCTAGCAAATAAATGGACATTGGGGAAAAATGTATAGATATCGTCCTGACCCACCACAATAACAAACATAAAATTAGTGACAATGTATTTGTTATGACTTATAGTCTATTGTTTTCTCACTACAAATATATGAAAAAGATTATAACAAATACACTAATAAAAAGGGAGTTAATAAAAATAAAACTAATAAAAATAATCACGGTTCGCTCGCGGTTTTCACATTAACCGCCTCGACATTAAAAGATATGTGAAAGTATATTTCAAAGGAGTATTTTTTTTATTTTCTTGGTATTCTTTTAAGCATTGTCTTTTATTAACAGACTAAGTTCAGTTAACCCTCAATCGTTAGATATCCACTCGAGCCGCTAGATGTCATGGTTTTTCCCGAACGGTCAAGAGTTGTACGCATTTACTCGTAGATTATCTTGGCATTTGCTGTTAAATACTGAAAGAAGAACGCAAAATAAAAAAAAATCATGCTGAATATAAAAAGCGGGTAACAAAAGCAACCAATAGAGTGATATAATGTTATACACGCTTGTTACCGCTTTTAGCTAACTTCATGACGCTACGATGAATCAGCTGCGGTGAACTTCACGGCGAGTCCGAGTAACGTTAGTCACAATAACTATATAATTATACTTAATTACCTTACAAAGACAATTAAGAACGCTGAAGTTCTAATCATATCAAAAACATTTTAATAATTCAATTTTTTTTCCACAATAACAACTTTTGACAACAATGATTGAACAATAAAAACTTTCAAAAAGCATAAAGTTGATTAGAAATACCAAAAGGTTGATTATAAATAACACACAATGGTTAGAACTTAGCCAAAAACTTACAGTACATATACTTATTTATAATGTAACTTTTATACGCGATTTGTACAGTTTTTATAACGCAATTAGTGTCTTAACGCGCACACGCTACGAGACGGGTGTCGCGGGCCGCGGTCTAGAACCGACTAAAAAGTTTAGTCTGCGACGGGAACAACTACCCGCAGTTTACGCCAAACAGTTTTTTCAACTGCCCACAAATTTGATTTTCAAATTGCTCATTGTCTAAGGCGGGTTCAAGACACGATTTACATTATAAAATACATATCTATAATATCTTTACCCTACAATGTAGGTATAAATGTGGCTTACAATCTAACGAAGTACTTAATAATAACTGTGGATATTTCAGGAGATTACCTGTATGATTGGTGGTACCAACTTAAAATTAGTCAATTCACTGTAGTGCTTACATGATTCCCTTATAAATATTATAATTGTACAGATTATGGAGTACCTATGTATTTTATTAGTATTATTATATTTTTGAGTATTTAATTGTCGTTTATTTGTTAATGTTTATTTGATATATTCGCATTGTGCATGTATAAAAAGCCCTAACTAGAATTTTAACTTGATATGGTATGTAGCATTATGCAGGCTAAGACTTCGTTCGCACAGGCGTTATAAAAATGCGCGTTTGCTATCTAATTTATTAGAAGTTTCCTCAGTCAATCCTAAATCTGAGTTCGCATTTCATCACTTCCTCCGACAAAGGTTGGCAGAAGACTCCGGTAACTTCACCGCTACAATAAACGTTTTACTAATTGTAACGGAGCTCCATAGCCAGGTGTAAAAAAATCTACCATTTTGTTACAAAACTTGTCATCAGATCTCTATCTAAAAGCGCATGTTGCTTAGACAGTAAAAACGCTAATGTCACCGGGACTCCAGTAAAGCGCTAAGCGCTGGAAACGCTAACGCTCCCTAAACGAGTCGCGCGTTGCTCTAGCACCCATGCGAAGGAAGCATAGGGCCCAAGCATAATTATTATTAGGGTGATCTATAATAATGGACCACCCTAATTATGCTTTAATAAAATAAATGCACTTGATAAATGCAATTCCATTCCACATTCCTAGTTCCTATTTACCTAAAAAGGATTATTTTTTTAAAAGCCTTAATCATAAAGTTAATTAAGGGTCACGGTAGGTATAATTCGGACCATATTAAAATTGGTTAAATTTAATTTACAAGTAAAATTTATAAAACCTTATACCAACCTATCTACGTATTTTGTATAGAATTATAAATCACAATAACTGGACTTAATTTCGCGAGACAACAGTCACTTGCAACTACCCTCAACAAGTGTAAATGCATACAAACCCGCTACTGTAACAGAGTACGTTCGTATCAAAACTAAGCGATAAATTGTACCAATTTTATACGTTTCATAACGACCCTTTTAAAAGAACATGGTAAGCGACACATAATACCTTCAGTATTCCACATTTAAAAAAAAACACGTTACATTTAATTAAAGTTAAAAACTTATCCCACTTAATATTTGCGCATTATATTATGATTGAATTGAGTAACTTAAAATGATCAGAAGATCTTTGTAAATATACCCATACCACTGTCTCTTCACTGCTAGATATAAGCCTTTCCTGCGGCTGGCGACCACATACGACCTACGACGACTCCTCTCATAAAGTCACCAGCAGCGAACTTCTTCAAGTAGTCAGTCCACGTGGCCAGGATGATGTCACACACTGCTTTTCCCGGTACGTGGTCTCTATTCTAGAACTCCCATTAGTTATCGGTCTTGGGGTAAATATGACCTGTCCATTGTCACTTTAGCACGCCGATTCTATCGGCTATGTACAAGGAGTAAATCAATGTGATTTCATTTCAAAACCTTTACATTTATAATTATCGCTTACGATATTCTTTCTGAAAAGGCTCGATAACTATAATATGAATAACATTGAGATCAAAAATTGTACAAGCTTTGCGTCATAGTACACGTGATACAAAATTGACATTTCATGTCGCTAGTATATTACCAATTTTAAATACATGTAATTATTCAAAGATTAGAATTTAATAGTCAAAAAGATTAAATCCGCCTATCTATATCTAATTTGAATGAGTGAGCGATTTAAGCGAGGCGTGAGCGGATTATATTGAATGGACGTTTTTATGAAGCGGAAGCCTATAGTGGTCGATATTGGAATATCTAAACAGCGGGATTACATATTACAACCGAGCAACCAATCTTTAAACACATATTATTTGGAACTAAACACGGGACCATTCACAAGGCAATTATAAATTAATGTGTACTATTTTTTATTGTATCAACATTTGAAGTTTCTCAATAATAACGCTAGGGATACTGCTTTCTCTATAAAGTGTTTAATATACGAGTATGTCGTCACTCGAGCTAAGGGACCTTATTATCGGTATGGATAAACTTAAATTCTAGTTAAGATTTTCCAACTTAAAATGTCGCTTGTTTCAAGATCCCGTTTAAATAAAAACTTGCTCTAAAGCAAGTCCTTTTTCTTATATAATGTCAGATATGTCGCCTCGAATCTGTCAATTTCAATGTTCGACTTTCCGCCTACTCCCTTTCCATGAAATATTTCATGTATATACACGATTATCATATATTTATATTTGTATTTATAATAAACCTTGAAGAGCGAGTAAACCGTATTATCAATGAATTGAACCGAAATTATGTTATTGTGATGTGATGTGTCGATCGCTCTAGCTGCCTTCAGTCTACATATAGTACACATCGTGCAGCGACATGTAGGGTCACGTGACAATGGTGTTATGATTATTTATCACACCCATAAGCTTTCGAGCAAATACAAAATACTGTGCAGCTCTTTAATAATATATACAGTGGGTGGGTAGAAAGCGTCAACCGCAACAATAGTGTCGCACTCGTAACTTGCTTATTCAATTAAATCGGCGAATATGAAAATAACCCGTTTATGAACGCTTTGAAGATTTGGAGAAGGGATTAGGAAAATGGGAAATAGGATGGACATTCAAGAGAATAGTGTAATAGTAGTCATTTTTATTGAATTATACTCTCCATTTGATGGGATAGGTTATCCTATCGGACAGAAAGGAATGGGATTCGACTCTTGGCATATATCGCACTCAGTACCAAAATAATAGACATTGGGGAAATAGCAGGTAGCCTTGCTTTGGAAAATGCGAAACACCACATCACAGCAATGTGCTTCCAACTGTACAAACATTACTACAATGGACGACGCGGACGTCGGGTATTTGCGCTACGACACGAACCTTCCGCGTTACAACTAAATACAACAACTACCGTCAATGGAAGACAATTAACCGCAACAGTTTCGTCTACTATAAAATTGGTCGACGTATTAATTCATAAAATCGTTACAATTTTGATAGCTAATATAGAAGATTTCGATGCTATTAAAAAATACACCCTAATACTGTCGTCGTAAAGAAAATTTTAATTTGGCAGGTATACGTTACCTAGAATGAGCAGCGAGCATACAAAGTCTTAAGTTAAAAAAACACAAGCAAACATTCCTGAAATAAAAGGAGAATAAGTATATAACACAACTTATGCTACGTCAAGTATGTCACCATTTCAAAGAAGTTATAGAATGCAATAAATTGTGGAATTATGATGTAAAGTTCGCGCCACGTACAGGAAGAATTTCGGTCGTTGACATGAGGTCAGCTAAGACCTAAGATGGTAAAGAGATTTGTGTGAAACTGTAGCACACCCGGACATCAGCCTGTACGAGATTAGGATGGCCCTCAAACAGCTTAGAAACAACAAGGCGCCGGGTGAGGACGGAATCACTTCAGAGCTTCTGAAAGCGGGTGGCACACCGGTACTGAAAGTCCTTCAGAAGCTCTTTAATTCCGTCTTGCTCGAAGGTATTATGCCGGAGGCATGGAACAGAAGCGTGGTGGTGCTCTTCTTCAAGAAAGGTGACAAGACCTTGTTGAAGAACTATAGGCCCATCTCGCTTCTGAGCCATGTTTATAAGCTGTTTTCGAGGGTTATCACGAATCGTCTCGAGCGCAGGTTTGATGACTTCCAGCCTCCCGAACAAGCCGGTTTCCGAAAAGGCTATAGTACCATAGACCACATCCATACGCTGCGGCAAGTTATACAGAAGACCGAGGAGTATAACTTGCCATTATGCTTAGCGTTTGTGGACTATGAGAAAGCCTTTGATTCGATCGAGACTTGGGCAGTGCTACAGTCCCTCCAGCGGTGCCATATTGACTATCGGTATATCGAAGTGTTGAAGTGTTTGTATAACAACGCCACCATGTCAGTCCGAGTACAGGAAGGGAGCACGGAGCCGATTCCATTGCAGAGGAGTGTGAGACAAGGAGATGTGATCTCTCCGAAGCTCTTCACCAATGCGATGGAAGACGCTTTCAAGCTCCTGGAATGGAAAGGACTCGGCATCAACGTTGATGGCGAATGCATCACTCACCTTCGATTTGCCGACAATATCGTGGTCATGGCAGAATCGCTGGAGGATCTTAGCACAATGCTCGGAGACCTCAATCGAGTTTCCCAACAGGTGGGCCTTAAAATGAACATGGACAAGACGAAAATCATGTCGAATGTCCATGTCGTGCCCACCCCAGTTTCAGTTGGGAGCTCGATTCTCGAAGTTGTTGACGAGTACGTCTACCTAGGCCAAACGGTCCAACTAGGTAGGTCCAACTTCGAGAAAGAGGTCAATCGACGAATCCAACTCGGCTGGGCAGCGTTCGGGAAGCTACGCAGCGTCTTCTCGTCCAAAATACCTCAGTGCTTGAAGACGAAGGTCTTCGACCAGTGTGTTGCCAGTGATGACCTACGGCACCGAGACGTGGTCTCTGATTATGAGCCTCATAAATAAGCTCACTGTCACACAGCGAGCTATGGAGAGGGCTATGCTCGGGGTTTCCCTACGTGATCGAATCAGGAATGAGGAGATCCGTAGACGAACTAAAGTCACCGACATAGCCTCTCGGGTTAGCAAGCTGAAGTGGCAGTGGGCAGGGCACATAGCTCGAAGAACCGATGGCCGATGGGGCAGAAGGGTTCTCGAGTGGAGACCACGTACCGGCAGACGAAGCCGAGGACGTCCATCTGCTAGATGGACAGACGACCTCATAAAGGTGGCGGGCACCCGCTGGATGCAGGTCGCTGCCGATAGGTCTAAATGGCGGACAATGGGGGAGGCCTATGTCCAGCAGTGGACGTACAAGGGCTGAAATGATGATGATGATGATGATGTAGCACATCGACCACTTTCGATACGACGATTTCATACGAATCTCTTAACCGTCCAGTGATGACAATGACCGAAATTCTTCCTGCTCGTGGTTAGTCTCGGTGGCATCCGTGAGACATGACAACATTAGTTAATAATGGCAAATGTTAGCACGTTCCCCGATGTACGCCAGCATTTAAGGAAAAAGTTTGGGAACAATGAAAATAGGAAGTTGTTTCCTATTTTCCAGTAAAAATCCTATTCTTATTTTAAAAAATCTTGCTTGCACTTCATGACGTAACATTTTATACGGTCACTGCTTGGATCATTATTATAGCTCAACCCGTTAACCTCGCTGTATAATCGGTGATATCTCTTTAAATTAATGAGGTCATAGATTTTCCCCAACCATACTATAGATGCACCATGCATGGGGATACATGTTTAGTGGTTAAGTAATTATTTTTATTGTAAGTGTATCAGTCCAATCTATAAGACACAGCTAGCTTGGGTGTGTGCGTGCACAACTACACAAACTGACGATTCAAAGCGTGTGCGCATCGTGAGAATCGTGCGCCTATAAAATAAATCTGTCTTTTTTATTACATCATGATAACACAGCGCATTCACTAATATGTACATACTTTGACAGGATTACAAATACATGTCTATATAAACGTCAGTTGAAATGCTTCTACTCGATCTAACCTGGAACGAAAATACTAAACAGTTTAGGTATCTCAAGTATCTATAAAATATTATTATTATATTATATTGGTTTGATATTATGTAAAATGGCACCATATACCTTTATTTGCTATTGTTATCTGTTTTCTCCTCACCAGCCAAAAGGTTGCGTTTGGCGATAAGGCCGCCGGTTATACTTTTCGCGTTACTTAAATTATTTTTTTCAACATATTGTGGTGTACAATAAAGAGTCTTTCTATTTACTCTTTATAACTCTAAAATTACTATTATAGAATTATAAAAAGTAAATCAGTGAAGGACAACAAACAGATGGCAGAGCGCGGGTGCCATTTTATTTCAATATATACATACTGTTATATATGTATTTCTGACATTTAGATTACATAGACATATTTGTATTGACATTTGTATGCACTATTTGTAATGTTATCAACCTGTACATGTCAGTGTACATTTCTTATTTCACTATAAGCGTTACTCGGACTCGTGAATGCCAGATTCATTGTCTTCGTCCTTCACGTCCAGTCTAGTCTTCAGGTCGTCGATGAGAGCCGATGGCACTAGTTGGCACACCACCTCCTGCCCTTCCAGCAGGAGCTGCGTGCGGGAGTGCGGAGGGGATGCACACGGCGCGGACGGGGTGGGCGGCGTGTCCGTCGGACAGCCGGGAGGAGCTCCCCTACCGCGCCACTCCGCAATCTTCCCCTCGATGTCCAGGGTACTGCGTTTCGAACCGCTGACATGCCAGTGTCCAAGTTTATTAGTCACTACGCGTGTTTGAGGACTGCTCTACTGAGATTTGACTAACCACTAGGCAATTACAGACTTATGCAAATCACAAACCAAAACTGCTCTTTAAGGCCTATTCTACAGTGACTATAACAGACACGACGACGTCTCAACATTCGCAAGAATTCTGATAAACGCACACAGGCGCATGCGCACGGCCATAATTCATGTACGGTTAGCGACGAGTCTGTAGAAGATCGCAACTGGCGGCTATACGGCGCAGTGATAGACTCAAGTAAAGACAAATTTGTAGAAATTCGCACGTCACGGCACATCTCCGTCGGGAGGACCGACGGAGATGTGCTGTGACGTGAGCTAGCTGCAGATGCATGTGCTAATTTAAGCCCGTTAAAGATAAATTGTACTATGAAAATACCGAACCGCATCGTTTTGTGCAGTCGATGTAAAATAGACTGTTTAGTTCACCGTTGTCAGTATTTAATTTCAGTTTGTGATCGACTTAAGTCGTGACGCATATTGAACTATATCGTGCCACTAGCAAACTCTAGAGCTAGTCCTCAAACACACTAAATTCCCGATCAATGCCTAAACACCTAACTTGAAACAAAATGAACTGAAATAAAAGTAAAGAACTGAAATAGAAACCGATAGGGTCTGTTGTTGAACGTCCTCGTGCGGGATTCCTTCATGCACTGGTTACGATTACACATGCTTATCCTACTGTTTATATACAAACATATTATTACATATCTATTTTATATTAATTGCTAATACAGAAATCTTATATTTTATATGTATATAAGCTATGTTACAGTTCCAGGCCACGTTCACATTAGGCGAATAGTGTTACATTGCGCGAAGTCATAATTTAATATGAAAAAACTTAT
Source organism: Sesia apiformis (assembly GCA_914767545.1). Taxonomy (NCBI): domain Eukaryota; kingdom Metazoa; phylum Arthropoda; class Insecta; order Lepidoptera; family Sesiidae; genus Sesia; species Sesia apiformis. The sequence continues at coordinate 20,224,933 of OU611956.1, forward strand.
TTCATATACACTAGGCAAACAGTTTGCTTATATGGCGCATACTCAGCTCAATTAGCCGCTCACTCGCAGAACGTATTGCTTGTAAAGTTTGCTTGCTCACAATAAGCTTATTATTTGCCTATATGTGAACATGGCTTTGATTTGTTCCATTAACTCACGTACCATTAATTTTATTAACAGCTAGAAACATAAGAGGGGGATAGAGATAAATAAAAAAGGCGGGTAAATCCATGCTTGTAAAGTACACTTGTATCGCGACCACACAAAGTATAAGAGTATAGTAAGCGCATGCATAGCTTTGTAGTACCGTGCTAAGGGGGTTAGGTCGCTAGGGTATAGGGTGTGTCCGGGGCACTTACTTGGCAAGGGGTACGTTATCGCGGTCCGCGTACGCGTCATACAAATACTCGCTGTAACAGACAACAGACGGTCAGACAGCCGCGACGTGCCGCCCGCACGCTTGCCGCGCACACTCGCACCATGCACAATCACACATTTTCAGCGAATTATTGTCATTCGTATAATTTACCTGATGTCTATACACTTTAAATGGACGAGTGCGGACGGAAAGTTAGCCAGGCTTTATTTTATGGGAATTGGATTCTTGGTATTTTGGACTAGCAAAATTTGTAAAATTACGCCATCATTTTTGGAATTCAACTAGCACTCTCCACTTGACATAGGAAGTGTTGAAATACAGAGGAGAAATGTGAGGAGTCAACAAGCATTTGACAATAATCACTACATAGAAATAACCTTGTAACGCAGTACAAACATGAAAATTTGATATTCTGAAAAGTAAATTGTTACATTATGGTTTGTGATGAATGTTCATGATCGAAATCAGAAAATAAAAAACCAATTAAAAACGAACAAAAAATACTTTTAAAATAACTGTGGTGTGCTATTCTATGAGTATATTTACAATATTGCAACAAATACGGAATCTACGACAATTTTTAATTACACTGAAGGTTAAATGTTACATTCGAGCGATACGTGACCCGTCTAACTCAGACCGCAAGCAATGTATGCGCTAGCGTGGCATGCGGCCTAACGACCTATTCAAGGTACCTCACTGCCAAACAACAATGATACGTCGGAGGAACACTGAGCAACGCCCGCCTTGTCCACTGAAACCCTTCGATACGTCAACAGTGAAGGTTGCAATGGACAAACGCGAGGTGATGATATGACAACAGTATCGTGCAAGCCGCTATGGGGTCGAAGAGCACACGTCACGAGCGATAATTCTGGCAGCAAACTGCCGTACCGATACCAATTCGTTATTTGTAATTTGAAACACAAAACAAAACTTGTGTAAGGAACGTTTATTTAAAGAAGACCTACTTTGGATCTTACGGATCATGCAGCGTGCGAATGAATTCGAGTATTGTCACGTCGTCCTCCGTCGTGTGTTCGCTGGTGTATGTAAGACCGTATAAATTCGCTCGCACGTTACACTAATGCCTTTATTTCTTGTTATAACATGATTCAATAGTAGGGCTACAGTTCACAAAGAGCTTAGATGTATTGGTGTGAGTACGGCAGAGTTTTTATAAATAGTGTTACCGGACGAGGCGTAGGGTCATCGCCACCAGCCGCGCGCGTTCGGTTGGCACATCGGCTCATACTCGCTGCCAACAACATCACCCATGTAATCTTACGGTCAAATCCCACCTACCGAGTGGCAGAGGCGACTAATTCGATGACAATTTAAGCTCAATATATTTTTTTATATATTATTAATAGCATCAATATTAATTAATGTGAACATTTACAACCCTAATTTAAAACGTTATATTTGAGTTCGAAATGTCATCGAATTTGTCATTTCACTGTCACACCGTAGGTAAAAAACTGACCCTTACACATTTACCCTAATTATATTACCCCTACACATAGCATGGGTATTCGTGTTATTAATAAAAAATAACTTTAAATATTTACTTAGTGATAATCTTTAATATTCAGTTTTTAGAACCCTGTCAAGGTTAATTCTTAACAATTTTCGACGAGGGACTCCATTTTCTGTATATCAATGATATTAATGACGATGAGTGAATAAATTAACTGAAAAATATTAAACTGAACAGAAAATCTAATCTATCTTTAAACACACTAAATGAAATTGTCGTAAGTACTGAAGCCGACATAACCGCTTTCAAAATGTAATTGATAACGCGGTATAATGACCATTTTCACCCCTTTATCATCCCTATAAAAATAACTTAAATTGAATTTCATGTGCCAGCCTGTCTTATTGATCTTAAGAAAAAGATATTCCTCTTTTAATTTTTTCTGCATTTGAATCACCAGCTTTCATTCCAGCGTTCATTTAATAGTAAACTTTTTATAGTGTTAATTCCACATTTACATTTTAGCACTTTAGGACGACATAAGTGTACGTCGCGAACAAGCCGTCGCATTGATGACTACGGCTTTTTAGCGTGTTTCAAGACGCGCGTGATCGTCATTTGAAAGTGAATCGTATGACGCGACATCTCCATCATGCCATCGTGCGCTCTCTTACAGTTATAAGTTTTCTACAAAATATGTCCGATTACAGCAGACTCTCATACTAAACCTAGCTAGCTAAGACCTAACAAGGATGTCACCAGTCTGACAATAAATCGAATTCCAATTACCTGCATTTACTTTTTTTATTATTTTTATTGATTGTAGGTGCATGTGTCTTGGTACCGCATCGAAAGCTCTTCAACCGCACAGAGGCGCTCCTCGAGAGTTTACGTACAAATGGAAATAAAACGAAGCATTCCGTCGCGAATATTTCGCCAAGCTGCGAGAGAGAGGGACAGTTAACGAATTAAGTGCAAAATAAACCTATAGGAGGTCACAAAGTGTACAATTTAGTGATCCCTTCTCTCTCAACAAATGATATAGGACACGTCCGACGCGGTCTCATCGATTATACTAATAAAATAATTGGTATATTCAAGGGTCAGTCCCATTCACTACACACAGGGATGGGGGTGCACAACAAACCCAAAATCACATCGACAAAATCAAACAAACTAAATGTTAACACATCTCAAATCATAGACGAAGGAACTCATAGTAAAATTAGTTCGAATAATAATGGAAATAAAAGTTTAAAAGAACTCGAATCGTTTGCAGTTTCTCAGTGGAAACAAACGTACTCGTAGCTGCAAACAATTCCAAAAATGATGATGATAGGTGAGTGACATCTTAGCAAGTTAGATAAATTGTTCTATGATCACAGCAACAGTTGTTGTGATGACAGAAATAGTCAAGTCTAAAAATCATTCGACCCGATTTTAGTAGGATTTAAAAACAAATGTTGACAACACTCACTTGCTGCGTCAAGTTATCAAGCCAGATGTTAATTGTGTGTTATATGGAAATATATAAATTTAACTTTTTATACTTTCGCGTATTGAACAAATTTTAAATTATAAATCGGATCTCAACGCGTATAATAAAGGTATTTGTTTACCTTTTATTCCTACTAGAGGTTACAGGTACACCTGTAACCTTTGTAACCTTGTAACCCGCGCCGAGACGTCGAATAGGAATAAAAGGTAAACAGATACCTATCTTACACACTTTCAGACACGATTTAGAATATAAAATATGTCAATTTGCTTATTAAATGCTCAAGTCAAATAATTTCAAGACAGATTAATTTTATTACGATACAAAACTTAAATTACAATACGAATTGTGCCATTGAAAACTCATTGAAACTGAAAAGATAAATGTTGGAGATGATTTACGTAGTGCAAATAACGCATGTAGCTGTACGATTATTATTATACTCTGTTCGAGTGAAGAAAAAAGTGATGTCATCACTAACAGTCACGTGAGTTCATCTATTGACCAATTATGAGAGGCGTTCCTCGAGTGACTGGGTGTTATGCTACACTGGATGGATGACGTTACTTTAATTATAATGTGAATAGAGTATAGATTCAAATAATTTAAAGTACAATGTTTCTGTACAAGATTTAGAATGGCACGTTTACAGAGATTATCATCGATGTCAGATTCAATAATTTTTAAGTTATACATACAAATATCTCAAAGAATTGAAACAGTGAATTAGTAATGAAATGTAAACTACCGGTATTCATAATTAAAGATCGCAGTCGAATCAATTTTTCCTTTCACTGCTGGATTCTCGATTTGAGATAAAGTAGAAAATAAGAGAAATCATGAAAGGAGACATGAGAATTAAGCATTTTATAGAGATTTATTATAGTCAGCTATAACGAATTCCTTTCATAACAGAACACGTGTTTAATTTTCACGCTACATAAGGTATGGGTGGGCCTTATTTACGACCTTAATAGTTGTCAAAAAACGTATTTTCGGCGTATTTCATCTGACTAATTCTAAGACCGACTCGGTATTAGAATTAGTAGGAGTCGTATAGACGCTTCTCGGTCTTACAAATAATGAGTTGCATAAACGTTTCTCAGTTTTAGAATCACTGAGTTCTATAAACGTTTTTCGGTCTTAGAATTAGTACGAGCCGTATAGATGTTTGTGGTGTTAGAAATTGTCGGTGTCGTATAGAAATTTCTGTATAAACAATATTCGGAGTCGTATAGGATATTTCTCAGTCTTAGAATTAGTCGAAGTCATATTGAACGTCTCTCGGTCTTCGTCAAAGTCGGTTGTCGAATTAGGGAAAGTCGTATAGAGATTTTTTGGTCTTAGAATTAGCGCGATTCGTACATTTCTCGTCTATAGAAGTAGTTGAGAATATTATTTCCATGGGCTTGAACGAAAGTATCTATTCTGAAAACACGTGTCCGTATGTAGCGAGAACGTACCATTTTTTTTTATTTATAGATTAGAGGGCGGACGAGCAAGCGGTCGCACGTGATGGTAAGTGTTACCGCCACCCATGGACACCTGCAACACCAGGGGGCATGCGGGCGCGCCGCCGACCTTGCAAAATCCTATTCACAGCTCTATTGAAGAACCCCATATCGTAGTTTAATGGAAAGACCTCTTCAGACAGTTCGTTCCACAGCCTACGGGTTCGCGGTATAAAATATTTTTTGGACCGAACAGTGCGCGATACCTCCGCGTCGAGGAAATGCGGATGGACCGCACTTCTGTGACGGGAGGTGCGGTTGTAGAAACCCGAGGTGGGAATTATATTAAACAGTTCTTCAGAGCATTCCCCATTGCACAGGCGGTAGAACACACAGAGAGACGCAACGTCTCTCCGAATGCTGAGGGATTCTAAACCGCCCGTGAGAGTGGGATCGTCGACAATACGAACAGCACGTCGTTGGATGGAGTCAAGTGGGTCCAATTGGTATTTCGGTGCGCCGGCCCAGAGATGAGAGCAATACTCCATATGGGGCCTCACCTGAGCTTTGTGAAGCATTAGGAGTTGCCCAGGGGTGAAGTACCGCTTCGCTCTGTTCAGCACACCGAGTTTTTTGGAGGCCATTTTGGCCTTATTTTCCAGATGACCCCTAAATTCGACTTTGGATGTCGACACCAAGGATCCCGATACTCTCCGAGATCTTATGAGGTATGCTCTGAAAGCGAGGTGCTACAACAAAAGGTTTTTTTTTAGCGGTGAATGCACAGACTTGCGTCTTACTGGGGTTGAAATCCATTAGGTTCAGGGAATCCCAAATCGAGACTAGATCTAAAGAGTCTTCGATTTCAGACACAAGCCTTGCGCGACTCTCTTCCACTTCGACCCGAGGGATGTTGGCGCGGCCCCTGTACAAGGCGTCTCCAGTACTGTCATCTGCATAGCAATGTATGTCACCAATTTGCAACAGGTCGTTGATATGCAGAAGGAACAGAGTTGGGGACAGCACGGAGCCTTGCGGGACGCCAGCGTTAATAGACATGGTGTCGGAGCAGCTACCATCGATAACGACTCTGATGCTCCGTCCAGTCAGGAAACTGGTAACCCATTCGCATAATCCCTCGAGTATCCCGAAAGATGGTAATTTGGAAAGCAGCGATTTGTGCCATACCCGGTCAAAAGCTTTCGCAATGTCTAGGCCTACAGCCAGAGCCTCGCCTCTACTCTCAATGGCGTCAGCCCAGCGGTGTGTCAAATACGCTAAAAGATCACCAGCCGAGCGATTATGGCGAAATCCATATTGACGGTCGCTAATCAGTTGGTGACCCTTTAGGTATGTACGTATGTAACCATTGTATGCACGTGAATGGTACGTTAGATACAAGATTGGTATATAGTCTGGAGTTATATAGACGTTTCGCGGTCTTAGAAACAGTTGGAGTCGCGTAAACAATATCCGAGTCTTAGTTCAGCAAAGTCATTATTTTAACATTATTCCCACGGACTGTCGGTATGTAGCGTGAACGTTCCATTACACGTGAGTGGTTCGTTAAATACAAGCGTGGTATATACTTACGTCTCAACGAGCGGTCCCGGGTAGGAGTCGAGGTTGGTGTACACTATTATAGTATTATAGTTAGGCCGTCGACAGATTACCGATTTGACAGTTCATGAACAGTTGGTTGAGATGACTTTCCAGTGGCGTACAAATTACGACAAAGTTATTTTATCGTTAATACGCGCTCTCAAAACAAATTTCATGCGGAAATGACAGAGTTTACACTAAACGTAATTGTTTGGAGCCCTAAATATTATTTAATAACTAAGAAAACTATTATTTTTTCAATCCGTGATGCGCTGTTACAATGTTACGTCATGTGTCAGTTTTTGTTTTTAATGATAGTTATGTAGTTCATTCGTGATACTGGCATCGCATTTTTTTTATTTCCGTATTCCCTATTCTATCACATCAACGAAACTATTATCATTATCTGTTAATAAAAGTATTTAATGCTACTGCTACGGTTGTCATAGTCACATCACCAATTACATTACTCTGACATATGTCAAATCGGTGATTTGTTGACGGCACAAGTTTATTATTCAGAGTCGGTTTTCGATCTTAAAATTAGTCGAAGTCATATAAACAATGTTTGGTGTTAGAATTAGTCGGAGTCGTTTAGATGTTTTTAAGTCTGAGAATTAGTAAGTGTTGTATAGACATTTCTTGATCTTAGAATAGTCCGATTCGCATAAACATGCCTTGGTCTTAGAACGAGTTGGACTCGATATCAACTTTTCTCGCTTTTAGAATTAGTTGTATAAATAGGATCCGGATGTTAGATTAATTTCTGTTAGATGTTAGATCCGGATGTTAGTTAGATTACGGACTATCCATATGTAGCGTGAACGTTCCATTACACGTGAGTGGTGCGTTGAATACAAGCGTGGTATATACTTACGCCTCAACGAGCGGCCCCGGGTAGGGGTCGAGGTTGGTGTAGAGGCGCGCCAGTCGCACCGACACCACCATCACTGGCACGAATAACAAGATGCACCACGATAACGACATCCAGTAACCGTTCTGTCGACAACACACCTCAATGTTACATACATTTATTTATATATTTACTAGCAGTGCCAGCGAATTCGTTCCCGTGAACTTATGATTCCCGTGGGAAGCGGCTCACATGTTACGCCCCCTCTAACTTCCAATAAAATTATTCTAAGACCCTTGTCGGAATGTAAGATCCTTGTTGATCCGTAAGATTCTTCCCGATACTGGTAGAAGCCTGTAATAATAATTGTAATAACGGCTTTAGCGTCGGAACGCATCCACGGTGCGCTCCAGGCATTACGTCTATTACATCCTATTACATCCTGTTACATCTATTACATCCTGCCTAACTATTATTGAACTATAAAATACCTGTCGGTCTGTATGACCCTTATCGTACCGTACCGTGACTTAAGCCTGTAATATAAAGTTATACAAGATAGTGTACTCACGATGGGCATGAGTATCTTGTGGCAGAGAGCGTCGCGCGTTGCGTTGAACGCATTGGAGACGGGTCCGCAGCGACCGACTTCATTCCGCGCCGCGTCTACTACTCGTTCCAGGTATTCGTCCACTAGATCTGCTATCTTTTGAGCGAATTCCAGGGTCATCTGTGAAATAAACGTCACAAGGATATAAAAAAGTGTTAGACAAGCAGACGGTCCACTTGACCGTAAGTAGAATATATCAACATCTGTGACATATCGCACCCTTAGAACCGGCGCAGACCAGGCGAAGCGCAGTTTTCATTAAGAAACAACAATCAACTTTTCCGACATTGGAATAAGATCAAACCTTCCCGCACCTACCATCAACGTCCGCTTTAACGCGCTCGAAGACTGGTAGGGTGTTGGTGAATTTTTGATGCTATAACATTTGAGAATTTCGCGTTTTTCACACATATTTATCTGTTTAAACGGCTCTTATCGCGAATACACACAACACTCAGAATATCAGAAGTAGCGTCAGACGAAAAATCGCGAGGTTTTATTTTATTAAATTTATTAATCACTGGATTCCATGTCGAGTACAATTTGTACAAGTTAATTGTTGTTTGTTAATGATAACCGAGCTGCTCTGCGCTTCGCCTGGTCTGCGACAGACCTCAGTGGAATAAAGCTGGAAGCCGAGAGTGATAACTTTCCAGGAGAACAAAAAAAAGTTCAGTCTTAAGTCATATTGTTATTATAACGGAAAGTATGGAAGTAATACGACCTACAAGTTTGAATACATAACAATAAATTTTATCATTGGTGCAGTAGGATACAAGACATTTTTTTAAAGTTAAATATAAAAAGGGAAGTTGCTCAAAGGACACTGGCGATATACTCTGTGTTGATAAAAGTTGATACGGTTCTGTGCACGACTGGACTCAGGTATCCAAAAAAACCAAGTGTGACTATATATCCTTTTATTTTATAGCTCCACCGGCGAAAGAAACCATAGCGCGAAGTAGAACCGATACAGCGCCATCTGTTGGCCTTAATGTCTTTACCGACTTAGAAAGGTTCAAAATGGTTAGACCAAACACATAGTACTAAATTTAGAAAATTAATGATAATTAAAACAAAATGTTTAACAAAATTATTAATAGAAATTTAAAATATAGTAATCGCCAGTGACCTTTATAACCCACTCAATTTCTTTCTAAACAGGGTTTTACAAAAATTACACATAAACAACTTACAAAAAATGACATTATCAGACAGGCTCTTCTATCTATTCTATATATACCAACATCCATCTTTGTATACATATACAAAAATGGATGTTGGTATATCTGAAATTAATAGACTTCGGCATCGTTTGACTGATCACCATGAATGTTGGCACATATATGTACTTTTTCATGAAGGTTTTATGCTATCCACTTTGTTGTAACTCGCCACTAGATGGCGCCGCAGCATATCAACTTCTATATCGTTCAACCCGTCGCCATGAAAATTGGTATACGTATTTGAGCACGGAGAGTATTTTCGAGCTATCGACTTTGTTGTAACTCGCCACTAGATGGCGCTGCAGCACAACAACTTCTATATCGTTCGGCTTCTATATAACCGATCGCCATGAATATTGGTATACGTATTTGAGCACAGATAATATTTTCGAGCTATCGACTTTGTTGTAACTCGCCACTAGATGGCGCTGCAGCACAACAATTTCTATATCGTTCGGCTTCTATATAACCGATCGCCATGAATATTGGTATACGTTTTTGAGCACAGATAATATTTTCGAGCTATCGACTTTGTTGTAACTCGCCACTAAATGGCGCTGCAGCACATCAACTTCTATACCGTTCAACCGATCGCAAAAATCATATCGACGGCAAAACAGAATAATTTGTGATTAACAAAGGTTACAGAGGTTAATAAATATACACAGGCAGGACAACGTCTGCCGGGTTTTGCTAGTATTATATAAATTAGTTGCTCGCATTAAAAGTGAATGAGTTATCAGTATATGCAACTTACATTCTGCACGGTATCGGGCCCCTGCGTGTTAAGGAAGGTCTCCGCTTGCGTAGTTTCATACATCAGGTATGATATCGCTTCTTTCAACGAAGAGTGATTGAAGCGAAGTCCGTCGCGTAGTTTCACTGCGGTCGTCTGTTAACAATAAAATTATACATTACGAAAAACATCGAACGGTTAAAAATAGCGTTGTGAAATACTCGGGCTTTCGAGTTTTAATTTCGAAGATTGAACTCCATTATTTAGGACTCAAATTGATTTACACGAATTTAGAGTCGAGTCGAGAACGAGTCTTTCTTATAAAGATCGAACCTTTAGCCTATATGCGTCTCTAGAAACTTAGAAGATTTTGTCACAGTGTGTTTTAACACATATCAATGCCAATTTCTAGAAACAATCTAAATCTATAAACAAACAAGATTTGATTTTATTTTGAATTTGAAGTTCGCTCTCCGCGTAATAGCTGCATTGTCCCGCCCGCTACCTTACATTTTCTTAGGTTTTCGCCATTACTATACGAGTACATAGCAATTAAACAACTTTGAACGGTTTAAATCGCGTATATTTGACATTATTTATATCCCGACGTTTCGAACACTTTGCAGTGGACGTGGTCACGGGGTGACTAATTGATTTTATTTGTCACTTGAGTTATTAAGAAATTATTTGAACTACCGTCTGAAATTTTTTAATCATAACATTCCCTATGCACGCAGTATTCGCTCTCGCTTCGGGATATAAATAATGTCAAATATGCGCGATTTAAACCGTTCAAAGTTGTTTAATTGCTATGTTGCTTATCTTATTTTTCAATAGTGTATACTCGTATTAACGTTCAGTTGTTGAGTGAAATAATTTAACATTTTTTGGAAAAAATATCAAGTTTATAAAAAGTCATAGAACACTAGTTGTTAGTTTTAATTATATAAATTCATCACCGAGAATGTGCAGGTATATTTCATTTATGTGTACGAGTAGACTCGTACATTTTGCCGCGCTAAGCATTGTCATGACATGTAGTTAGTGCAAATAAAACAAGGCATCCAATGTGGCACGCATTTTATTTGACAATGAGAAGATATTTCAGATATAACTTCTGTGCGGAAACAATAAGCAGTGAGCGGTATGTGGTTCTATAACAGTTCTCACTGAACACACGTGTGTTGGTGTACTCACATTAAGGTCGGCAGTCTGCTGCAGCATCGGCTGAACTATGTCCGCATGGTAAGCGCCCAGCAGAGCGGCCGCGTCGCGCAACTCCATGGAGACTCGCGCGAAGCCCGGGCGCGACTCGAGCGACCGCGCGGTCGCCTCTAGCTGCGACGCGAGCGAGTCCAGTGCCAACGACGTTATGTTCGTCTCCAGCTGTACATTTATGATTAACACGTTACATATTTGATATGGGATGGATTCGAAATTCTATCAATTTGGATTTTTACGCTTTCTACGCATAATGTTCGATAAGCATATTGTTCAAGTACGCTAAGGGCCTTTCTCACCACCTCCTGATACTATATCAGAAAGATTTTATTTTCTTTTTATCTCCCGATAAAGTAACTGGTTAACAATCTGATACATAAATTATCTACCAATTCAATCCAGCTGATACTGATAAAGTATAACTGACTTTTTGATATCTCCTGATGATACCTTATCAGAAGGTGGTGAGAAAGGCCCTAAATCCGCAATGCGCAAAACGTTCAACACGCAAAATATTAATGACAATATGCGTATTGAACAATTTGCGTGTTAAACATTTTGCATGATTAAATATTTTCACAATTTGTATCTTGAACATTATGTATGGCGACGAAGATTGAAGCGACACGTCGCAAAAGTTTAGTAGCAAAATGTGCAATTTTTAAAATGGCAAGTTCTCGTATTAGCTTGTTCTCAACGTGGCAACTGTGATAAACGAAACACTATTTGTTCCGGCACGCCCTCTCACACCACACTAATCTCGGCCAGTTCAAGCTACGGTTGGGAACTGTAGTGTAGTGCTGTTCATTAAAAATATATTAATAAATTATCGTTTCAATTATAAAGTGATCACACCCGAACGGACAGGATTCAACATTAAACAGGATGAAACATTTATTTTTAGAAGTAAACCCCTCCAACAACCTGCAATCCCATCAATTTATCTAGTGTGTATCCCTCACCGCGTGCAGGATGCGGTCGAAGTCGAAGTCGGAGAGGCCGGTGTCCGCGAGCTGGTGCAGCTTGGCCTTGGCGCTGGGCTTGAGGATGGTGAGCGTGGGCGGGCGGTACTGCGGCCGCAGGGATGCCGCGCGCGCTTCTACTTCGCGCGACATCTCTGTGCGAAGGGACTCTAGGGAGTGCAGACGGTGCAGGTGGAGGGTCTGCAAAACAAATATAAGAGTGAGCACGCGGGCACACGTCGTCATAGACCACGGACAACGTACAATGTATTACATTTCCCATCGCGATACGGAGTTAAATAAGAAATACCTGCACTTTCTTTACACCGAATTTCTATCATTATTTAGTCGTGCATATACCTGTTTTAGGCGTAACTTGATGTTTTCAAACAAAAAAAAATGTTTTTAATGTACTCTCTGACTCTGTTACTCTGTACTACTGACTGCACGCTGCAACGAACAGCAACGCAGCGCACTACATTCACTAACAGCCACTAATAGAACCGCTACCATTAACATATTTAGATATCTAAATCTATGTATATAAATCGGTGCCAGTGTACATACGCGGTGTAAGTCAGTGGTTTGTGTAAAAAAAAAAGCGCTGAATTTTAAAAAGTTGTTTTCACGAAAGACATTCAATTTTAATTTTTGATTTAATTTTGTATAATGGGATGAGGAAATTATGCTCGTCCCCGTTTTATTTCCTATTTTTCTAAATTCATTTCTGAATGTCCAAAGGTCCAACATCAGAGCGCATCCAAGCGCATCAGAGGATGTCCCAACATTTCAATGGTTTGTAAAAAATACTAAACGGGCAGCTAATCATGATCAACAAAACAAACTATTTTTCAATAACTGAAATAAACAATGTTTAATTACTGAGGATGGCAACACCAAGTCGACGGAGTCCCATTCACGGGACTCCTATATCTATATTGTCACCATAGAACTTAGTCACCAGAGATAGAAATTTATCTATAGCTCTCGCGCTGCAAGCTACAAGTACTGAGATATTACAATGTGACCCTACAATGGTTTATGCATTGCGAATACACTCGCACCAACAGATACAGAGGGATAGATAACGCGCACTCTCCGTCGCTACGTGCCCAAAGTTAGGCCCAAGCTCCTAATTCTCGTGCCGCTCTTTATCTCTGTTCCGTCCCTTGTCGCTAGCAAGTCGTTGTTACAAAACAGAAAAATGCCTAATTCAATTTCAAAGCTTGTCGACACGATATTCACCTAAATATAAAGGGAAAAAATACATATTTTTATAAAAACCCATAACATTAACTAAGAATGAAGAGTCGAATTCATAGTTGTAGGCTTCGGGTTAGAGACAGCCTGTATAGTTACCTCGTACACAGTGAGGTTGCCGTGGCAACGCAACAACACCGCGGTCATGTTGTATCCGGGGTCCTTATGCTCGTCGAACAAAGCTTTCTCCAAGTCCACGAAAGCTTCCACGTCCGCCACTAGCCGATTATCGCGCGGTTCGCTGCAAACAAACATCACTAATTATTAGATATAAGATTAATTAAAAATAATTTTAAGTTTGTCTAATAATAATTTGATAATTTTTGCTAACAATTTTTATATAAAATATATATTTCTATGTAAAACCCCATTTCTTATTATCCTTATACAATTATTCTCTTAGCTTATTCTCATTAATTGATTGTGTTTCCGTTGCTCAACATATTTGCTGTGCAATAGGAAAACAATTTTGTTGATAAATATATATTTTTTTTATGTTGTTATCTCCGTATTTTCAATCAAACGAAACCAATTTGGATTGTATATATTTTGTCTACTTTCATTTTGTAATATTTATCAATGACCGTGTTATTTAGGATAAAATAAAAAAAAGTAAAATAAAGTACAAGACAAACAATAGAAGGTAATAATACTATGAACAATATTGTTTGTGGGATGCAGAAATCCCACCGCCGGGGGAGTAGTACATTTTCTTTGTTCACATTCCAACAATTTGCGACCACTAGATCGTAATATTTGATTTAAAGCAACGTCATATAGCCATCAAACGTACATCAAGGCGAATCCGACAGCTCATTTGTTAAAACGCGATGAGTGTTTAGGAGCTACAAAGGAATAGATGAACATACTAACAGACTACTAAAATCAAAACCCTCCTTTGGCTTTGCCGTAGTCGGATAATAAATACATGTGGTTGCTTACGTGAGCGGGTCGCAGATGAACCGTTGCGAGGCGACGCCGAGCACGAAGTAGACCAGCAACACGAGGGTGACGGCGCCGCCCACCAGGAACATTATGACCATGCCGCTGCAACAACACACACGCATAACAATAAATAATACCATATAGAAATGAAACTCACGCGCCGAACGCGTTCAAGGTCGCAATAATAGCCTACAGTTTCGCGTCGTGTAATACAGACCGTCAGTCGGGACCGCGCCGCCTGACGTCACGCGCTCGATACGATACATTGCCACACTCATTTCAGAATTGCATGTCACACATGTCATGTCACCATTGCACATGTCAGAATTCCATAGAATTAAAAATCAGGGTATAAATGAGCAACAAATTATAATAAACAAAAGAATTTGTTTTTAATAACTACTCAATTCTATTTTATTTTCAACTAGCTGACCCGACAAACGTTGTTCTGTCCAAATTTCAATAAGTTCATACAAAAATCCCATAGAAAAAAGCACTTTCAGTTTTTCCCGAATTTTCCAATTTTCCGGGCATCTTTTCCAATTTTTCTTTCCCTAAAAACTTTATTCGGACTATTACGAACATTTATTAAAAAAAATAGCCAAATTGGTCCCAAAGTCCTCAAGTGATGCGCTATGTGATACGAACAGCATTTAATTTGTATTTATATAGATGAGCAGCAAATGAGGATCAACAAAACGACATGAACATTTCGTTCTCAAGTTGACGGAGTCCCTATTTCTCTATTGTCACCGGACGTAAACCTAAATCACTTTTAAATTTGTTGTTCATTTAATTATTCTCTTTTAAATCGATCTTAATATCTTGTAGAATTTCTCTGGGAGCGGCCACCGCCGTATCATAATATTTTTTTTCACGAAATTAGATGTGCAGAGATAAAAGGTTAAACTTTATGTATTATTTCAGAATCCGAAATAGATTTTAGTTTCCAGAAGTATATTTAAATGATGTCAGAAATATAATTTTATGCTGAAAGACAATAGAAGGCATAAATAGAAATAATGCAGCTAAGTATATTATCTTTGCTGCCGAGTCACATTTTTTAAAACCTACTATACGAGTATATATAAATTATGGCGATACGTATATGAAATTTGGTATACATTTTAGCTTTTCGTCTCGGATCATTTCGCAGCTAACGGGATGTATAAATTATTTTCTGTTATTACATTTTCTTGCAGACTAGTCATTTTAATTGGGTGCAGTATTTTGTGTGCTGCCATATCGCTATATCGCAAAAAACGTTAAAATTCATAAACCTGTAAAAGGATGTGCCTCGGGGCTTAAAATTCAAGTGATCGCATCCCGGAAGTACCTCCCTATTCCTTTTCATAGTCGGAATTTTGCAGGTTTTTTATACCCAATTTCTACAACAAATATGTTAATCGCGCATCATACAAAAAATTGTAAATATACGTGACTGTTCACATTATTTTGGCAACGCACATTGTAGATGTAGATTAAACATAGTGTAAGGTAATGTGAGCGCATACCACAGCAGGCACTTGGCGCCGGCGCCCTTGTTGCAGCAGTCGCCGGCGCCGTACACGTCGGGCCGCTTGCCGCACACGCCGCACGTCAGCCCCCACACCACCACCACCGTTATCTGCACCACACACAACATATTATTATATTAATCATTTGAGAGATACTATCAAGCCGGTCCCAGACATGTGTACAGATTTATACAAACGCGCACCAATAATATGTGTAGGAGGATTGCACTGACCAGGTTGCACAGCAGCCAAAAAGATTACGGGCCAAAAAGAACCATTACGAGAAGCAATCAAGCAGAAATGCTTGATTGCTTCTCGTAATGGCTCTATAATGTTAGCGTAATAGCTTCCAGTCACCGTAGTATTGCGTTCTTTTATAAGCAATATTCCTTAACAATCCCAGAATATTGAGTCCGTAAACTTGTTGGTCGACTCGGAGTCACCTTTGCCTTTCTAGGCACGTTTAAATTCAATGAACCAGTTATAAACAGTGGCACTGGATGCGGCTTCACCACTAAATGCTAACTTAAGCCTTTCATAACTTTGTTTCTGGTTTAGACCGCAACGAGTCATAAAAACGAAAATCACTGAACGAAAATGTTCTCGTATTATATTCATTTTTCCGCAAACTCTTAATTTTCAAATTGCCGGCAGAAATAAAATAAAAAACTAAATAGCGAAAATTGAAACGCTATTGAAAATTTAATAGCGTTTGACAAACTGAGTTCCATTTTATCGTAGGTATCCTATAAGAACTAGAATCGAATGGTTTTACCCACGTTAATTGGGGCTGACATACACAATAGTGTAAAAGCCCCTAAATAAAATAAAGAGGACCCATGTTAATATGTTCCTAACTGTAATAAATATTTTCAAAGTAGCATTAATTTATACAGTAATACTGTAAATATTTATTACAGTTACATTGTAATGTAATTACATTATGTAATAACATATGTAATAATGTAATACAACATTATTAATTACATTATGTAATAATGTAATAACATTTATTACATTGTAATGTAGAAGTATTCCCGTCAATAATAAACTTTGAATAACGTAGTTAGTTTTACATTTAATACAATAATTGAAATGTACATATGTTATATTAAAATGTAATGTATTACCGTTTGTTTTCTCAAATAAAATATAATGAAATAAAATTGTAACTTTTTTCACAGAAGAAAAATAGTAAAACACAGTCAGTCTTTCTTATTCCTATCCTATTCCATAATCCAAAGACTTAGTTTTTCATTATATATACTCTTGTACGTAAATATGTATATGTGTGCGCATGTAGTGCGAGGGTGTGTATGTGTGCTTGCGTATTTGTGTGCTTACGTGTGTGTGTGCGTGTCAGTGCGTAAGGGCGTGCGTACGTGTGCGTGTGTGTGCAAGGTGTCGTACGAGGTTGTGTGTTTGTAGTGTGTATACTGACCACGAGCAGCGCGGCGGCGGCGGCGCGGCCGAGATGCCGCCGGTAATGTCCGTACTGTGCGTGTGCGTCCTCGAACGCGCGCGGGACGTCCTCCTGCTGACGGATGTCTTCACTTGCGGCATTCGACACCTGCGTTATCTGGTCCGCCAACTCCACCAGCCGACGACCTGCCGACGATACACATCATACTGATTAAGGGCCTTTCCTACTACCTCCTGGTAAGATAACTGATAGATAAATTATGTGCCAATTAAATCTAACAGATACTCACTTTCTGATAAAGTATAACTGACTTTCTGATACCTTCCGATAAAATATCAGGAGATAGTGAGAAAAGCCCTAATACTACTTATTTATCTGATAAACTCAGCTAACCCACACTTCCGCACCAATAAATGTTTAATAGATACTAAATAGAAAATTCTTTTATCTGTTTGTTACATTTTAACAAATAAACCGATTTCAATGAAATTGGAAGAAACGTAGCTTGAAATTCAGAGAGAATATAAAATACTTTTTAACTCGAAAAATTATCTAGAATTTCCAAAGGAAGCCAATTACTTTTAAAACAAAATCTACGTGAGTAAAGCTGCGAATAAAAGCTAGAGATATTATATGGCCATTCAATATCTGCCTATATCTTCCCAGTGCAGGTCACAGGCCTCCCATTGTCATACGAGTCAGTTTGGAACATAACCCACCACATGAAACCCAGTACAAACTGGAGAATAGTAAATATACGATATAGTGCATTTTTTGAAAAAGTAAAACTGTAAAAAGTCCACTAGGGCCACAAGTATTGACAGGTTACCTGTGGCCTGTATCGCCTCCTGCACGCTGGGAATGTGGTCGTCAACGGAGCGCCGGATGGCGCGCTGAATGTCGTTGAACACCTTCTGGCCGTCCGCCACCTCCGCCTTGATGTTGCTGTCCAGCAGTGACGTCACGTTGTTCAGCAACTCGGACACGTCCGGCATCTTAACATGCAATTTAACCGTATTATGTAATTTTGTGTGGTGTCGAGCGACTATAGAATAGTACCACCCCGTCCCTTCCAGAGGTCGGCATAAAAGGCGACTAAGGGATAACAAGCGTTGAGGAACTACACCACCTCTAAAAGAGTGGACTCGCCAATCCGCTAGGCCAGCGTTGCATTTTCAAGCCTTATTTCCCTCATGCACGAGTCAATGTACAAGAGGAAGTCCAAACCCAGCAGTGGATACTAAAAAGGCTGGATGCAAATGTAATTTTAATAATAAATTAATTGCGTTATATATAAGGTCGAGGAAAAAGTTTCTTCGTATTTTACATACAAATCCAAGTCATTTTTTTAAAAAGTTTAATTACATTTAATTATAATATATATGTGCTGTTTTGTTCTATAACTTGTTGCCATCTTGTTGGTAGTGACATGATCCCGTTGCTGTAGAAATTTTGGGATTTTTGGCCAAAAAATTGCGACAAGTAGTTTTGACGGTCCACTCTTGATGTTAACCTTACACTACCTATAGAATTCTGAAGAGACCGAAACAAGTGGAAATCTGAGGGCGCAAGGTCAGGGCTATATCACCATATGGGTGTTGATGCACCCTTTTTTTTCATTTTCAGCCATTGGACGTCCACTGCTGGACATAGGCCTCTGCTGGCTCCACTGCTGGCCGGTTGATGCACCCACCGGCGCATCAACACTTCCCAACCAATCTCTCTCAATTTTTGCTAAGTGGCCAAAGATGTGTGTGGTCTGGCGTTATCATGATGAAAGACTACACCCTTTCTGTTCTGTTGATTAAATCCGGGCGGTTTTTCTCAATTTCTTGCTTTAGTCTCATCAGCTGTTGGCAGTGTAGATCTGAATCGATGGTTTTGCCCGGCGATAAAAGCTCATAATGAACGATGCTCTTCCAATCCCACCATACACACATCACCTTATTGTGCGTTAATCCGGGTTTGGCTACAGTCTGTGGAGCTTGGCCGCACTTAGACCATGATCTTTTCCGCACGTTCTTGTCGTAAGTGATCCACTTCTCATCACCAGTGATAAATCTTTTCAAAAATGGTTCGGTTTCATTGCGTTTTAATAGAGAATCGCAAACGAGTAGGTACATGGTTCATTACGTTTCTTTCAGTGAGCTCGTGTGGTGCCCAAATGTCGAGCTTTTTTGTGAATCCAGACTTTTTCAAATGAGTCAAAACTGTTTTGTGGTCAATGCCCAGTTCATCAGCTATGTCGTAACTACTTATATGCCGATCTTGCTGCACTTTTTCACCGATGGCATCAACTTTATCGGTAACAGGGCGATCGGAGCGAACTGCATGTTTAACATTAAGATTTCCTGACTGAAAACGCTTAAACCAACTTTGTGCTACTCTTACTGACACTGCATTAGATCTATAAACGGCACAATTTTTTTTCGCGGCTTGTGTCGCATTTTTCCCTTTTTTTGTAATAAAACTTTAAAATGTATCGAATTTCTTCGTTAGATTCACTCATTTTCTTGAATAAAAAAAACAGTTGAAAAATGGCGGGAAATAGTATTTTATTTTTTTATTACTTTTTTTTAAATGTTACTCTTTTAATGGTATCATAACCAGCCAGGTACAAACAGTTCAATTAAAGATATTGCTCATCACGTGCCTTGATGAGTAAATTATGCTATAACATAAATTTATTTATTTGTCCTAAACAATCAATTGGAGCCGGATGGTTCCAATGGCAACTGGATAGTCGCCTGTTAAATATTTTGATAATGAGCTGTAAAGGAGTTTGTATTTGTTCAAATGCTTGACAAACTAATACTATACTTACTGTAGGAAAGTACTTGTCAAGCATCTAATCCAGAGAATGCATGAAACAGGACACGGTTATGAGTTAATTTTACAGTATTTTTTGAAAATATTAAATGTACAGAATTGAATATCATGAAGTGTCTAAGTAGATAGCTTAAGTATAAATTTTAACGAATATCCCTAAGACATACATAAATAATCATCCCACTAATATATAAAATCCGAAGATATGTTTTTACTCAATCATGCCTCAACAAAGAGATAGATTTTAATCAAATTTTGCAAAGAGAAATATACGAAGGATATAAGTCATTTTTTATCCACAAGCGTTACAAAGCTCCGAAAGGAATCAAAATAAACGCAATCGAAGCACGGCTAGTAAATAATAAATACCTGACTGTACTGTATCTCTGTGTCGAGTTGCCCAATCTTATACTTCTGCTGCAAACGGACGCACTGCGGCTGCTCACACTTGGCCAGCGTCTGCAGTAGCTGAGCTCGCACTTTCCGGAGACCTAGAATCCACCAAATTGATGTATAGCTCAATACAATGAACGATATAGATTTTTAGAAAGCCTTTAATAAAGTCAATCATATTGTTTTGGTAAAATTGTTACAGTTTATAACAGTAGCGATTTATATGGAAAAATCAGTCTCATGTAAGACAATTATCACAATCTCAGCTAAGACAGCTGAGACAATCTCAGCCCACTTTATATTGTCTGATCTCAATACATTCCACCGAAGTCTTCTCGAAATATCCCATCTAAGCAAAAATTCTCCCACCTTAGAATTGTTGTTCTAAGCTAAACTAACTTTTTTTACTTACATATATATCCATACCTATATCCAAGGTAGGCAGCGCATCCGGGGTCGTGCCAATGCTTGTAATTTTGGACTAATGTTGGCATGTATCACGGATGTTTATGGGTTACAGTATCCACTTATCATCAGGTGGACTGTATGCTCGTCTGCCAACTTCGTCAATAAAAAAAATATATATATATATAGTACAATAAAGTAATGCATAAATGCATAAGATATATGCAGATTTTATTTTTTTTGTCAACATAATTAAATTTTAAATTTCTTATTAAATCATTGTTTTTTTAAATTGTCTTCATTCTTATCTCTTTAACATTATACAAGTAGAATGTTTGGTGTTAATTAAACATTTCTAAATGTTACATAGATTACCTATCATTAGACACATCTATATAAATAAAAATTAAATGCTGTTCGTTGGTAAGCGCATCACTTGAGAACGGCTGCACCGATTTGGCTATTTCTTTTTTAAATGTTCGTAATAGTCCGAATAAGGTTTTTAGGGAAAGAAAAATTGCCCGGAATAATGGAAAATTCGGGAAAAACTGGAAAGTGCTTTTTTCTATGGGATTTTTGAATGAACTTATTTAAATTATTGAATTATTGAAATTTGGACAGGACAACGTCTGTCGGCTCAGCTAGTAGATAATAAAAAATCTTGATTAAAATTATTTGTTGTTGTTTATTGGTTTACCTACTGCTAAACCGTGAACAGACTTTTTACTATCCACTGCTGGACATGGGTTTCCTCATGAATTTTGTCTTGTACATGAGGAATGTATGGAATGTTTAAGCCGGGCGGCGGGTTGCCACTCTTTTAGAGGCGGTGCATGTCCTCAGACTTTATGGTAGCACTTTGTTATCCGTTAGTCGCCTTTTACAATACCAGCGGGAAGACATGTGCTGGTGCCGCCGGCGCTATTCAACCATTATCCTATTAAGTGTGAAATCAAATTACCTGAATTAAGTCGTTCGGCGTTGTAGCGCAGCGATGCGGTGAGATCGCGAACAGAACGGAGGTCCGCCTGTACCGCGTCGAGCTTCTGCACCATGTTGTTGAGCGTCGTCACCGACACCGCGCGCGTGAACTGCCCCAAATGCACCGATACAGCCATGCCGGCGTCTGTCAATGCAACGTTAATCACGGACTCTTTTTATAAAGTTGTCAATTATTATAATAGGCCTATTTTTTAATTAATATAAGCTATTGGAACATTAGTTCACCCCTCTAGCTGGCCCCTTGTGGTAACATGACAAAATGAAGACAAACCGTACAAAAGACGTGAAAGTTATCTACCTCATTGGATGTATCAATGAGAGTACAAAACAACACAGAAACTCATAGGGTGTCACAGTGCTCCGTTTGATCGATTTATTTGTACTAGTTATAGTTGCGCATATGAAAACGACACATAAGAAAACTGTCACATGTGAGTTAATTGTCTTGTTTCATCGTCGGTATTATATATACCTACCTATATGCGGTCCCACGTGATGGTAAGTGTTGCCGCCGTCCATGGACACCTGCAACACCAAGGGGTATGCGGGTGCACCGCCGACCTTGCAAAATCCTATTCACAGCTTTCTTGAAGAATCCCATATCGTAGCTTAATGGAAAGACCTCTTGAGGCAATTCGTTCCACAGCCTACGGGCCCGCGGTATATAATAATTTTTGGACCGAACAGTGCGCGACACCTCCGTATCGAGGAAATCGAGGAATCGAGGAAATCACAGAAGTGCGGTCCATCCGACCGCACTTCTGTGAAGGGAGGTGCGGTTGTAGAAACCCGAGGTGGGAATTTTAAGCAAAGTTACCATTACTTCATTAAACATCCCCAGAAACCCTTACAATATTATGTAGGCTCCAAGAAAGTTCACAAAAGTTGAATAAGTTAAGGATTATTATAATCTTCGTTGCCCATTTCATTTGTTTCATAAGGACCCGTTAGATTGAAGTAATATCGAATGTAATTAACGCTTAATTCTTAAGGCAATCCTTACGATCTATATAAAAGCATTCGAAAGAAGCTTAACCCTCTTCCTAAATAAGTTTGCCCTTCATAGAGGTACTGAAACAGAAAAGTTGTATGTACTCACTGGTCAACATGGCGTCCAGCGTCCGCTTCAGCTCCTCGTAGTTGTTGACGAGCAGCCAGCGCGCGTGCGCCTGCGTCGCGTTCAGGAACTCGCGCGTGTCCCGCATAGCCACGCGCATCGACGTGGGAGCTTCCGCCACGCCTCGTTCTAATTGCTCCTCCGTGGCAAATGCGCACACTACGCCGAATCTACCGCAATGAAAACGTTTAGTGTGTAACAGACAACATACCTTTTATGGCGCCAAGATGACCTACAATATGATATTGATGGCGTACATTTTTTTTATTATGACGATAGCTACAAGAAGCTTTAATAGATAAACGGTCTTTGATTTCCTGATCAAATCCAGAAGGGTACATTTTTTTTTTTGAAAAAAGGCGGCAGACGAGCATACAGTCCACCTGATGGTAAGTGGATACTGTCGTCCAGACATCCGCGATACATGCCAACATCAGTCCAGAATGACAAACGTTGGCACGCCCCTGGCAGGAATGGATTGGGAAAATGGGGGAATGGGATGGGAATTGGCTCTGGCATATCTCACTCACTACCGAAACACGTGCGTACATTGGAGAAATACGATAAAGTAGGAAGTGCAGTACATTTCAAGGTGGTCTTCTGTGAGAGGGGGGTAACGTGGCCCGTCGAATGCGCCCAGCGGCTGTGGGAATGCAGCATACACTCTTCCCCCTACCGAAGGACATGATACCACTACACAAGTAAACTTTCCTCATATACATTATTTTACAGGAAACCACATGTTACCCAAAAGAAGTGCTAGATACCATCCCGCAAGCCTGTGTCTCTCCATTGCTTGTTATAGCCCTCTTCCAAGGACCGCCGCCCAACACGGTCTTCTGCTCTTCTCATTCAGAAACTATCAGCGACTTAGACGCTACGTTTCCCGATGCCTAGTCTCCATTCGAGGGCTCCAAGTAGAACTAAAGTTGCCCACAGAAGCCTCACGGACAACGGTGTCCGCTGAACAAAAAGTAAACAATAAAGGTGAAACATGACAGGAAGGTACTCACAAGAAGAGAGTGAGCAGCGCAATGAGCACTATGGCGAGGACGCCTTTAAGGCACGCATCGTATTTGCGGTCGTAGGGTCTCCGTCGGCGGCCCGCGCGGCACCAGTAGCAGCAGCACCAGAATAACCTGCAGACGATATGCACAAGCGTTATTTCGATCTTTAAGACATAGATCGTCCCGGAAATGAGATAAAGTTTCCAAGATCTTAAGTTATTGAGTTATTAATAAGTACAAGAGAATCTGCCAATAAAGAACATTGATTGATACCGTCAGCAGTGGCTAGGTTACTGTTGTAAGAATGAGCGGTGAGCGCTCGATGGTCGGGCGCTGAACGACCCCTAATGAACCCTTTAAGACTCCAGCGTTAAGCGGTCGGTAAGCGTTATATTTAATTCTAGTTTTTAACGTGTGATGGTCTTAAACCCTTGAGGTTAAAAGCTCTAGATGTAAAACGGTTACGGTTAAGATATTTTAGGTATATTAATTAGTGAGTGCTCAGTTTTTACAACGCTATATTATGTTGAAAATTCCGTACAATTAAGAGAATTGTGTACCGATACTTTTTTTGCTTCCTATCGACTATAATGATATAATTCATAACGGCAAGTTGTTTGCTTTACTAACTGATGGAGCTAACTGACGGGAAAGCGACATGTGCACTAGTCCTGTCCGAGCGGTATCTAAAGATAACAGTGCCACAATGATAACAAACTTTCCGTTAGAACATGGGATCGAAAAAATAAGAAATTAGTGCTTATGCATTCATGTACATAATTGTGGATGACTCACCCGGAAAGTGGTAGTATGACGATAAGTAACACGGCGACCACTATCACGGAAGTGGGCCCCGCGTAGTGGACGAGCAGCTCGCGCCAGTGCTGCTTGGGCGAGCCGATGTTCAGGTGTCCGTCTGATATCGACACTATGCCTGAAACACATACATTGGTATATCAGCGTCAAGTTGATGAATAGCGAGGGGGTCACATGACGTAACTTGAAATAGAGTTTAAGTGAATAGTTGTCAATAGAATTATGCAAGAATGGTCACGCACTTGGAGCTCTCCTGGTATTGCAGGGACCAGCCAAACACCCGGGTGTCCACAGTGATCACTTACTTGCATGTGGGCCAGCCCCACCCTTCACAAATTCATTACAATAAATGTCACGTATAGAGGTGGAGATGTAGTGGAGAGCTATTGATATCTCCGTAGTCATGTGTGATTATAACGGCCCTATAATGACATTATCGTCTATATTGTAATCATTTTCATAACAGTAATTGCTAAGCCCTTCATCTCAGTAATGTTTAAGAATATTTTGATTTCATTATAGAAATATTCAATTTAAATAAACATGATTTGTTGAATCAACGCCGGTACTCAATGGTATACTCGTACAAGCAAGCAGTTGCATGTAGTCCGCATTAGGTATAACTGCTGTAGATTTACAGCTCGCATCAAACGGTCTTAGGCCGTTCGACCTGTATAACCAGTATCCACATCGCTCCCGGATTTTACCCGCCGACAAGAACGTGACCCTTTAATACGCTTGCGCATAAAATTATTAAGTATTAAGCCGCGTACAGATATTCGCAACGCAAAATCTTCAACAAAATCAACGAAAAAGTTCTTAGGACCGGATTCTTATACGTTGGAAACTAACCTCTATGCGGACCGCATAAGGTGCTACAAAACACGACTGTGACCAATTCTAAGACCGAAAATCGTGTATTTATGTGGACCTTAGAGTATTACGGACTGTGCGGAATGAAGATCAAATTGGTTGATAACTTCTATGTTGACATTGGTGTTTTAGGAAAGTTTGATTTTTCCAAATGTGGGTTTTTGAGTCCCTTTATTTACGCTGAAGACCCGATTTTTTTATCTGTCCCGTTCTTTTACATTATACACATGGCAACACTAGTTATGTTGCAACTACAAAATGAAATTGCAAACCTTGTTACATTACAATGTAATGTGTAGTAGTCATCTGTACGTAGCTTTAGGTAATTATGCATGTATTTTATTGTATACTAGCTGTGCCCGGCCACGCATTGCTGTTGCTGCCCAACAGATGGCGCTTACCCAGTTTTTACCTGTTTTTGAGTAAAAGGCATGTATTTACCCTGTGATAGGTATATAAAAACAGGCGCGTATTCGAATGCAACGTTGTGTCATAATAACAAAGCAATCGGTGAAGAACTTTCGGAACTTTGGGTAAAAAGCATTTTTGTTTAAATTTCATTTTTTTTCCCGTGTAATTTTCAGATATTTTAATAGTTTCTGCTATTCGGTGCGGAGACGAATCCAACAAATCAGAGATCATTAAAATCGGTCCAGCCGTTCTTGAGTTATAAATGGTGTAACTAACCCGACTTTGTTTTATATATACAGATTACAAGTATAAGAGGTTTATTCCCATTCGTTTCATTACTTCAAACGGGTTTCGTTTCAATATAAAAGAATAATTTACGTATTTTGGTTTCTACTTTGTTATGTTATACTAATCAGCATAATATTTTTCAAATTATCTAATCGTGGTTATAATAAAATACACTTGGATAAATAACGTATATTGTAAAAAGATATCGCGCTAATTAGATCCATGTGGCATAGAAAGCTTTAATTAATAGCGAGCTGATATCACTTTATTACGCGCCTTGCATTACCGAAAAAGTTTATACAACTATAAATGTATTCCGTCTGTTAGCTCTTTACTTGCGAATCCAATCAACGTTAACAATTTTACAAAATTATCTGACCATTCTTGTGGGACATTCCGTATCCTATAGCCAGAAAACAGCGAGATATGTCAGAGTCCAGTTCCAATTCATCCCATAGAGAGAATACAATGGCATGAGGGAAGTTTCCCATGGCCCACCCCAATTATTCCATCTCGTCTCAGTATTATTTACTGATTAGCGACAATATTTACTGATGTCTACTTTGCTATCACCTTCCTTATATAAGAGAGAAGATAGATATTGGAATATCCGCGGTAACATATTTATCATGATAGTAGGCGAACATAATCGCATACCGCTAGCCGCTGTTCCTACTAAAACAATTAAGTTCACAGAACATCTGCAGCGGTCATGTCACCGTCTTCAATTGTAATTCATCAAGCCCACAAGTTGATGCGGAGCCCTGCAATGCAAATAAATGCTAGGCCAAATCTAACTTTAAATATATATAGTTAAAGTGCTTTCTACGAGTGCTTGTGTGGGAGTGCAGGGTTACGAGGATGGACTGCTTTAAGACCAATTTACATTTAACAGCGGCTGTATTAACGATAATGATGTCCAATTTATTCAAATATAAATAGCCCCTTCAATAAATGAGTTACAGGCTAGAAGATGCATTACATATAAACATTACATTTAGGCCGTGGGTTTATAAATAAGGATTATGGGTATATGAGTAAGAATGGAGTGTACCCATGAGGATCATACGTTTAATTGTACCTATCAAATATATCTTATTAAGTTCTTAATCCCCGGGATGACTTTTCATGTCTCCTCCTGTTAATTTAAACAGCATTGCAAAGTCCTAAGCTCAAACACCACTATTATACTGGACTAACATACAAATTCACTTATGAATTTCTTGAATTATTACCAACTCAATGCAGAGATGAAAGAAAACATCACGAGGAAACCCACGTGTCTCTTTTTGGTCCGCTTTAATACAATTTAGAAAGAAAGATATTGATTAGTGACAATTTACACAGTGTTATTATTAATAATAAAATACATTAAACTATATAGCCTACTTAACACAAAGGTGTGTACGAGGCATGCCTTTTAAGTTTTGTCGTTTGAAAAAAAAAACACAACTAGAACCTTATAGTACTTTTTATTGTTTTTCAAAGTATTCACCACGTAGCTTAACACACTTTTCCATTCGCTCAAACCAGTTATTATAACATTTATTCCACTCTAAAGTGGGGGTGTTCAAAATGGCTGACTTGAAAGCGTCGACTGCTTCTTCACCGGACTGGAACCTTTGACCACGAAGACTTTTCTTAATTTTAGGAAATGTAAAGAAATCGTTAGGGCTTAGGTCAGGACTGTATGGAGGATGGTCAAGAATTTCTACTTTTTCCTGCTTCAAATACTCAATCGTTTGACGAGCGCTGTGTGAGCTTGCGTTGTCGTGGTGCAGGATGATGCGTCGCTTTGAGTTAGATTTTCGAAGTTCGGCGATGACTTGTGGTAAACAAACTGTGGTATACCACTCTGCGTTAACCGTTCTACGATCTTCAAGTGCAATAGTCGCAACATGGCCGGTTTTTCCAACGAACGTGGCCACCATCTTCTTTGAAGTGCTTCGAGAACGAACAACTTTAGTCGGCTTTGGCTCGTCTTGAAAGACCCAGATTGTAGATTGTTGTTTGGAATCAGGATCGTAGGCATAGATCCAAGATTCGTCACCACTGATGATGTCGTAGACGTGATTTGACTCTCCTCGGTTGAACCTTTGCAGAGTTTTCTTACACCAAGTCTGTGCATTCACCGCTAAAAAAACCCCTTTTGTTGTAGCACCTCGCTTTCAGAGCATACCTCTTAAGATCTTGGAGAGTATCGGGATCCTTGGTATCGACATCTCCAGCAAAGTCGAATTTAGGGGTCATCTGGAAAATAAGGCCAAAATGGCCTCCAAAAAGCTCGGTGTGCTGAACAGAGCGAAGCGGTACTTCAAACCTGGGCAACTCCTTATGCTTTACAAAGCTCAGGTGAGGCCCCATATGGAGTACTGCTCTCATCTCTGGGCCGGCGCACCGAAATACCAATTGGACCCATTTGACTCCATCCAACGACGTGCTGTTCGTATTGTCGACGATCCCACTCTCACGGGCGGTTTAGAATCCCTCAGCATTCGGAGAGACGTTGCGTCTCTCTGTGTGTTCTACCGCCTTTATAATGGGGAATGCTCTGAAGAATTGTTTAATATAATTCCCACCTCGGGTTTCTACAACCGCACCTCCCGTCACAGAAGTGCGGTCCATTCGCATTTCCTCGATACGGAGGTGTCGCGCACTGTTCGGTCCAAAAATTATTTTATACCGCGAACCCGTAGGTTGTGGAACGAACTGCCTCAAGAGGTCTTTCCATTGAGCTACGACATGGGGTTCTTCAAGAGAGCTGTGAATAGGATTTTGCAAGGTCGGCGGCGCACCCGCATACCCCCTGGTGTTGCAGGTGCCCATGGGCGGCGGTAACACTTATCACCACGTGGGACCGCTTGCTCGTCCGCCCACTAATCTATAAAAAAAAAAAAAAAAAAAAAAAAAAAAACGACGCGAGCCCCCTTCATGCACTTCATGCGCCACACCACACACCGACACACCAAGCGCTTCATGCAAGATCTTCTGAATGGTTGTCCCTGAGATGCCTAATAGAGCCTCTATCTCTCGATACGTCACATGACGATCTTCGAGAATTAGTTGTCTCACAGCAATGATGTTATCTTCAGTGAAGGCGGATTTTGGGCGTCCTTCGCGAGATTTGTCACTAACACTAGTATGTCCACGCTGGAATTCTAAATACCAGCGTTCGACAGTCCGCAGACATGGGGCTTCATCACTGAACACAGATGTTAGCTCTTCAAAACACTGAAGCCGTGTCAGGCCTCTTCTAAAGTTGTAGAAAATTATTGCACGAACATTTTCCTTAGAAAGATTCATTTTCGTACGTAACCTGACAGATTCCAATCGACGCTGTGACTAAACAATAGCATTAATCCTAATACTTTCAACTGTTTTGAGATTCAAAATTTAAACACATTCGAATATAGAACAGTTCCAAATTCAAAATTGCCGGGAAATATGGAAACGACAGAACTTAAAAGGCATGCCTAGTATTGTCTGCCTGTGTATGAGATGTATGATTTTCAAACTTGCTCTAATAAACGTTGATACTAATATACATAAAAAGCTGTAGATTACATAAATAAATAAATAAAAATAAAAAAAAATAGATTCTTTTAAAGATTATTGATTATTCTTCTATTCGAGATTTGTGTATTCTTTGCATATGCCACACTAAATAATCTTTTAGATTGTGACAAATGCAAAGATACGATTTAAAGGGTCGCTGTGTGTATCAAAGACAGCATAAGTTTATCTTGAGTTAATTATTATTAGTATTATCCCATGTGTTAAAGTTTATAACTTAAAGTACCTATAACTTTAAATTAAAACCTACTAAATTTCCTGTTTAGTTTTTTGTCCCATTTTCTAAATCTCCGGATTTAGGGTATTCTGAAGGTGGCAGCTCTGAATGCAGCGGTGATTTTCAGTTGTAGCCGCTTACAGGGACTCGCGAACTGCCCACATTACAATAATTTGTATTTGAAATGTCAAAGCCGTTCGCACTAAGGATTAAGGAAGAATAATAAAGATTAAAATAATCCCGTCTCCTAAAAGTGCGATTACAAATTGTTACAAATGATGGTAAAAACTGTTGACAGCCATGGAGGATAGCGCAAGGTCGTGACCGTCTCAGCGCCGGTGGTTGCGTTCAGATGAGGAGCACCCATTGGCACGAGGTGAACGCCCTCATCACTCGGTGAGGTGAGGCTACCAGTTTAACTAGTAGCAACAACACAAATAAATATATTTTTAAATTTCGTCGACGCAAATACTTCGGTGGTGTCGTGGTTTTAGAATAATACCACACCATCTCTTTCCCTGGATGTCGTATTAAGCCACTAAAGGATAAAAAAGTCGCTACGACAAGCCCTGAGGAGCTGCACGATCACTAAATGAGTGGACTCGCCAACAAGCTTGGCCAACGTGGCGTTTTGAGATCATATACCCTTCGTGCACAAGACAATGTGCGTGAGGAGCAGCAGTGGACGATAGAAGAGCCGTTGGCGGTAACGGTTCACAGTAACTCAGAATCATTAACGGGATCCACGGTTTCAGGTTTCAGAAACTAATTGGTTACACAATGCTGTACTGTATAATTAGAATTACATAGGAATGTATTATACTATAGTATCAAACGTGTTTCATAGCAAACTGATACTCTTATAATAAGATTAGATAGATACCTAACTACATAACTAGCTACATTATCTCATTAGGTTCGCTGTAAATCGCATTAAAGCTCATGTTTTCATTCAAAGCAAATCACTTAGTTGTTAGAAGTGTATCATTACCATTTTTAAATTCAGTTATAATTAAGATAATTAGTACAGTTTACACAGACATTTTTAATTTAAAATTATTTAATTTTTCAAAATAAATCTATTTTGAACTAAGTATTCCGCGCAGAAGAAGTAGGGATCCTTCTTATGCGTGGAATTATGATTAAATGCTATTCCATGTGTTAAATTCGTCCCACGAACTCAACCAACAAATTAACGAATGGCAGACGGATGTTATTGTCATTGCATTCGTTGAATTGTTGCGGAATTACTAGGTAACAAACAAACAAACCAACCGTAGTATTTATATTATTTGTGAGGATTTATAATTAATTTAAACTGGCCTCGTCCCCTGATTAAGCGCAGTAAGTCAAGGCTACTGATGCACACACGAACGAACACAATCCCGTGAGATTAACTTAATAAAAGGATTTAACGCTGTACGGTTTAGGGCAATAGAACACAATAAAGCAAAAGATCAGAAGAATTACGATAACTTTCTATTATTATGCTACGATGTAATACGATAGATACGAAATATAATAACATAAACATAGATAACACAGACATTTATTAATTTGTAAGAATGGATAAAAAGATACAATAATGAACTTTAATGCTTACGTATTCCGCCAGTCCGGCGTGTAAATATTAAAAGAAGTATCGATATCAGCATATAACGTCCCATTTCAGGGCACACCCCTCCCCAAATAATCACAAGGGGGTTTAGGGTCATAATACACTATGCGGGCTCAGTGTGAATTCGTGGCTTATGTTTCAGTAGGTGCTGCTGCTGTTACGCACATTATAACAAACGACGCACACTCGTGTAAGATTTTTATGTCTCACTTCAAAAACATTTGTCTTCGACTATTCAGATAACCTTGAAATATAAAAATTGCTTAATAAATACTCTGTAATGTAAATTTTAATTATAATAATGAACCCCTCCCACATACGGAGTGGTAGCGGGCGAGTGTGACAGGTAGTTACACAAGTGGTGCGGTTACCTTGGCCGTGCGCAAGCGTCGCGCTCCGATGCGCTCGCGATTACCAAACGTTTGCTAACATTTGTTGAATTGTTAGTGCTTGTTATGTATTACTCTCACATTATGTAGGTATTGTGCAGGATAATGCGATGGTAGGTCAGTCCTTGTCATTGTTCCCTAACGAGCCATCGTGGATGATGGACCCAACATTCATAGAAGACTACCGTAAAATGTACTATTCCCCTGGGATATACCACAGCCCATTCCCATCCCATCCTACACGTCCCCATTTTCTGCAAATCAATTCCTAAATTTCCGAAGGCAGCATATCCGGGGGCGTACAAACGTTGTTATTCTGGAACTAGTCACCCCGACATAGCTTACAGAATCAGTAAGTTGCACAGGCAAGAGCAGGTTATATATCTCGTAGTGGTAAGAGCACTATTAGACATCTAATAGTGGAGAGGCATTAGCTGAAGGTATGGGGTATCGTTACTATTGATTCAAACTGGTAAGTACAAGTTCGTAAGTGTCCTAAACGGCTATCAATTTAATGAACTAGGCGATGGTACAGAATATCGTGGAGCCAGTTTATGAACTCGAACGAGAATTTACTACAGATGAGAGTTATAGTGATCTATCGTGTGACCTACCAGTAACAGTAATGTTGGCTAATTTGAATTGTTATTGTTGGTGATTTCACCTTGCTCTGGTTTACAGTACACAGTGTACGCAATACTGCGTACGGTTATTATTTAAATCGAAAACTTCATTTTATACGTCATTATAATGGCATTATAATGGTAGTTAAATGTCATGGTAATTATAATGGTCATTATATTGATACAATAAGTAACGACACAAGAAGTTTAGTTATTTTTAAGATTTAATTATGTATAGAAAGATGGTGGCAAACGAGAGAACAATCCAACTGCTAGTTAGCAAATACTGTCACCAATGTACATTTGCCTTACGTCAAATACGTGCGAACATCAGCATCAGTCAAAATGACGAATGTTGGCACGTCAGTAGATGCGCAATCTACGTTTGGAGATTTAAGATTTGGAGAAAAAATTGAATCGAATTTCCGGTTCTAAGTGTGAAAAGCACAAGCTAGTATGAAATAAAAGTATTTCTTTATTGTTGCAAAAAGTTATTATAATGTTGTCATAGATATTTGGACAACATAAAAGACACTCAAAATCAGTCCCTAAGAGTATAAAAATAACTACAATCCATTCAGATTAAATGTGAGTGGAATAAGGTTCTCGTCCTGAATAGTCAAAGAACGAATAAGAAATACTCGAAAAACAATGTGATGGACTGATGGTACATAAAGTATCGCAGTGTGACGAGTGTCTCCAAGTGTTGGAACTCGGTCGATATGCGACCGTTGAGGCGGCTCAGGCCGAGGGCTCTCCAGCCGCGTGAATGAAGGTCGAGGATTGCTCAGGCCTCAACGAGGGGGATACAAAGCAGGTTCCCCCAGGGAGCGAGACTTCGTGTGTTTTGTGTCGTATAAACCAGAACATAAATCTAAATTATTATTCAAAATTTGAATTCGATTAGTTAAAAAATACAGTTAATCCTGTTCATTCACAATTTTTTGAACTAAGTGTCTGCAGTTTACCATTAGAAAGACGTGATATCTGCAATTTATAGGTAGATAGATCTCTTTGAAATCTATCTAAAAGCAGAATTGAATACCTGAAGTACCTAAAACCATAGTTCGTACACTTAAAATAATATAAAGCTTAAAATAATACGTCAATTTATAAATATTTGTTATCCTATTATAATTTGAAAACCATTATCATTTTACCTCAGTTAACTAGGAGCGAAAAGTTTTAGTACGGACTGTTAAAGCATTACAAAGTAGGACAAGGAACATAATAATTACTTTCCTAAAATAACCACTTCCCAAAATAACTACTTTCCCAAAATGACTTCTTACCCAAAAATAAAAGAATCTCTTTAGTCATATATTACGATAAAAGCCATTTTGACAGTTATTTGCTGTGCACATTAGAATTTCGTCGAAACTACAACTTGGCGTATATTCTAGATAACTTAATTAAAGGAAAACTCAAGAATACATAATCCAGACTTGTACTCTTCAGATGATTAATGATAAACATGCGAACGAAAAAGAACGTCATTAGTAAACTGTCACAAAACTGTAATTTATTACATTTTTACATATAAAAAATACAAGAAGTTATTAATGAAAATATCCAATGTTTTTGTTACGTAATGTAATTTCATAGTTGACTAAAAATATAAAAAAGGAAAAATAGTTTCCCGTACCGGGAATCGAACCCGAGCCTCCTGGGTGAAAGCCAGGTATCTTAGCCACTAGACCATACGGGAGTTGAGAATTGAATGCGAACATAATCGTCATATATATATCGTAAAATTTGCTTTAATGTGTTACGCTTGAATAAACATTATACTAAGACTCAAATTAAATTCATTATAGCTTTGGTGTTTGGAAATTCTAACTTGAGTGGATTGAGGGAAAAGCCAAAATTTTAAGTCGTTGCAATCACTATAGACAAAGGCTATTCGAAACTTGCCTGTTGCTGAACGCGTCAGTCAACCCATCCCTCCCCATCCTCCGATGGTGGAGATAGGGTGCAAAGGGGAGTGGACACGCGCCGGGACGGGGGAGGGACGGGAGTCAGGCAGCAGCCCTTTGTGAGCGGTGCATGTAGCCGATCGATACGGAGTTGCCCTCCAATGATAGAGACTGTAAATATGTACTTGTACAGGTATTTTTGGATATGTACCAGTTAATTTTCTTTTCTCCCTAATCTAAGGTAATCTCGCTATTGCATGTGGCTTTGTCCGCATTTACCGGGGCCAAAAGTATTCTGTGTTAATTTGTCCCGGGAACTACAAATTTGTAACAAACAAAGCAACTTCCGCATTTGTAATGTTAGCAGTTATGATTGATACTACATAATGTATAGAGGACAGCTTGAAATATAAATAAATGAAGAATGCCATTGAATAGGTTTAAGCAATTATCTACTCTATATGAGTAATTATATCAATAAATAGTTAGAGATACTAGATTATATCCACAAATCATAATAAATTAACCCAGTTATAGGGCTAGAAAGGGACTGCGTTAATAACGTTATACCTCAATTAATATTCTCTCATATCTACGAAATTTATTATTAATTTTGAAAAATATTCTACATATTAATTATAAAAATAAACCTTCTCTAGTTATCTAATAAAAAGCCAAGAAAGAACGATTTCATATGTACAGTCATCTACCCTCAGCTAAGCAGTGATCTCAGAAGTACGACTAACCACGGAAAAAACTAAGTTGTAGGAAAAACAGTAGAAAGTACTCTCATCTATGTGCTCACGGTAGCGTCTATGTGCAGGGAAACAAGTTTACGGTGAAAGGCGATACCAGCTGTACTCGATTAATGACGGTGACTTTGTAAAATTTTAATCCAGTTTTACGGAAGTACGTTGCTTACATTAATAAGAGCCCATAAATTATAGAACTAGTGACCCGCACTGACGTTGCTCAGGTGGTATAACGATATCAAACTCAAACATTTATTGCGGGCATACATACCTCTACGTACAGTACGAAGATCTTAAAATAATAAGGTTACAGTTAGTGATATGATCATATGAACCGTAGCAATTTTTATGGTGACAGATAGACCGTAGTTTACTTAAATTCATCATCAAATAGGGAATGCAATCCGGATTATTGTGCTTTAACACTTTCAAATTCGCATTTCAAAGTCTAAATATTATTGAAACAACAGCTAGAAGTAGGATATTACGCGCTCATAATAAAATCAAACCGAACTGAATTGTCGCGTGAAGAGATTGAACAATGACTTTAAGAGCTTTTGTTACTTTTTATCGTTGTCTCAATTCATTTTGTATTAAAACGATGAAGATTACAGCGTATCAGTCTCCGGACTTTTTGAGAGTTGGCGATCTGGCGATGCAGTAAGCGAAGATCTCTTCCGCCTCAGTTCCACGGTATTCAAGTTTCATTTAATAGTTTGGACTGTTTGTCTTTGCACCGTGGTTAAAGTATTTCCAGCGAATCGCATTGTTTCTGAAGTTCTAGTTAAAAAGTCGTTGGAGCCTAACACGGTAGTATGTATGGGACGAAGATTCACCTTAAGGGTGTAGATCGTGAAAATCACCGAAAAGAGTGTTACGATTTTTCATATTTAACCTATTTACATATGATTGATATCAATGATAATTTGTATATATTACAATCAAAGACCAATAAGTATGTTCATGCTTATATTAAACTCTTAAACCTAATAGTTGTTATATAATAAACGTCAACAAACGCACAAAATTGAGTAAAAATGCAAAAACATGACTTCGTATTTTTCAGATTTAACCCCATAAATCAACACAAATTGATAAAAAGAAACACTTTTTGAACACTGAAGAAACCAATAAGTATAGCTGTATACTTCTTTTTATACCTTTACAAACAAAGACTTCCTCTTTTAAAGCCCTAAAATCTAGATATATTTTAAGGTAAATTTTTCATACACAAATGTATGGGATAAAACGTTCGTTTCATTCGTGCAATCTCGGTGGTCTGCAGCGGCAGTTCCTTTCTGTAAGTGAACGCGACACCACGCTTGTCGGCTGCAGACAGCAGAATTACGTATTGTGAATTTGTGTTTTTTGTAAAAAACTGTAAGTATAACATTTTTATAATTAATTTATTTTCAGTTAGTAGAAAGTATCGATATAATGAATGTCTGAAAGAAAACCATGATGGAACTAGATATAAATCGTAAAAAATACAATATCTACACTAATAGGTATTATAAAGAGGAAAGATTTGGATTTTTGTATGTAACGAATAAACTCAAAAAGTACTGGACTGATTTTAATAATTCTTTTATCATTCGAAAGCTACATTATCACTGAGTAACATAGGCTATTTTTTTCGCAGGACTGATTGAATTTGAGTGGCATGCCAGGGAAAAGAAAGTTTTGTACGCATTATAAAAATATGAAAGCCAAAAGATCTCGGAATAAAATGTAAGTTCCTCCCTACTTATTTATTATCGCATTTGAACAGGGTACATTACAAAGCTAATACAATATGTCATATGATTTAGATCGCCCGATTCAGACATATACCTACAATAACATGTAAATATTGGTTTGTATTATCTATATCTATACTGATAAATAAAATTGAAGTATCTGTATGTAATATCAAAATAATAGGATTTTTAAAAAAAAAAAGGCGATACGGAGTTCGCCGGGTCGGCTAGTATTGTCTAAATATCAAATTGTGGAAGTAGGTAGGCGACAGCGCAACTTTGTCGACATACCTATACCGCCAAACAGACGCGAGGCGCCTAGCGTCTGGCTTAGGGTTGTACAAAATAAATAAAAAGTGGATAATATTGATGAATAATATTTCCAGTATTGAAAATAAAGAAAACCTTGGGGCCGAGACTCTGAGCAACAATGCTACGCGCTGTATAGAGGTAAGTTGTTATACGTAATTCTTGTAGACTTGTTACATAAATAAACAAACTACTTAGTTAGTGATGGGCGAAGACAAAATCTCAATACCTACCTATAGATTTTTCTTGCAATATTTATTATTTTCATCGAGAGACAAACACCTTAGTACCGAAATACTTCACAATTACTTTCTCAAAAGAAAATTTACGTTCAAATAGGTGACGTCATAAAAAAACAATACCTAATGCGTAAAGAAATTATAATTTCTATTCATCAGGAACCTAATATTGTATTAATTCTTTTGCATTTTTTTAAATTTTTAATTATTTTTTATAAAAAAAATCAAGCCATTATCTTTCTTTACAGGAACTAGTTATTGAAAACGACCAAGAGGGAAAGGTGGATGAAATGGAAGTTGGGCGTAGAGTTGTAGACGTTTCTTTTTTTTTTAAAGCTCTTCAGGCCATAGGGGACCACGGTCCAATGGATTGTAAGTTAAGTTACCTCAGTATAATAGGTGAAGTAAAAGTTGGTCTGGACTCAAAACTCATCATGAAATGTAGTATGTGTAGTATGAAATTTACTGTGTGTTTGATTGAAAAGAAAGAAGATAGAATGGAAGTGAATCATCAAATTGTATCTGGTATCATATCATCTGGTGGGAGCTACTATCAGTTAAAAACATTAACTGCCGCAGTAGCCCTACCAATCATGTCACCTTCATTATACAATGAAATTAATAATACGGTTTGCGATTGGTGGGAAAAGACAGCAGCACATTCCATGGCAGAAGCTGTCAAGGAAGAAGCGGAGTACGCAGTGTCTATAGGTAGTGTTGATAAAAATGGTACACCATTAATATCTGTTGCTGTTGACGGTTGTTGGAGCAAGAGATCTTATGGTAAGAATTTTTCCGCCTTGTCCGGCGCAGCTGCGATAATTGGCATTAAAACTAATAAAGTATTGTTTTTTGGAGTTAAAAATAAATACTGCGTAGTTTGTGCACGAGCCGCAAAGAACGACAGTCAGCCCTCGGAACACCGTTGTTTCAAGAATTATTCGGGATCATCTACCGGTATGGAATCGACCATAATAGTTGAGGGGTTTAAACGTTCCATTGTTGATCACGGTGTAATTTATAATAAATTTGTAGCAGACGGCGATTCCAGTACTTATAAAAAAATATTAGATTCGCGACCGTACGGTAATTTAACAGTAGAGAAAATTGAATGCAAAAATCATCTTTTACGAAAATACTGCAATAGCTTGGAGAAACTGTCGAAAGACACTAAGTATCCTTGCGAATTGCGGAAATTCCTAAAAGAAAGGTATTTGCGTTTAAGAACGGGTGTAAAATGCGCTATTAAATATTGGGGCGATCAAAATCAGTCACTCGAAGAAAAAATAAAAAATCTTAGTGAAGATATCCTAAATGGTCCACAACACGTATTTGGTAATCACCAATATTGCAAGGAGTATTTCTGTAGACCTGATACTTGTCGAATAGAACCTGTTGGGTTGCTTCCAGCAATTGTTGGATGCGGATTAATGGACGCGGTACACATTTTAAGTAAAAGACTGTCATATCATTCTAGAAGTTTAATTCATAATTGTACAAGTAATATAGTTGAAAGTTTTAACGCAGTGATTGCCAAATTAGTAGGGGGTAAGCGTGTAAATTATTCTTCCCGTGGTTCTTATGCGGGCCGATGCGCAGCTGCTGTTGTGTCTTTTAATACAGGATCGATTCATAGTAAAACTCATGAAGTAATATTTAAATCTAGTCCTAATCCTTTGATCGCGAAAGTGGAAAATTGTAATCGTAGATTGCTAAACCTAAATTAAGATTGAAAAAGAGCCACAGCGCTGTATCGAAAGACGCTCACTATGGACCAAACTGCGAAAAACCTGATCTGAGTCCAGAATTATATGAGAAAGCCAAGTCATCTTTTTTAGCCGATTTAAAGTTGTCTTGTGCTGAAAGAGAGGAGCTTGAAAGGTCGACCCATTTGCAAAGAAGTAGTTCTGAGTGGATGAGTACAAGGAGAAAATTACTAACCTCATCATCGTTCGGGGAAGTTTGTAAAAAACGAGAGAGCACAAGTTGTGCTGTTCTTGTTCGTAAAATCGTTTATGGTAGTAATATCTCCAGTTTGCCTGCTGTACGGTACGGTATCGAAAACGAAGAAACCACAATTAAACAGTTAGAAATTCAAGAGAATATTAGTATACAAGGTTGCGGTTTGTTCGTCGACGATCAATATGAATTTCTTGGTACTACACCAGATGGCATTTATGCAAACGGTTTAATTGAAATTAAGTGCCCACATTCTTTAGCTGGCATGACTCTTGATGAAGCAATGGCCAAACATACCTTTTGGGTTAAGGACAAGGCTTCCAAGGGTTATGTCATAAATAAAAATCATAACTGGTATTTCCAAATTCAGGGACAGGTACATATTACTAAAAGAAACGTTTGCATGCTTGGCATCTGGTTTGGTGCTACTGTACCTATGAAAGTTTATATTATAGAAAAGGACGACAAATTTTGGGAGGAGAAAATGGAGATGAAATTAGTTAGGTTTTATTACGATTGCCTACTTCCAGAATTAGTTGATCCTCGGCAGTCACGAAGCATGCCCATTCGTGACGCGCCCAGTATCATAGAGGCTATGAAAGAGAGGAAAGAAAGAGCTTTACGTGTTATGAAAGAGAAGAACGCCTAATGATTTTGAAAGATACAGGTAACTTAACTACCCAGCCAGTCGATTCACGTAAACACGCCAGTCCAAAAGTCGTTTTAACTTAGGAACTTAGAAATCGCCTTTTGGTTTTCTGTTTTAAACGCACTTACTTATCTAGTCTTGGATTGTCATAAATCTTCCAATAGCTCAATTACTATACAATTTCTGAGTTACCTGGTGTAAAGAATCATAAAAATTGGTTCAAAAATACAGCGAATTGAGAATTCTCCTTTTTTTAAGTCGGTTAAAAGGGCTAAATTTGCAAAAAACGAAGTGACGTCACTGCGCTACGGTTTTTATTACTTACGTGAATCGGGCAGCTGGTAACGTTTTCATTCTGATAGGTTTTGTGATAGCCATTGATTTTATCATCAAATTAGCAGAAATCAGAACTTGATCCGTAATCGAATGAAAAACCATTAGAATTTTGAACTCATATTTCGTTATTGTTTAATTACATACTTTTAATTAGTATATTAATAATTTACAAACTTCTGTTAAAATTAGTAAATAAATGAATTATTTACTAATTTTTGTACAACCCTAGCACGCTTTTGAGATAGCGAGTAATGGCGACTCATATTTGTTATTGTGTAGTAAATAAATCATTTTTATACTTGTGTTTCATTTATTGACATTTTTTTTAAAACCCTAGGATTTTTTTTAGATATCGACGAGGTGATCGTAAACAAAAAGTAAGTATTTGAGTTTACGCAATAGGCACATTTCCTTGCGTAGAGATAAACACACTTCCTACTGAATTTGCAATTATTTTATTGAATGAATATTTTACGAATTAGAATAAATTTTGGTAGTGAAATTACAAATAAATAAATAGTTGGAATTTTAGGTAAGTAGAATACAAAAATGTCAGATGTCAAATGATAGAAAAACATAAAAATTGTGTCTCAACTACTCTTATTAATCTATTAAAAAGAATCAACAGCTAGTTTCCAAAAATTCAACGTTATTGTTATGCTGTAAATATTCAAGTTCAATAACAATTTCTCAACGTGGAGCGTTTGTTGCAAAACATTTTGAAAATCGCGCTCTCTAGGTCATTCATCCGCCCCGTCGGATGTTACATTAAACTTTGGCGCTGCGGTCGCTCGAAATCGAGATCTCAGGCCAACAATCTACACCCTTAATTAGAACAAACCTTTCCAGCGTAAAGGTGCCACATACAAGTCGATGATCACTTTCAGTCTTGAAGCTGTTAATAACTGTACCATCTATAAATATGTACCTCTTGTCTGTAATAATGAAGTCAATTTCGTAAATATGCGCCACTTTCTGTGGAGTTTCTTTTCGAAAAAACAATTCATCAAAAAGAGTCACCGCATCTAGAAAAAGTTGAGGATTGTCAAACGAAATGGGATTTGCATTTCCTATCATCAAAGTACCCTTGTACATTATAACAGCATTAGAACTTTTAGGAATCTTAATTCTTTTTCGGCTTTTAGTTTCTAGGGTTTAATTATAAATTTTATGGGCATTGCGAGTGGCGCTGAAGTTTTGTAGGGAACCGAACCAATACCTACGTTCATTTGCATTAGTTTGGCTTCCTCAAAATGAAAAAAAATCAGTCCCGTAGTTTTGAGTTCATCTCACATAAAAGCAAAAAATACTTCAGTCTTTTTTTATAAAACCTACTAGCGACTCGCCCTCGCTTCGCTTCGGTTTATAAGTTTTTTTTTTTAATTTCAAAATAAAATATAGCCTATGTCTACCCTGAAGGTTCATTCTAATTATTGGTGTAAGAATTTTTGAAATCGAATCAGTAGTTCCAGAGATTACCTCCTACATCCAAACTTACACACTTTACCTCTGTATAATATTAGTATAGATTACATATAGGTGAGATCAACAAAGCATATACACGAAAATTAAGTTTTTTTATAGAAAAAAGGCGGCAGTCTGCTACAAAAGGATAACACATTTTGGGCAATCATTAACTTTAAATATCGTTAATGAGTAAGGCTGGTAAAGAAAGAGTCGATAGTCAAAGTTCAAGTTGTACCTAAACACAGCTGTATACAGCTATCAAGTAACAGTCACATCCTCCCAGACAACAATAAGGAAACAACACCACCAGTTGTCTGCGACCTCTCCCATCCCCCGCGTGTCTTCACACCGCAGGCATCGCGGGTACACCGCCATCCCGTTTCAAAGGTCTGACGAGAGTGGTTTAATATCGAACTGAGTTATCGCGAGCTTCTCAGAACGGCTATCAAGTGTCGCGCTTCTTGTAACAATTAACAATAAATATGGCCAATTGCAGAATGTACGTATTGTTGTGGCTTCTAATTAGAT
Source organism: Sesia apiformis (assembly GCA_914767545.1). Lineage (NCBI taxonomy): Eukaryota > Metazoa > Arthropoda > Insecta > Lepidoptera > Sesiidae > Sesia > Sesia apiformis. Next base: position 20,267,551 of record OU611956.1, read on the forward strand.
ACATTTTAAACATTGTACATTATCTGTCGTCTAAGTTATATACAATCAAGTTATTTATTTATTAGTTATAGTTATAAGGCGAACTTAATGCCCTATTACGTCATTCTCTACCTGTCAACCTTTAGGCAAACAGAGAATCAAAATAATGTGCAATAAAGTTGTTTAAATAAAAAATAAAACATTACAACGATATCACGATAACAATGATCCCTTAATCCTGGCCCTTAAAGGCAATCCTGGCACTGGCATTTAAGAAGAACACGTTGCTTAGAGAGCCAATGCTCTGCTAAAGCTTCCTAGACACAACTTGAGTTCAATGTGCTGGGTGCACATCTTTTACGAGTAGCATCCGAGCAAACGAACTTTCGTTACACACACGATTAAGAATACTTACGAATATACGCATACATACATAATTATATCAAAATGCACCCTTATGTCAGCGGCTTTATAAATTCCACAGGTTAAATAGAATCATTTTCATTTTACAGAACCGTTGAATTAATTTCAGATTCCATCCAAGTAGAATTATAATGTTTTTTTTTCGATGAACTATCGATGGAAGATTGTCTTACCTTCTGGAAATCTTTACTTTAAACAGCACATACGAATAGTTGACAGCATCTTACCTGAAAATATAAAAAAAGAATTATTATAATCTTTTTAGTACATAATCTTTTTTTTTACATGAAAATAATATATGTGTGCGGCTTCGCCCGTTTGAAACTCATGTTCTTACTAGGGATGTGAAAAAATAATCGATTTTAATGTTAATCAAATAATAGATTTTTAAAAAACGATTTTTGAAATAAAAAAATCGATTATAAATTCCTTAATTCGTCTATTCCTTAAAACTAACGTTTATAAAACATGACGGCTGAGGCCGATGGTGGTTATTTCCCAGTAACCCGTGAGTACTTCTTTGTCCTGGGAAAAAGCTATCATAGATAGATACCCCACCCAACCCAATTATTGATACCCATATTCCTTCGTCTTAAGACCTTAAGCTTGGTTTTATTATTATATAGTATTTAAAAAAAAAACGATTTTTCCGAAAAATCGATTTTTTTAATCGATTTTTTTCATTCAATGTCACATCCCTAGTTCTTACTCGCGTTATCTATCACTGCGCATAGATGAGTATAGACAGATAATTATCAAACAAAGTTTCATTAAAATCCGTCCAGTAGTTTTTGCATGATGCACATTCACATAACATGACCTACTTGAAAACCTAAAGTTTTCCGTCCCACGAATCAGTAGCCGTTTAATTAATCGCAAAACGCTAGTTGTGCCTTTTTGCCGAACTAACTACGGTCAACACTCACCGTTGAACCGAATGTGTTCCTTTTATAACGACATCTGTCTTGAGATCGATATTTTCAATGCATCGGTTAACAGTTTCAAACGATTTTTATATTCTAAATTGTAATCATATTTTATCTTTCCTGCTTCCTTTTTTTTTCCTTATTATTATTTGTTAAAATTTTATTTCTACTGTTATTAAGTGTAAACTATTTTTATGCAAGTTGTGTTCGCATTTAGAAGGCCGTTCAGCCTATCATGTTATTATGTTTTGTTGCTGTTATGTTTTATGCTGCTACGTCCAGTTTGTGAACCGTAAATAAAAAAAAAAAAAAAAAAAAAAGACAGTCAAAAATTCTAAAAATTGTTTTTGGTTTTATATCATTCGTACTTTATATTGCAATCACTTTTTCAAAAAATATTTCATATGAAGAACGTGCCTTTGTTGCGAATTTATTATATGTAGGTATAGATAAAGCGTCGCTTTATGTTGTTATTTTATGTTATAACAGAAGTTACAGTTTCTATGAAAGCGGTTGTTGTAGGACGGCACTGACATTGAGACACGGTATTGTTCAAGTGATAGCTTTGGTTACACAGTGTAAATTGCAACGGAACTACTTCATTTCGCATTGTGCCGTGTGCTTCATTTGCGCCATTGTTCGTTCCTCGGTACTTCTCGACAACTTCTTTAACACAATATTTAAAGTAGACAGCATTCTATGTAATTAGACGTCGATATTTTAGATTATTTTCATTTTACACAAAAGCAGATTTGTAATTTAAGCGGCGATAGCTTAGACAGATCTACCATTATTCTTGATTAATATTCGTTAGATTGTGAGTTCTAACTTCCACTCACACCACGGATTTCCACTCATCTGGGATATTTTCAATTACAGTAAACGTAATCAACAGTTGATCATACAGTAACAGAAAATATAAGCAGAGTTAAAGGTTATGATGACTTGTACAAGGAAGTGATCAGCGCTCATCACAGTTTAAAGCAGTGGCTTGGAACTACCTACGGTACTGGCTAATTTTAATACATCATCATCATGGTCAATCTTCTGCTCATTGCTGACTTTCTAAAGATTAACCTTCTCGTTTCTGTTGTTGGTGCAACGTCTTCTTGCTGTCTGTGTCAATCTTCTCGGTCCTGTACCTGGTCTACTGCTGTTATCTTAGCTCTCGCAGCGACCCCCTTAAATATTCAATTTCTTTCTTTCTGGTGCACCCTATGCTTGTAGCCGAGTCGTCCCCTAATTACGCACGCTAATATTGCATTCTGTATTGTAGTAAATTGATATAGCCATATATAAATTTACAATATATGATTTTCCAAACGGCATTAATTGTCGTTTTCGGATATTGCCTCGAACACGCCCAAAATCTACCTGTCCTCAAGTATCTATAAACTTTCGCCCATCGTGTCACGAGAAAGTGGACCGCGCTGGAGCATAAACTAATTGCTTTTACACGTTCGACCTAGCTAATAGATCGAACGCGTGCCAAGTGCCGTTTAACCTCCACTGACGGAATTACATACCAGTAACCATTTTGGAGTTATATAACGGAGAAAAAATTGAAGGCAACGCAAGTGCAACGCACTCTCACACATGTGCGAAGTAAAAGACTTGCAATGATATTTTCAATCCTTTTTAAGTCACTGCTATCAAAGACTCTTGATGAACATTAATCAACGGTGTCTTAGTTTGATCTCTTTCGCAAGGCACGGGTTTGTGCACAGGTATATGTATAATGATGCCTAATCGCTATCGAATACAAATTGGAAAAACCCGCAGCAATACATGCAGAACATACAGGGAAAAGTACTTAGATGAGTACTCATACGTCCATCAAAGGATTATTCTCCTTGTAATTTGTAGAAACCTCTAACTTTATTTTCATTGGGATATCTCTTATAAACAGAAGTGAACATAATATGGAAGTGGTGCTTATTCATGCTAAGCGTACTTAAGTGTCTGTGTTGTAATTTAAGTACTAAACACGTGTCAGCCTGTAGTCGTGTTAAAACAACACTTCTGTTATTTATAATTAACTTTGGAATATGTTTCAATTTATTCATTACTGCCTAAATCACTTTTCCGAGTCTCTCTCTCTCTCTTAAAATCGATCTATTGTAAATAGAGATTTCAATAACAAAACATAAATACTGATTGTCCATACGTTTTGTCACGTGACTCATGTGAGATCTGACCCCCGTTTTGATTATGTAGTTTGTGTGTCAGATTTTATACAATAGCTCATACGTAATTTATCTGACAATAAATAAACCTGTTTATTAAACAAACGTGTTTTTTTTTCTTAAGCTCCACTCCATCTCTTCGAGTAGGTGTCGTAAAAAGCATCTAAGGAATCATTATTCATTACACCTCTAAAAGAGTGTGCTCACCAATCCGCTAAACCAGTGTGGCCTTTTAAAGCCACAAATCCTTCATAGACATGACAATGTGCGTGATGAGGCCCACATCTAGTAGTGGACAATAATAGGGCTGGTTACGGTTACGGAAGGTGTGATAATTCCACCACAGAGAACTGTTAAAAACGCTCCTGAACGCTTACATTGCATGAGGCGTATCGATCACATATAAATGAATTGTTAACACACCGCTCGCTACACCGTTGCCCGAAAATACCAATATTCTGTTTAAGTAGGACTCCTCACGCACCGTTAACTCGTGTACCGGGGTCCAGTAGCCCTTCTATAACCTTTTTATACTCCATTTGAACCCATCCTTAGCATCACTAACGCCTTGTTTACTCTATGTGAACATAGCAACAGTTGGCGTGCCTCCTCGGTTTAGCCCTCGTATTATGTTTGATTTACGTTCTTGTAAAGAAAATATTCTTTCTTCTCATATTTACGACTGTGTATTTGTCTATACTATTATAATAAAGAGGTAAAATTGTGTGTTTGTGTGTATGTTGGGGATAATCTCTGGAACTACTGAACCGATTTCGAAAATTCTTTCATAAATAGGAAGCTACATTTTATCCGTGTCTAATATAAGCTAAATTTATTTTAAAAAAAAAAGCTTATAAACCGAAGTGAAGCGAGGGCGGGTCGCTATCTTAGATATATTTATTACCCTGACATTGTGTAATCTAATCTCATACTTGTTATAAATGTTCTTAGTGCAAATAAAGCAGAGGTAGATCGTTATATACAATTGAATCGAATAGATCGATAGATAGAGATGTATACAACAATTATAGATACAATTTAATAGTTTCTTAGGAAGAGATGCGCTACAGTGGCGTGCATTGGTTTGAATATTGAAATATTTTAACAATGTTGTTGCTATGTAGTATGTAGTTATTTATTAGAAATTAGAAATCGATTGATGTCAACATTTAACAACTCACTACCGTCAGCCTTCTCCTGGCAATCACGTGGAGGTTTCCAACCACAATCCATCACTTGAGTCCCATGCGGGTTGGATATTACACAAGCTATTTAAGTTTGTGTAATATCCATAACGTTTAATTACGTGTATTGTGTAATAGTTTATTTTTCGGTTACGCGGGGGGGGGGGGGGGGGGACAATATTCACGATGTTTTCCTTCACAGACCAGCTATAGTATCATAACATCAGCTTATCTCTCCTCTGCTGAATATAGATCTCTGCCAAGGCTCGCCATCGCCGCAGCTATTGATGTCATGTTCAGTTTTCTCCGTATCGATGTATTTATGACAGTAAAACTTGAAGCTGTTATAATCTGTAATATTATACATTGAAGTTCATTCTGTGCCACTAGTAAATACAGTGGGACACTATGAACTAATTTTCACTTCTATTCTGTTCTGCCCCACTGTTCAAACAGAGTTGGTGGGGCGGACAGGATTAGACGATGAAATCAACCACACCTCTTAAATTTCTACCACGTTTAAGTAGCAACTGCAAGATACCAGCTTGACAACTAACAAGTATAGAAACCTTGAATACTTAATTGGACATAAGTACAAGTAGGCAAGCAATATCACTTTCAATTTTACATGGAAAAGCAAACGTCGCAATTGGGAAAATTGCCATAACGGCTAATAAGAATCTGATTTGTACAATTTTTCTTTGGAAGGGAAATAATTTAATTTCCGATGTGGGGAAATCGAGATAATTCACATTTCTGAATGTGAGTTACGGAGACAGCCAGTCTCAAGGGAATCGGAAACGTAATTCTGTATTTGTAGACTGGATCTCGTGTTTCAATGTTCTGTGGTAAAGTAATCGTAAAACTTGCTGCATTTACAAGCGATTAGAACGTAGCGCTTGGATAAGGTTGCACGTGACCTTATTTAAACATACTCTCTCTGCGTTACGGTATGAGCGGAAGCCGATTTCAATAATACCTATAATAATTGCAGAAAATCGAGGTTTCGTATTCCGTAACTTTTCCAATTTTTCTTTCCCTAAAAACCTTATTCGGACTATTACAAACATTTTTAGAAAAAAAATTGCCAAATCGGTCCCGCCGTTCTCAAGTGATGCGCTTACCAACGAACAGCATTCAATTTGTTTAGATAACATTTAGAAACGAGCAGTGGTTACTGTTCACTCTGCGATACATGTCAACGTCAGTCAATAGTGACGAACATTTGTAACAAAGCAGAGGCGCAACCACCTTTGGAGATACTGAGATCAGAATTTGGAAGAAAGGTCGGGAAGATAGGCAAATAGAGATTATCATTGTCCAGTCTCAATACTATCCCCCTAGTTCATCCAATCCATTGTAAGATCAGAAAATGGAACGGGATGAAAGAGGATGGAAGGAAAGGAACAAAGGGCTCTGACAATTCTTACTCCTAAAATAGGGGTAGTTCACACTGCATGTACACAAACTAATCTGCAAACGAAAATGACGGTCATGAAACGAAAGGTCATTTGCTTCAAAAACTTTAATCATCGTAAACTAGCAGCGCCCACAGCTGGACGAATTGGACTGCGTCGGCGGACACAATGGCTATTTTTATATTCACCACAATTCGCCATTGTAATCATGCTGTTACATAAGATGTCAGTAATCCCGGCCACCGAGGGCAAAAGAAATAATAACATTTTTCTAAATAATAAATATTAACAAAATAAGTAAATATGCGTATTTACGAACCGTTCATCAGATAAGATGCAAGAAAAACGCAAAATATTTAATGTTAAAAACCAAGTTAAGACAGAATAACTAGTATGGTTAAAGTTAAGATATATATATTTAGTGTTATAGAATCGATGCTTATTGACGTGTATGTAATATTGTATGTGTGGTAATACAAATAATCCTAATATTTTCTTAGGTTTTCGCGATTACTATACATAGCAATTAAACAACTTTCAACGGTTTTAATCGCGTATATTTAACATTATTTATATCCCGACGTTTCGAACACTTTGCAGTGGACGTGGTCACGGGGTGATCACCCCAAAGTTGTTTAATTGCTACAAATAATCCTGCTTATGTATGACCTGAAGACACAGTTCAAACAGATAAATGGATTTAGCTAGTTAGGTAAACTGCGGTCGTTGCGTATAACTACATTGCAGTGGAGGTAGAGCTATTACAGGGATATAGGGTTAATTTAATAGGATAAACGGGGTAATTCTCGTATGTGGAAAGCCCGCAGGGGAAACGAGGTAAATCAAAGAGATGTGGGTAGGTAAGATAATGACTGGGTTCACTACGGATGAGTTAGAGACTACATGGATGACACTGAATGTTTTTAGAATCTCAAAAATGAAGTCAGATATAAAGAATGAGTTGTTTTATTGCTTTTTCAAGTATTCTCCACGACAATCGATACACTTTCTCATGCGATGATGCCATTGTGTGAAGCATCCAGCCCACCCTTCTTTAGGCAGCTCTTCAACAGCCGTTTGGAAGGCCGTTGCCTCTTTTTCATTCAAGGTTTATTTTTTCAGAAATAGGTTTATTTCTCTGAATTTATCCTTAATTTTTTGGGAATAAATAAAAATCACAGGGCGCAAGGTCGGAACTGTCTGGACTCAGTTTACAGTAGGTGCTCAAAAATTGCTTCGTTCGTCTGGCGGAGTGAGCTGGGACATTGTCCTGATGGAGTATCATTCTGCTTCGTGGTCGTCGTTCTTTGACTTATGTCGAAAACAGAAGGCAAGCAGCTGTTCACATACCAGTCCACAGTTACGGTTCCTAACAATAAAATAAAAAACAAATAACAGTTTTGAAAATTAATGGCGTTTGACAAGCACTGAGTTAAATCTTCAAAATTCGATTTTGTTTTTTTTTCTATCGTATTTGTACAGTAGCCAGTTCTAAGAACTTTCAGTTTGACCTATTGGAATGGGAGGGAAAAATTAGGAATTATGTTCCAGCATAAACCCTGAAACTTCAAAACCTAAAGGGATAACACAGAGCTATCACAAGCCTTGAGCAACTGCACCACCTCTAAAAGAGTGGCAACGTCAACTTGGCCAGGGCAACGTTTCAAGGCCATGCACTCACTGTGCACAAGACAATATGCATGAGCTCGTGTTCAGCAGTGGACGACAAAAGAGCTGATTACGATAAACTGCAAACAGATTTACGATAAAAATTGAAGCTACTCTTACACATAAAGTTTCCTCCTTGTATTGTAAATAAGAAAGTCACCGGTACTGACTGGATGAGAAATACAGGAAACCGTGTGTGGTGGCGGTCCTTGGGAGAGACCTGTATCCAACAGTGGGAAGACAGGCTGATGGTATATATATATGGTATTGTAAATAATACGGGACTCATTGAAATTATTATTAAGATTTCATTGTTTCCAACATCATCTAATTTTAAAGCACTAAAAGAAATATGTTTTTTTTTTTTGGATTTCAAAGGTTGAGAAAATATCTGAGAAAATAGAATCGACAAAAGGTTCCAGTTTTCTCAGATTACAATATTATATTGTTATATGACATATAAGAATATTGAGATGACGAAACAATGACGTCATTAGAATGCATGCGTTAAGTGTGATTAATGGATTTCCCACGGCCAATAGTAACATGCAAAATGTCAAAATCGAGTGAAAACTGACCAACTATAACCCGCACCACTTTCTACACTGTTCGCTAATGCTCAAAAAACACATCGTAATTCGAAATCCGTCGAATATTTCATTTCACTTTCATTATTAACTTTGTTACTTCCCATAGATTTATATATTTTTTGCTATTCGCAATGGTCAACAATCGCGCAAGCCTTCACCTTCACTTCACTATATTATCAAAGGACGGGAATCCTATCAGTCATGTGTCGGGTGTCTTAGGCCAGTTAAAATAAGCATAACACCTCGGAATAATTCCGATGGAGTTATTTTTTGTGTGAGCTTTTATATTTACCATAAAAAAACACCATAAGATATTACCGATAAAACATTTAAGAGATACACGAAATATAATGTTTATTTAACTTTTCAACACTCTGTACAATTTATAACAGTAGATATACTGAGCGATGGGGACTTTTGACATTTCATTTAGAAGGATAGTTTGAAAGCCCACACAAAAAATTAGCTAAATCGCTGCTTCGGAATTATTACGAGGTTCGAATTTTTTGTGTTTATTTGAACTGGACTATCTCTACTTTTGTCAGTCCGTCCTGACTTTTAGACGTCTAATGACCGGTGCAACACGCTACACTATGCTATGTCTGTATTGGTCGACATACCATCTATAGAAATAGCTAAAATTGCCTTCCGTGGTCATATCTATCCATTACTGAATCATTTACTGGGGAAATTCGGCAAATGCAAATACTACTTTTATTTTTTACTTCAGAAAAATTTGCCTGAGAATTTTATACAGTATGTCAAGTATGGAATCGGTACGACAAATATTTAAAGAAAAACAATGAATTATATTTATAATAAGGAATAATAATAATTATTTTACGACAAATTGTGATACACACGGCATGAACATGACACAAAAATGAAACTAGTATTACCTAATATTAAGAATATGATATCTATACATACTCGTGTATATAAAAATCGATGTTGGTATATTTGAGATTAATAGACTTCGACACAGTTTGACCGATCACCATGAAAGTGGGCACATATATGTATTTTTTCATGGAGAAGGTTTTTATGCTATCCACTTTGTTGTAAGACGCCACTACATGGCGCTGCAGCAAATCTACTTTTATATTCTATACCGTTCAACCGATCGCCATGAAAATTGGTATATGTACATAGGTATTTGAGCACGGGGAATATTTTCCAGCTATCGACTTTGTTGTAACTCACCACTAGATGGTGCTGCAGCACATCAACTTCTATACCGTTCAATCGATCACAAAAATCATATCGACGGCAAAACAGAATAATTTGTGATTTTATATACAGAGGTAAATAAATATACACAGGCAGGACAACGTCTGTGGGTTTTGCTAGTTTAATATAAGCACACAAGTTTCAGCTATACGTGTAACCAACAATTTATCTGAAGAAATAAAATTGTTGTCCGGGAATAAATTGAAATACACTTTAAAGGGATGGCTAATAGAACGTACGTTTTATAATTTAAAGAATTTTTTGAAAAATGACATTTTTTTTATAAAAGGTAATGGCAATAGATTTTATTTTATGTTTTATTGTAACATTTTATTTTAATACTATGTAAATATTGTACGCCTGATATTATTTTATTGGTAACAACTGTATATCATTTAATTGTTGCAACTTACAATAAATAGATTTTGATTCTGAATAGCTGGGCGTTACATCAACCGCAAATGCAAAATTGTAGAACAACCTTGTACTTTCAGTTAGAGCGACGAATATTAACGATAATGTCAACATAATTACTAACCGCAAAGAAAGTTTGTGATCCATTGAAGCGTTGGCCAATGTTTAATTAAATCGATACTTTCAACTTTTGAGCATACGAATAAAACAGCTCAATAAAGAGCTTCTTTGAAAGGGAAACTCATTTGTTTATGATTTTACAACATAAGGAAATAACGAAGCATGTATAAACATATGATTCAACGTATAAAACGCAGTATGTTTGTAATTAGTAATTACGTATATATTATATTTACACGGGGATTTCCGATTCCACTATCTCTACGTGTGTAACAAGAGACGTCCGCCTGTTCACACTAGTCTCAGTTGCTACCATTGTTTCTATTTCTTTGTGGTGTTTTTGATCCCGAAAAACAACAGAACGTTTTTTTTTTTCAAATTGCTTTTCGTCGTTTTAAAAATAATAAGCAAGGGTCATCCATCCGGTGATCTATCTTGATGATGGTATGATAACATTAAATAAACGTCCATTATACGTACAAATATAATGTGAAGTCATCAAGTTGTACCTGTCAAGGCACACTGATAAATTGATTTGAAAATAAGATTCCTAGCAGACGAAGTCACGAACATTCGTCTAGTGTGCTATTACTTACATTAGATAAGGGTATCTTTGAGTTTGACGTAATTGTCGCATTGTCGGATTGTTGGAATTGCACCTTTATGACGTACAGATACCAAAAATGTACAGAGGCGGACTCTTAATTTGTATAACCTTTGATTTTGACCCTTCAAAGCGAAAAAGGACGCTGTGTCGTATTGAAACACAGTTTGACTGACTATCACGCTAGACAAGAGTCCCATACCATACATTCTTTACCACACCATACCGTGCTAGAGCAGGCGGGATATCGAAAAGCCTACAGCACCGTAGACCACATTCATACATTGAAACAGGTTATACAATACACTGAAAAATATAATCAGTCATTGGGTATCGCTTTTCTCGACTACAGAAAGTGTTCGGACTCTATCGAAAGCTGGGGTGTTCTAGAATTTTAACAGCAGTGTCAGGTAGAATCCAAGGTACCACCGAACATTGATCTAATGTCAATACACTAGATGAATGCGCTGAAATGTTTGTACAATATTGACAGCATACATAACAGGAATGTCATGCGCGAGACCGACAGTTCGAATCAGACCAGCTTCCTCGATGAGCGAGACAAAGAGATTTCTTTCGAAACTGTTCACAAACGCGTTGGAAGATGTATTCAGTATGCTGAACTGGAAAGGACGTGAACGGTAAGCAGATCTTGCATCTTCGTTTCGATGATGATATGGCAGAATCGCTGCAGATTTGAACTGGATGCTGGGCTTTCCACCATGGAACTAGCAAGTTATATTTAATTTTATTTTCGTTGGAAAACTTACGGCTACGTACAGTTTTATTCAATTACATGAACACTCAGGGCATTACAAGTTTTCACATAATAATATAGTAACTGTACGATTATTAATAAACCGTATAAAATAAGCAAATGTCAGTGGAAATCGTGTAACAGTGGAGAAGAAGATCGCTATTAATTATACATTTAATTATGTTTTTTAAGTGTAGTTACATTATTACAAAAAAGATCAAAATCTATTTCACGACTAATTCTATTATAACCCTCACACGCATGCAAAAAGAAGGAATTTTGCCGATATCTATGATGGGCCAATGGTAGGTACACTGAGTGGATGGAGATTAACTAGTACACGTTAAAGGTACACGTACCTCGAGTTTATTAAGCATATCAGGACCGTCAACAGTGCCATTTAGTATATTACAGATATAACAAACATCGGCCAATTCCCTGCGCTTCTTTAATGGAACCATGTGATGGCTTCTGCAGTGCGAAAGATAACTGTTATCGACTTTCCGAATGCGGAATTACAAATGTCTAAGGAAGCGCTTAGCGTCGAAGGTTCCAAACTGGTGACGCATATTTTTGTTAAAATTGTATTATACTTTTACCGCCATACAAATGAGATCCGCTTCTATACTTATCGCCTTCGTTGTTGGAGCCTACGCCCGGAGCGATTACAAGCTGGTACAAATACAACAAAGTTTTATAAAAGATAATTTTGTTGGTACACGAGTGCTACTTGAAACATCCCCTTGCGCCGTATATTTCTGCCAAGTTCTCGCAACAATGTAATCTTTAGGGAGATATCAACCCTGACACAATTACGCAACTACTGTACATCCTTGAGCTTTGCTCTTTTAGAGGCAAAAATAAGTCTTGCTACTGCAAAATTATGCCACATTCTCGTCAGGATAATCAGACTAATCTTCATCATATACTAATATTATAGAGACTAGGTTTCTTATTTGGTTGAAAATAGGTCCTAGTATTTGTAGGAAAAGGTCCTTTTGTGACAGTAGGAATTGGGGAAAGGGATTGGGTTATTATTGGGGAAAGTAGTCATTATGTACCTAAATGAAACTCAAAAACTACTGAACTGATTTTGAAAATCCCTTTAATTTTAGGAAGCTAAACTAATAAACTTATGCTGTTTGAAATCCCTAAAAAAATCATTATGCCACGCCCTCTGCCCACTGACAAGTCGTTATAAAAATAGAAATCTGAAAATCTGTTTGTTCATTACTCAATCACGCCTCAGTAAAACAGCGGATTCTAATAAAAAAAAATGTGGAAATATTACATTAAGGAGAACGCATACCTATATAAAAAATAAATTTTTATGTCTTGTCTTCATTTTTCAAAAATGCAATTAACAACCAACGTAAGATCTTTATTTGTAATTCCATTTAGATCATTCGTAACTTGGATACCCGCGATACAGGTACATCCGAGTGCGGGGTGCAACAGAAAATGTGTACCCTACCATAAATCAATTTTGAATAATAAATTTTGTACTAGTATTTGTATTACAGATTATAAACGTTCCCCTTGAATGATTATAAAAAATCCTGGAATACAAAGCTAGTCAAGAATAAAATTATTATTATATACCAAACATTCCACAGTTAGATTAGACCTCGCCGTGATCCGTATATCAACAGAGACCTTCGTGCCTTTCGGGTGACTGCCGATCTGGTTGCTAGGCTACGGTCGCTACGGACCGCTCACTCTTATCGAGTTCCTTACCTGCCTCAGAATGGTACGAATCGATTACTCAGCGCTGTGATGTCATAGCTTCATAAATATTTACATACTTACAATGAAATTGACTGATATGTGAATGTTATTTGTAACCTTTTTAGATATCAATTAATTATTTAGTCATGGAAATGAAAAAGTAGATACAATATTAATTTCCTTTCATGATTACATACTATGATTAGCAATGTAAATAATCTTGATATGAATATGAAATTATAATTGCCGTATCTTTTAATATGAAATACTTCTGTCTTAAAATAAATGTCAAAATGTAGTGACGTAAATAATTTATCCTCATCTTTTAATTGATTTATTGCAGACAAAAAAATAAGAATAGAACAGGCATTATAAACACATAAAATGCAAAAAGGTGGTCTTGTCACTAAAAGAGATTTCTGCCGGACAACTTTTGGGTAGCGAGGATTTAATGATAATTTATTACATTTGTCATCATTCGTAAACAATGTAAAAATGTAGTGACGTAGACAATTTTAATATCAAAACAACATCCCCGTATCTTTAATAAATACCAAACCTATTAAATAGTAAAAAAACTTTAAAATACTTATGTCTCGAAGTTCTCAACGGGCAAAAAATGTAAACAGCTTATTCATAATTATTTTTCGCTCGGCTTTTATGAGTCATATCCAGAAATGTCATGAGCTGTGAATGACCGTGCAAGAGAGGTAACTGTAAATCGTGTTAGAGCTGTAACCCATTGGACTAGATCGCTGCAGTTTACGCGTGCGGTTGGCAACAAGGCCCTTAAATCCACGGGCACCCTAATTATTTAGTGATAAGATCTAGAATTGAATGGTTTCGGGTAGAGTCACGTGTTATGAACTGCACCCGTTGACCGCTTTGATGCTGGGCCCTGGTGTTGCAATGTACGAACAACTAACTCATCAATAAACTTTACAGCGTTGCGCGCTCACTGTGCGTTCATTCTCGTCGTATATTTGTAAATTTTATTGTCTAGTGATTGTACAAAACAGCTACAAAATTATATATCAGAAAATGGGTATTGCTTTAAGAACATATGTAACAGAAGCGGAACATTTATTTCTATAAAGTAAAAAACTAAAAATTCCAAGGTTTTATTTTTATTTTATTATAGGGGAAAAAAACAGATAAAGTCATACAAGAGTAAACATAATAACACTTCTAAAAAAATACAGTCTGCTTAAGCATTTCTCACTATTAAATAGTAGATAGTTCCTAAACACTATTTCACAATTATTAGATAATTACATAAGTAATTACAATATAATTACACAATTAGTATATTACGGGTATATTTTTGGTGTTGGACATTATTTTATTAGCAGACAGATATTTGCATTTTTTGTGAATGACTGACATAACTGACAGCGGAGATGTAAATGGCAATTGGCGGAGGGCGCGGCACACGCAGTATACTACAGTATATGTCATTAAACAAGACCGGTGACTCTTGAAAGGCCACTGGGGCCACAAGAATTTAGCCATTCCGAAAAAAAAACATAGTACATACTGCGGATGGTCAAGCGAGAATTCAAGTGAGATGTGCTAGTCGAGCCAGCAGCAACGACCCACTTGCTAGACAGCTGCGCCACACGCACCCGATGATGGATGGTACGCCGTAAACCTATATATCTGTCTAAATTGCATGCGTTAGTTTCACAGTTATACCAGTGTGTAACTGTTAAGTATGTGATTGTGGATTTGTTAACTTTGTAATTCTAACTAATATACATATAATAAATATGAAAAAATGTTTGTTTATTTGAAAATGAAATGCTTTCAACGTATCAAAGGATGGATGAATCAAGCTGACAGTTTGCATGGACCCCCTTGAACCTGCGCCGTTCGTGTTGTCGTATTACTAAACCGATTTGATGAACTTAATTCGAAATATTTATTTATTTACTCTTTATTGTACAAAGTGACAAAAAGCGGACGTTGGCCGGTCAACCTTCGGGTTATACAGCGCGGTACAATAACAGGTAAGATTAAGTAAAACTATAGTAAATAGTGAGTTATATTAATTGTTTAATTAGGTACATACATACAAATATACGTACTCAACTACAATGCACGTTTAATAATACAGTGGGTGGCCAAATTATTAGAGCCACTTTGAAAAAATACATAATTTTAGTATATGGGTAAGGAAAAGTAATATACATGTTACCAATTATTATAAATTATGTTTTTTTTTTTAAACAGTATTGGATAAACAGTTAAAGTGTGCTTAATGTAGTTTAAATAACGTTCAAAATAATAAAAAAAAGCTTAATATTTAGTGACGGCGCCTTTTCCTGCGATCACAGCTCGAACTCTTCTCGGCATACTTTCAATACATTTAAGACAGTTGATTAGAATTGCATCGCTTCTATGCCACACTGCATCAAGGGCTTCTAGCAACTGTATCTTATTCGTGATATGTTCCCTGTAAATTTCCCGTTTCATTAATTCCCATAGGTTTTCAATTGAGTTAAGATCCGGGGAATTCCCAGGCCAGTCAAGAACTTGTACTTGGTTTTCCTGTAAAAATATTGTTACTTTTTTGGCCTTATGGCATGGAGCAGAGTCGTGCATAAATATGGAATCGCCATCTGGAAACCATTCGTGAACTTGGGGCAGCATTCTGGTTTCCAAGACCTTTATGTATTGGTCCTGCCTCATTGTCCCTTCGACAATACACAGGCGTCCTATGCCTTTGCTGCTAATCATCGACCAGACCATTATGCTAGGGGGATGCTTGACCCTTTTTACGATGCAGTCCTTTTTAAATTTTTCATTAGGTCTTCGCCTCACAAACTCCGATTTGTCAGTCAGTATATGCACCGATGATTAGTCAGAGAAGATAACCTAAAACATATTGTTGCCTTTGAATTTCGCTAAACTGAGATTATATGAAACTAAATATCTGACTTTTATATTAAAAACTAGTCTAGTTTACCTTGTTCCAATCATCAACAGTCCAATTCAAATGCTCTTTGCACCATTTTAGCCGCTTTTTCATCATTGCAGGTGTGAGAAGTGGTTTTTTCGTTGGACGTCGACATGAAAAATCTAATTCTTTTATGCGGCGTCGAGCTGTCCTTAGTGATATTGTGATGCCGGCTTCCTGGATTATTGCCACTAATGGAGCCTTTCTGTTTTGGACACAAATGTCCCTTATTTTCTCTCATCTCTAGATGTGGTTAAGCTTTTACGACCACATTTTGCCATCCTATTTGGAGTTAATTGTAATTTTGCAACAATTTTTTGTTTTATTCTATCCACACTTGCCCGCGAAACGTTTGCTATCGATGCAATATGTCTATTGGAGTTATCAGTATTGGTTATTAAAGTTTTTATCTCAGAAATTTTTCGTGGAGTGAGGTCTTTATCCTTCCCTATAACTAAAACCTATAAAATAAATGAAAATGACATAATTGTGTCAAACTTAAGCCATTTCAATGAAATAACTAAATAATAAAGATGTACTTACCAAGTAACAGCGTAAAAATTACAAAACTTAATGAAAAGTAACTTAAATATCCTCAAATTTCAATGTAACACGTGTACGTCCAAGCAACTACTGTAAGACAAAATGGCAGTGCCCAATATAAATGGCGTTCAAAAATGCAGTGTTGTCAGTACATTTGTAAAAAGTATAACAAAAT
Organism: Sesia apiformis; assembly: GCA_914767545.1. NCBI lineage: Eukaryota > Metazoa > Arthropoda > Insecta > Lepidoptera > Sesiidae > Sesia > Sesia apiformis. Next base: position 20,284,455 of record OU611956.1, read on the forward strand.
GTAATAGATATACATATCTTTTAAAAATAATAATAATGGCAACTAGTAACATTTATTAAATGTCAAAAAAATGTCATGTTCTTAGAATTTGATAAAATTTGCGTGCGGCTCTAATAATTTGGCCACCCACGGTACCTCCTTTACCTGGCTTATGTCTGAGCAATATTCATTTACAAGATATGTATGTATACTCAACTTATTTTTGTAGTAAATTATCTTTCAATCTAGTAATAAACACGACCTCACTTTGGCCACAAATTTTGTTTCAATGATCTTAGAAACTGATTACTGTATTTGGGGACCGTAAATCGGACGTACCTAATCATTATTTTCCGAAATCGATTTCTTTGAAATCTGCCATAAAGCGGTCATAAATCTCTTGCCTACAAGACACCAGGGTCGCTATCATGCCGTAGGACAACATGCAATCAATTAACTGTTTAACCAGACATTTTATAGCGGATGTTGATGATTTAGACGTCGACGTCTTATTCCATCTTATTCAGTTTGAAGGAAATGAGTATCTCCGCGTCAATGAATTGCTACGACATGCTACTTGTCTATTCAAAATATCACAGACTGTGTTCAAAGTTTACAAATCTCACAGACGAAACCGTGTAGCCACTGGCAGCTAGTGACATAAAATACCCGATAAGTACGAGTATAATAAAAGTTGTCAGAACTATGTGTCAAAAGATTAAAAAATGAACAAAACGGAGGGTAGATAACGAAGACTACCCTAAAATATCCTATTCTCCCAATGTAGGTACGTGTTTCGATAATGAGTGAGATAATATGTGAGAGCCCATTTCCATCCTATCTCTCCCCGTTTTCCCAACACTTCCTCGAATTCATTCCCTTAAATCCCCAAAGGATGCACGGATCTAAGGGGGGACAGTATCCACTTAATGGACTGTCAGCTCGGCAGCCGCCTTCTTTCCTAAAAAAAAATGAGACTGTTACTGACAATAAGGTTTTCTGAGATAATGCCACATGTATATAAATGCTAGTCATAATCATAACTCTTTAGTGGTAACTGAAATAACAAGCGGATTCACTGACCCAAATATAACTACAGCCGGCCTTACAATACACAATAACTACACCGGATGAACTCATGTTAATTGCAAGGAGGAGCTCTTCATACAGAGACACAATTTGACGACGACGTATTCTACCCTCCTTACAAAAAAAGGCACAAGTGCATTTGATGACGTACACAAATGCAAAATTTTTTGGTAAGTTTTCCATTAATTAAAAATCAAATTAGAAACTTGCGAGTTTTGGATAAAAATTCAAATAATAATCGTTATTAATTACCTTTGTTAATTTTTAATGTCCGCATATAATGTTTCTTATGTATATATGTGCCTGTAGGTTTGTTTGTAATGATATATAGTAATACAGTTTATATGTGCATTTTATATATATTCTACCATAAGATCTCATTTGAGCCTTTCTCGAACCTCGCAATTAAACCTCTCTGATCACCCCAAAAGTTGGCTGGTAACGAATGCCTATGAATTAAGCTCTCCTTTTGTACGATAAATTCGCGCATAAAGTACTTATTACTGCTTAGAAGGCGTGCATACAAACAAATAATTTCCAAGTTATCAGGCAAATGTGAGTGGACCACGTCACACGTGAGTATACGCGTCTGTCCAGTGACGTCATTTAACGTCTGGTGAGTTTTTAACGGAGGTCTCCAATTGCAAGCGGCGCACGGACAGCGGACGAAGATCTGACGACCGACTAATCCACGACAGGTGATCGGCAGCAGCGTCACCGATGTTAAAGGTATACCACCGTGGACTCCAACCCACCTGCTGCCAAGCGTGATGATTGAAATATAAACCTACTTATATGGGGAAAGGAAAGAATTCAGCAGTGGATACATACGACTGGTATAGAATATCTTTACATTTTGTTAATTGCTTTCATATCTATTTAATTAATCTCCATGATATATATACGAGTTGTTCTATAAATACTAAACGTGTCACCCTATTTATGAAAGTAGTAAAATACGCAATTAATGGTATACATAACAACCACTAACACTTATGTTCCGTTGATTAGATAAGTCGCTATCTGCTTTGACCACTTGCAATTAGCATGAACCGCGATATCCCTAACAAAGAACAATAAAACGTTAGGGTGTCAAGGAAAAGTTCACTTATTAATTACACATGTTTATTTCTAGAAATTATTCAGTTAGCCGATAGCAACTCTGGTACATTCGCAGGTCAATGACGCGTTAAAAAATACGAACTGTCATCTAGACATCAGCCGGTGGAATTATATACTAGGCATGCCTTTTAAGTTCTGTCGTTTCCATATTTCCCGGCAATTTTGAATTTGGAACTGTTCTATATTCGAATGTGTTTAAATTTTGAATCTCAAAACAGTTGAAAGTATTAGGATTAATGCTATTGTTTAGTCACAGCGTCGATTGGAATCTGTCAGGTTACGTACGAAAATGAATCTATCTGAGGAAAATGTTCGTGCAATAATTTTCTACAACTTTAGAAGAGGCCTGACACGGCTTCAGTGTTTTGAAAAGCTAACATCTGTGTTCAGTGATGAAGCCCCATGTCTGCGGACTGTCGAACGCTGGTATTTAGAATTCCAGCGTGGACATACTAGTGTTAGTGACAAATCTCGCGAAGGACGCCCAAAATCCGCCTTCACTGAAGATAACATCATTGCTGTGAGACAACTAATTCTCGAAGATCGTCATGTGACGTATCGAGAGATAGAGGCTCTATTAGGCATCTCAGGGACAACCATTCAGAAGATCTTGCATGAAGCGCTTGGTGTAAGAAAGCTAGTTTGCCGTTGGATACCGCATCTGCTTTCCGACGATCACAAGGCGGCCCGCGTCAGATGGTGTAAGAAAACTCTGCAAAGGTTCAACCGAGGAGTGTCAAATCACGTCTACGACATCATCAGTGGTGACGAATCTTGGATCTATGCCTACGATCCTGATTCCAAACAACAATCTACAATCTGGGTCTTTCAAGACGAGCCAAAGCCGACTAAAGTTGTTCGTTCTCGAAGCACTTCAAAGAAGATGGTGGCCACGTTCGTTGGAAAAACCGGCCATGTTGCGACTATTGCACTTGAAGATCGTAGAACGGTTAACGCAGAGTGGTATACCACAGTTTGTTTACCACAAGTCATCGCCGAACTTCGAAAATCTAACTCAAAGCGACGCATCATCCTGCACCACGACAACGCAAGCTCACACAGCGCTCGTCAAACGATTGAGTATTTGAAGCAGGAAAAAGTAGAAATTCTTGACCATCCTCCATACAGTCCTGACCTAAGCCCTAACGATTTCTTTACATTTCCTAAAATTAAGAAAAGTCTTCGTGGTCAAAGGTTCCAGTCCGGTGAAGAAGCAGTCGACGCTTTCAAGTCAGCCATTTTGAACACCCCCACTTTAGAGTGGAATAAATGTTATAATAACTGGTTTGAGCGAATGGAAAAGTGTATTAAGCTACGTGGTGAATACTTTGAAAAACAATAAAAAGTACTATAAGGTTCTAGTTGTGTTTTTTTCTTCAAACGACAAAACTTAAAAGGCATGCCTCGTAATAGAAAAAAAAATATTTTCACTGTAAGGCGACTCTGATAGTGAAATTCACAAGCATCTGCCGAAAATATAGGCCCGCTTACTACAAAAGATAAACATGCTTTAAAACAGCGATTTATGTGGAGTCCAACTAATCGGATTGGTCGGGAACTTATTAAACCTGTGTTGAATCATTTTTGTATAATAAAAATAAGATCACACTCAATGGCCTATACTAAGATTTCCTGTTTCGTGGGTCCAGAGACACATACAAAGACGAATAGACCACCCAGACTCGAACAAACATATAAACAAAATAAGTATCCATTAGTAATACAATACAAAAAACTAACTTATAATGGAACATTTTCAATTATAATAATGCATACGATACGATTTCGCGGGCGGATGTTTAGCTATAGCCTCAATATAAGGTAAAACATATTCAAGCAAATTAGGGGTTATGATCTAAGAAGGAATTTTGCTCACACCTGCTATTTAATCAATATAGCCAATGGAACAATTGACTGCGGAACTGCTGTCCAAAATAAACCTACGAGTACACCCCATCAAAATAAAGAGGCCCTTGTTATTACATGCACCCCTGGCTAAAACTAAATATAGGCATAAAGCTTTTCTCAAAAGAGCGATCAACAACTTTTTGTAAGCATTAGACCCGTCTAAATCAAACTAGATGTGAAAATTTTGTATAACTTTTGTGACATATAAATATGTTACTTATTTTATGTTCATGTAGGTGTACTTGTCTATATCACAAAATGTTGAATTTCCCCTGAAAATAAATAAATAAATGTCTAAATTTTGACCAACACGTATATTTTCCACCATGTTTGTACATAAAATAAATAACGGCTTAGTGGCGGGAGTTGGGTGACAAAAGGGGACTCATTAAGCCGAATGCATGCGCAGCTTTTTCCTACTTGAGTAATTGGGACGCTATTTTATTTCTTTGAAATATTGCACGAGGGGGGTGACAAACAAGGCTTTCACAACACATAACTTTGCACATACTCCAATGAACTCCGCATAGCAACAGAGTAAAATTTCAACATTGTGCCTTTCGAACGTTTTGAATATAAACTATTCATATTCTTGTAACTCTCTATTTTAGGTAGATTCTAATGATTATTGAATATCTCTATTAATGATGAATCATAATTGGCCTCATAATTAGATATATAGTCATAGTCATAGCATAGTACAACGACCTTATAAGGGTAAGACTGTGGTCATAGTCATATCATTTATTGCTTCATGTGGTTACAAAAGATCTTAGGCTATAATATGTCCGCGAGGTGAGCCCTGGAACGGCACCGCAATATTAAATGAAATTATAATACAGGTGTCCAAACCTTTCTCGAAACCTAAAATCATGGATATGTTGTTCATGGTTCTGGATTCAGTATGTAAATTTTGCATTTTTTCACAAAAAAACAAAAGTAATTTTGTGAGTTAAAAACTGATTACTGTATTTGGTCACCCTAATTTTTTTAAATTTTTAATACAAATTTGCTAAATTTAAAGTCCAAAAATCGATATTTTACAAAAACAAAAAAATAGGTCAAATAATTCTGAATCGTGAGCAGAATACATGGATTCAGACTTGGAAAAAGATTTGGTTACACTCTGTACATGTGTAGGTATCCATCATCCTTGAAATACCTTGACCAGAACGGAGCGTCCTGGAATTAATGAAGTCCACCGACCGTGAAATAAAATAATTGTGATTTGAAACGATAAAGCTCGTCAATGATAGGTATGTCACGTTTGTAAATAATATTAGCTTTTACCCGCGACCTCGCGTCGTCCACGTTAAAACGAATTATTGTACAATCTACCTATTTGTGGAGTTTCATCAAAGTTTAGCCGTTTCGGCGAGAGTAACAACCATCCAAACACTCAAAATTTCATATAATATTAGTGAGATATCAAACAATCCACATTGGGCCTGTGTGATGAACAGCGACTCGCAATTGCAAGAGTAGAAACTGGCACCAACAATGGAGCGTCACAGGCTCATATCAAAAAAATAACGTCAGTGGATGAACACGTAAAACTGTCCACACCGACGTATGGTAACAAATACGACATTCCGTTGTTTTTATTCATAAAACTGTTTGTACACCTCCATCTGTTTGTAGCTTCACTATCAACACATTCATAAGGCAAACGCACCAGCCAACCGCAAAAGTGGTATCACAAATCTATTATTTCAGCTGTATCAACGCGAAAGTCACTATAATAACTCGCGAAAGTACAGGTTTCATGAAGAGCTCTCTCTTACTCCAACATTACGAGCCATTATAGCCTAATAAAATACTGCACACTTAGTGTCGTGTACGCTGTGTTTATAGCAGGAAAGCAACTCATTAGCCGTGCTCCCCAAGCCAATTATTGTAATAAAAATAGAGCGGGACGCCACGCCAGCGGTTGTGCAATTTGTTGCAATTGATTCGACCTCCGCAGCCCCCTGGGTACCGTGCTGGGTATCGATCATGCTAATATCTAACGGTTGCCATGATCTATAAGTTCAAAGTCGCTCAGCGAGAGATCTATGCTCGGAGTTTCTTTACGAAATAAAAACCGAGGCGTAGGAGTTCAAGAAATAACTGAATTAATATGCTAACTGAATAATTGTTTCTGTTTTTAACTTACATGTGAAAAACGGTGTGATTGTACATATATTCATACTCATTCACCTACCTTAATGTGTAAAATTTTATGTACAATTGTTTGAAGTCACCGCGAATTAGGATAGGATACTGCAGCAGGATCGACAAACAATAAGGAAGATGAGTCCTTGGATGGAGACCGCATACCGGGAAGCGCAGTGCGGGACGGCCTTCGGCCACGTGGACCGATGATTTGAAGAAGGTTGCCGATAGTGGCTGGTAATCATGTATGGTACTGTTAACGAGGAGCTAGCTGGTATCTAGCAGTGGAGAGACACGGGCTGATGGTAAGGTATGCATGTGTAACTAAAATATCTGATTCGCATAAAATTCCTTGAATACAGTCCTAAAATCACACGAGATTATGGACAAGTTAGGATTATGACGAGCATTAGTCACACATTTGAAATTATATGGAATTATCTTATCACGAACTCGTATACAATGTAGGTGGGGACAATATTGTGAACTTAAATGATTAAAGCTAGTAAACCCGCAACAACGTAGTAAATGTGAAGCTTTATCTAGCTTTTTGTTTCTTTGAACCACGTGCGCAACGCAATGACTTGAATAATGAACGATTTATATTCATTGAACTTTAAAAGAAATCAAGTAGGAGGAAAGAACGGCACCTTAATCTATCAATGAAAAGCGCATTAGAAACGCAATACACCGACTAGGAAAGAGGTCAAGTGCTGAGCTGGCACCGCAGTGCAGGTGCGACCCAGATCCAAACCGGGACACAAAAACTGTACACCCCTGTACACACCCCATGCGGTGGATCATTTGGCAGGCCACTGCGGTTTATACAGTGAAATTTTTCGCACAAAGAAAACGCTAGCTTTTGTTGTCATATCCCAGTCAAATTCAGTGCCGCGCTCTAAATTTTTCGAGCGAACATTCAGATAATAAATAATCCAAATTTTAAAGGAGTGAGCTCTGTATGTGACGATAGCCTAGCTAGACAATTAGTTATACCCGGCCAATGATTGCTGGCAGGCAGAATACAAGTTCATATAGTATACAAGAAGAGTAATTATTTATTTTGTACGTTAATGGTATAGTTTTGTTAATATATTTTAAGGGCAATATCGATAAGGAATTCTCGATACCCAACGCGAACGATAAGGTTAAACTGTGTCAGTTTTTCCTATAAACTTAAAAGACGAGATGTGCAATGTCAAAAGACGTGACACAACTTACTTGATCTTACTTGAGTGCGCATGATTTATCATAATAGGCGTTACAATGTCTACTAAAATACTTTTTAGGACTCTAAAAGCCTCTCAGAATAGTCGAAGATTATGGCCTCTCAGTTATGGCATTTGGGCAGATGGTTCCCTTCATGGAACACGATGAATTATGCCATGGTTTGAATTGTCGTTCGCAAGTTTTGTCAATCTTTGCGTTTAACAGAAACTTCTAAATCTATGTATGGATTGACCTGACTCAATTTTAAAATACTCACGACTATTCAATGTAACAAAGTACCCACTAATTAACTATCATTATAAGACCAAATTAGTAGACATTTTAGCTATTTAGTTACAACGTAAATCAGTGATTATGATAGCACTTTACGTGGTGACGTAATAGTGAAAAAGTCTTTTCACGACGGTGCTCCTGAAAAAGTACTAGGCGAACATAAATCAGCAGTAGTTATTGTTATCAGTGGAGGCGTCGGAAGAGCGGAGGGGGGTTGCGGGGAAGGCGTTATCGTGACGTTGCCGCCGGCGCATCTGTGTTAACTGTTAACAACTACAGTTACACGCCGATAACTTATCAACGCCGACGTCCGTCACACCACGCTAAATTTTGTCGCAATCACCACGCGGATCTGGTAGCCTAGTACAATTGTAAAAAAATCATCTAAAATTCACTTAATTGTGGTAAAAATATTTATGACAACAACAACAAATAAAATAAAATACATTTTTGGCAGTGACAAACAACATAACTTGTAACCACTTACATTGTACGTATGTATTACATACATAGTGTTGTTATTATACCAACATAAGTCTAATCTTTATTCTAGTTACATTTATCTTGAAAGACTAAAATTAAAATATTGTTGTGAACACGTCTGTTTTCTCAGTCGATAGAGCCAGGGTAATGAAACTACTATTTACCCGGAAACGCGAAGCACTTTATTAAAATATTCTTAAACTATATATAATTTACAAAACCAAACGTTAGCATGTTTAAAAATGGGGCAGCGCCATCTAGTTTTACTTTATAAAACTATTCTAACAGTTGTACCCAAATATAATGCTTTTCAATTATACACGTCTTTTCGAAGAATAAAAGAAACTGGATCTAGTCGAGTGCAATTAAATACGACAGATCAAAGTAAAAGTTCTTACAACTGGCTACTGTACGATACGATAGAAAAACTAACAAATTCGAATTTTGAAAATGGATCTTTTTGCTTATCAAACGCCATTAAAATTTCAAAGCTGTCATTAGTTTTTTTTTTTATTTTTCTGGTAGCAATTTGAATACTAAGTGTTTGTGGGAAAATGAATTTAACAAAAGAACATTTTCAATTATTTTTTTAATGACTTTCGTTGCGGTCTAAACCAAAAACTAGTGATGAAGCCACTGGTTATAACCATATAGTTCAGTTATTTTAAAAGTGGTCGTACCTACCTTATAGATGAGTTAGAGAAGGCCATCCTGCGAAGGCGCGCCGGTGATGGAGGAAACAATCAAAACTGTGCATCTTATGATTGAAGCAGACAAACGAAGGACATATCAACAGATACGGGTATGAGTTAAGTTCAAACTATTTTACACGATCACCTACGGGTAAGGAAGCTTTGTGCTAGATGGAATCCTCACAATTTGAGCGAAGATCAGAAACACTGCCGCGTGGAGTGGTGTCAGAAAATGCTTGAATAATTCGACCATGGTCAATCAAATGCTGTTTTTGATATGGTAACAGATGGATCTACTGCTATCAGCCTGAAACTAAGAGGCGCAGTGGTAATTTGTAAAGGGTCTTTGTAGTAATTGAGCTTAAAAAATACAACAAAAACAATTATATATTGCACGCTGCAATCCAACAGCCGCTGGGCGCACTCGACTGTGGCCACGTTACCCCTCTAACAGAAGACTACCTGGAAATGTACTGCATTTCCCACTTTATCTATTTCCCTAATGTACGTACATGTTTCGGTAGTGAGTGAGATGTGCCAGAGCCCATTCCCATCCTATCCCTCCCCATTTCCTCAATACTTTCTCCAAATCCATTCCTACATCTCCAAAGGTAGGCAGTGCATCCGGGGGCGTGCCAACGTTTGTCATTTTGGACTAATGTTAGCATGTATCACGGATGTCTATGGGCTACAGTATCCACTTACCATCAGGTGGACTATATGCTCGTCTGCCGCTTTCGTCCATAAAAAAATATTACAATCTTAGAAATACAAAAATAAGTATAACTGTATACCGGAGACCTAACTGCACGCGACAAAATTAAATCTAAAATTAGATCAAGTGACTTTTAACACGACCCCGTTTGTTGCTTGAGATAAACCGCAGATAAACATTTCTCGTAATTCTCGTCTAAATGATAAATGTTTCTACTATCGTCTTTTGTCTTACAACATCTGTTACGGTAAAGTTAATAAATATAACTACAGAAATTGAAATTATAAAACATATTGTCACTGTACTAATTAAATCTTAATTGTATCTATGCGAATGAATAATTAACGTAAACTGAAAATTTTGTATTACGTTTCCGCTAAAGGCAGCCTTAGGTGCCAACTACGAGTAGCAAGCAATCTATACACAGCGGAATCCGAGGTGTTTACATTGCGTGGCGATAGTTCATATTATACCTTATTTGTACTATTGAAATTGATGGCACGGACGAGGATATCGCCGCAAGAGGATTTTTATATTCTAAATTGTAATCATATTTTATCTTTCCTGCTTCTTTTTTTTCCTTATTATTAATTGTTAAAATTTTATTTCTACTGTTATTAAGTGTAAACTATTTTTATGCAAGTTGTGTTCGCATTTAGAAGGCCGTTCAGCCTATCATGATATTATGTTTTGTTGCTGTTATGTTTTATGCTTTCTGTTTCCGGCGGACGAAGCCGAGGACGTCCATCTGCTAGATGGACAGACGACCTCATAAAGGTTGCGGGCACCCGCTGGATGCAGGTCGCTGCCGATAGGTCTAAATGGCGGACAATGGGGGAGGCCTATGTCCAGCAGTGGACGTCCAAGGGCTGAGAAGAAGAAGATGTTTTATGCTGCTACGTCTAGTTTGTGAACCGTAAAAAAAAAAAAAGTCTCTATCCTTATTAATCCCTATTTTTAGTTGGCGCCTTATCAATCTTATCATTAAAGCGATTTTTTTGCAGACAACCATATGGGCAATGCATCTGTGTAAATACTATACTTATTAATTTTGTACTGAAGAAAAATTCAAATACTGGCATACGCGTTTTGAGAGTACGGTTTTCAAGACACTTTATACTGGGAATCCGAATTGAACGGCCAGTTGAGGTTTCCTTTGTTCCCAATACTTTTTTTGTACAGTGCTGTTGACCCACAGATAAAGACTGTTAAGCAAATAAGTAGGATTTTTTTCTCACTAGTTCTGTGCACTATTTCGTGACTCGGTCGACAGAACTAGGAAGAAAATTGTTTGTATGCTATAGACATGGATGTCGACAAAATGTTTATATTACATAGTAAGTTAGACAAAATATTTAGGAACTATAAAAATATTTACGTTATGGGCATCTTCAAAGAAGCTATAAATAGATTTGTACAAGTTTAGCAGTGCTGGTGCTGCAGGCAGCCATGGGCAATGGTGACCACTTACCATCAAGTGGGCCGTCTACTCGTATGCTATTTCTTCTATAAAAATAAATATATTCTATAGGTATATATATGATCGGCTACTTAAAACACCACTGTTTTCATGGTGAGTGCGTCCTATAGTTGCTATCTCCGCGAGATAAGAAGACATTGTGGCAATGTCGCGGATATCTGTGCGGATTGTTGTCGGTGACACTGAACGCAGTCGCCCAATGTTAAGGTGAGCTGAACTAGCGGAGGTAGCCGCTGTTGCTCGCTGACAAACATCCGTAGCGATTACCGACCGGCGACTACTGATAAGTGTATTCGTTACAATGTCAAAACAATGCGGTTTGCACAAACAATAGACTTACGAACATAAAATTACATAACAGTTACCAGATTACAATCAGTTTCATAATATCAAGTACTTTCTGTTAATTCTATTTGTATTCGGAAATGAATGTATCAATATCAGATGCTGATTGCTGGCAATGACATATGCCCTAGATATTTTTTAATCTTCTGTTTTTTATAGAAAGAAGTCGGCAGACGAGCATACGTTCACCCGATGGTAAGTAGATACTGTCACCCGTGGAAATCCGCGGTACATACCAACATCAGTTCAGATGACAAATATTAGCACACCCTGGATGTTCTGCTTACCTTACTCGAGATTTAGGAATGGATTTGGAGAAGGGATTGGTGAAATGAGGAGGTAAGAGCTATACCTTCCTAACCTCCAATCCCATTCTATGCCCATAGGATTATGTTTCCCATCCTACGATGGGAATGGGCTCTGGCATATTTCACTCACTACCGAAACACATAAATGTACATTGGGGTAATAGGATGGCATAAGAAATGCAGTACATTTAAGTCTTCTTCTGTGAGAGAGAAGTAACGTGGCGAGTCAAGTGAAAACATCGTTAGAAACAGCCGCTGCAGCGGCTGTTTCTAACGATGTTTTCCTTCACCAACCGAACTAGTGGTAACTGACAAATTCATACTTAAGTACAAACAAAGACGTCACGATTGTGAATGAAGAATAGATACTTTAAATCGCCCTCATTCTAAATGTATTCGACATTCAACAATCTGCATTGCGTGTACGTGGACGATCCAGCCTTAACGACCCGAAAAACCAATGTAATTGTAAGGTGTGGTCCTGTAATGAAGTGTAATAGCCTCGTGTTGAACTACATTTAATAATACGGCCGCGTGGTGTCACCACTCCATCCCTTGCCGTTGGTGTCGTAAAATGCGACTAAGGGATAACAGAGCCGCTGCCACAAGCGCTTAGGAACTACACCACCTCTAGGACAGTGGACTCGCCAACCCGTTTGGCCATCGGACATGTTAAGGTCATAAATCTCTCGTACAAAAGACAATGTGCATATCCTGCAGTGGATGTAAAGGAGCCAGTTACCTAGTTGGGCTATTGTAAATGTATTCAATGTAAATTACGCAGTGTGTTTATTTATATTTTACACGCGGAATACACTACGCTCAAAAATAAGAATCATTATCGTTTGTAAAACTGTCACCAAAACAAGACTGTCTGTATTAGATAAACTACACAACTAACAAGGGGTCTATTTAAATCTGCCCCTGCCGAGGTATGGGGGAGGGGGTGAATCGGAAGCGCGATAAAGACGGCCGACGACCTCCGACACAACATTACACATGCATACAGTAAACAATAACAAACTATACTACTAAATGAGTGGACTTCGGTAAATATATTAGTTCGATATTTCTAGTTCGATTACTTGGTGAAAGCACGAACCCATCACCTTTTGTGTATGTACAATAGACGTCACCTCATTTAGACGAAGAGAATTTCTCAAACGCAGGCAGGAGAGAAAATCGGTCAAAAACTAGTATAAACAACTATTATCATCATGTGATCACTGTTATAGAGATTCGTTTACAATATTCTCGTCCAAACGGTTAGAAAAACTCGATGTCTAAATGAACCTGGGGCCTTACCACAATTCCTTATAGCAGTATTATTTTAACCTTATTTCTCAATTTCGTACCACGGCGTCCTTAATGTAAGCTTATATTAGTAATGTTTTACTAAGAAGTTTTGGTGACGTCACGTAGCTTACTGTAGTGCAAATTGGAACGTTGTATGAAAGAAATGGCGTTATACAGTTCATATAGCGTTATCTCGTTTTGTTTTTTAGCAGGGAATAGACAAATAATTAAAATCATTCGTTCTTTCGCAGCACTAAGCATTAATATTTTGGTGGAGGTCATGGTACGAATATGAGTAATGTTATTTTAGGCCTGAAATAAAACGTTCCTGCAACAATATTGTTTTGTAAAAGATGGTGGTAAGGCCCCTGTAGTCGAAAGTATTTATGAAACGTCCTACAAGTTATGACGTATGGTGTTCTAACGGTTGGCCTTAGCCATAAGTTGTAAAGAGACTATGGAGCAAGCTATGCTCCGGAGTTTCTTTACGGGATAAATTTCACGCAATAACTAAATTCACCGACATAGCTCACGGAATTAGCAATGAGTAGGCCATAACCAGAAGCGACTGCGCTTCGAGGTATAGGAACGCCTTCTGACTGGATGAGTAGAGCGCAGGATCGTGTATGGTGGCGAGTCTTGGGAGGGACAGACTGCTGATATGGTTCCTTTCTTAAGATAACACAATACACTACTAGTGAATACACCATCAGTAGCATTACAGATCAGGGTGATATGGTAACACTGCTACAGAGGATGAGAAAGAAAAATAATTCAAATTTTGAAACAAGCTCTGAAGTTGCAAGTTTATGGAGGCACATATTTTTACGCTCCATGTTTACATGAGGTGTGAGGTGTGTATGTTTGAGTTACACGTAATGATGATGCGTTTACACTAGTAGTTAACCCTCCAATCCAGACATGTGTCCAAACAAACCTTGACCAGTCTATTATAAACAGAGGTTTTGAACGAATACTATCGATTAATGGTAGTATAAATTGAAAACATACAGTAACCAGACAGCATAATTAAGACGTTAGTTTGGTGAGAGACTACGACGTAAATTTAGTGGGAGGGTAATACAATTTTGAAAATTTTCAATTGGCGAGTTCAAGGTTCAAATACGTATTACCATCCTGAAAGAATTTAATCGAACAGGAACTAACATGGGGCACATTTTTGCTTCCATTTCTACAGAATAATTTGCCAACCATTAGTTATAAAGGATGCTTATTGATTTGGCACACGACGCCCACGCACGCACATCCCCGGACCACGTCTAGCACTAATCTCTTACAGTATAAGAGTGTAGATTGCATTAAATTGATTGTACTAGTAATTTTACGTTGGAGTTAGGGTTGTCAAAATATAAATATGTCAAACATTGAAATACAGTTGTCAAATACACATACAGTAATTAGTAAAATCTGACAGATATTTCGGTAATAACGATTTTTCAATTTAAGGCCTTAATTATGATCAAACTTATTTTGATTTCAGTTAAGTAGTTCTCATTAAGCGAATGTGTTCAAAGTCCAGAAATAAGTGTCACTCTGGTTGTATTAGTAACAGTACTCCCCTGTTACAATGCTGACATAATACTCATGTCCGTCTTGTTCAGCATCAGCCAACCCTAGAGATCGCCCGGAAAACTTCGCTTATCTCATTCGTTTTCGGGTCAACCACCCACACTGCAAGAAACCGTAAAGTTGCTCGTTAGAGAGAAACGTTCACAAGCGACAGACGACGACGCGGACGGAACAGACACACATATAAAAATATATTATGATGATTAAATATTAAATTTAATGACAACTTTTCGATATTTAGTGAAAATCGACTCTCGCAAGCTAATAATTATAAGAGTGTGCGTGTACACGAATGGGTTGAACGAAAGTTTGATGGCAAATGCCATTTGGAAATGCAAATTTCATGAATTCCCGTACATTGTAGAAAAAAAACTGTTTAGACATATACCCAAGAACATGTCGTTTGTATACAATGTATAATGATTAATGAATGACATTCTTTTTGGGATTTTTCAAAAGTTCATTTAAATAATTTCTCTAAATGAGATATAAGTAGATTCAAAGTATTTTTTATGCAGAATTTCATATTGCTGTTAAGAAACGCGCAATACATATGTTCTTCGACATCATCCTACAAATTCTTGTTTGTATAATTATATAAAAAAACGCTTATCGCTTACTAATATGTAAATAACAATTAATAATTATAGCAAACAATTGCACAATAATAGATAAATAGATAATTATAGTAATGCAAGGTCAACTACACTTTTTGTCCTATCATTGCTATTTCTCTCATCGGCAACCAATCACGAAGAATTGATTGTCCAATCGATTTAGGGATAAAGTTGAATCGTTTACTATTGTTAGTAAATATTAGTATAACCTTGGCACAGACGCTGCCACCTACTGACCCGAATTAGAAAGTGGACTTAGCAGAATGCGAGTCGATGATACATGTTGCCATTGAAGGCTTGAACGACACACGGTGACTCATGCAGTTTCACGTGGTTTTTACTGCACACTGCAAATCGATTAATCGCCGAGAGAAACAAAGAGTTCAATAAGTACCTTTTATCAATTAAAACTACAGTCGTGTTATCGATTACTCGATGACCGTCGACGGCTGTTACGTACTAGGTTTATAGTGGTTCGGGTGACCGTTCAATTTGATTTCAAAACCTAAGTCTAATTTGTACAAGATACGCTGCGGCTATGGAAAAGCAATGAACAAATTACTGCGCAGTAGTCACAAATTTATATAAGAAAATATTTCAATGTTTTGTTAACCCTTAGGTTTACATTTTCCATTCCATCCCATCGAATATGCAATATCATAGGATAAGAGGTTGGAATAACGGGGATAATTAGATACTATTACCCCATCACCAAATTCCCTATTCCATTGTACTCTTTTTCGCCCATCCTTACCAATCTTTTTTCCGAATCCAGTCCTAAATCTCCAAAGGTACGTGGTGTATTCGGGGACATGTATCGCGGATGTCGCAGGGCAAGAGTATCCACTTACCATCAGGCGAAGTGTCTGGTCTTCGAAGTGAACGCCAACAACAACACGTAATTAGACGCAAGAGATAACGGATGCGCAAAAGACGCAATATCTTTTGCTACACAACTTTCAAGATATCATTAAAGGGTTGACCAATACAAAACCTGTCACATTCCAATTGCACCACGTTATTCGCCATATCGAGAGAACAATGGAGCGATCTTGGCATGATCTCGCTCAAAGGACGCGAGACACGTCACTGCGGTGAAAGTGTACCACCCACTAGGATATCACGGCTGACAAAACAACTATAAGGCCCGGCCATGAGTCTGACACGGCGCGACCTTTATCTGACATGCTGGATCTTACCTAACAATGGTAAAACCGGTGTCATTTTCAACGGATTACACACGATAAATACTGCAATTATTTTTAACAACCCGATAATTGACCTCTGAAATCTTTGATAACTTCAATGCTAAAAGCACGAAAATGAGCACTAGATTTTGTCACACAATGTATCTAATCTGCTTACGTGTAGCTAACTAAAGGTATCTCGCCGATTATTGTCCTCAATTAACATTAGTATTCATTGTGATTAGTCTACAAAAAACAAAAATATGTATACTCAGTTTGAGGTAATCAAAAGTTTGAACCATTTTGAAGAATTCAACAATTAAACAATCTGTTCACGCTCCAGTTCGTGTATGACACCATCAATCATTAGGATTATTTGTAAGTGTATACACATTCGCCGGTTGCCTAAATGTGCATATATTAACACTAACTCTACCCGCGGCTTCGCCTGCGAAGACTAAAATTATTTTGGATCTCCGCGCTAATATCTGCATGTAAATGGCCGATTTTGTTACGGTTTTCAGTACTGTAATAATGTTTATCTCGGACGATTATAGGGTACATTTTATCAAAATCAGTCTAGTAATTTTGGAAATAACGTGGAGGGTCAACATGGTTATGTATCTATATGATAGTATTAATGAAGTCCTCTGGATATTAACCACGAGTATTGACCGTGTGGTATCGGCCGCTTGGACAATAGCACACGACTGCATCTCTGTCCATAAATGTAATAAAAGGTGACTAATGATGGATAACAAAAATTAAAAAGGATTTTAATGAATAATAAAACAATATAGACGAGGAGGCCCACGTGCAGCAGTGGACGAGGAGACGAAGATAAAGTGCTGGTTACGGTTTATATCTAGACAAACAAACGGATTTGGAAATCGGGTTCCGAGAGACCGGCAGCAGCGAACGAATGCCTAGTTAATGCTGGCGAAGAACTGTGCTTAGCTCCAATGCAACTCTGCATAGTCAAGTCTCTCGAAACTAATAAGTTAACAACTAGTACTCTGACACCTTTAGGGATAACTACTATATGCATATTTATTAACTTCCAAATTTGTTTTATACCTAAAATATAGTATATACGAGTATATAACCATATTTCCTCAAATTGTTGCATGTAAATCAAATCATTATGTTGTGGATTTAGTTAAGATTTCTTGTATATTCTTGTGATTATTACCGAATGTATTAGTGTAGTTTCTGCTCGTGGAACAATAAAAATTGAAATAAAAATCGTATGCTTAAAGAAAAATAAATTGCTTTGCAGCTCATTATCAACTTATTGAATAGGCGGCGGCTAGGCGGCGCCAATCGCACAAAGCAAAACAACACACAACTATAACAAAGAATTCAATTAGAGCAACGAAAACAAACGTTTAGTCTTCACAATAACTCATATTACAGACGCATCAAAAAGTTTGTTATCACGGGCCAGTGTTTTAATACGAGTAGATTGTATTGTTCAACTAAATACATACATTTAACATTTGATATTTTCGCGTTCCTACACTACACTCACAGACTACACATATACACCGTCCCCGTCGGCGGGGACGAGGACGTCACCCTCGCTACACCATGAACATACATCGGTCTTCGACCACCACTTTTACCAGGTATCGGCACGTGCCTGCGCGCTTCTGACCGCCTCGCGATCCTGCAGTACCCACCCAAAGCAACGCCCTAAGCCGAGGTCCGTTCCTTCCGCCGGTCTACCGGCCGGGGAGCCCTTAGGCTTCGTTGCTGCACACACTCTTTGCTCCTGGCTGAGCTCCTTCTGTGCTTGTGCGGTGACTCTTGAAAGGCCATTAGGGCCACAAGAATTTAGCAGAAAAAAAAATTGGCGTTTTTCACACATATTTATCTAATTTAAACAGGTCTTAACACGAATGTTTACATATTAATTGAATCTTCCGGGCTACTTGGCCAAGGTCTTCTGGAATCTCTTCTCTTTCTTCCAAACGTTCCGTCAACAACTGCGGTTGACGTCTCCAGTGGCGACTGCGTTCACTTTCGGAGAGATATTATCTCTAATAATCCAGAAGACCTCGGCCAAGTAGCCCGGAAGATTCAATTAATATGGACACCGGCCGAGAAAGCCTACACTCCACTACGAATGTTTACCTTATTTATTTTACTCACGTTTGGTTTGGGTTGCACCAACCACGTTCGCGTTAAGACCCGTTTAAATAGATACATACATAACAATAAAAAAAATACCACAGAGTACATTAACACGTAATAGGTAATATCCAATCTATTGGTTCGGTCACGGTACCAACAGAGTTATCTATCTTCTAAATGAACGCAATCGGGCACAAAGCGAACTGTCGACGGTTGCAGCAACCGGACCGTCTGCACCCGTGACAGGCTTGCGACACCGCCGGCCGGGCCGCCCGATCGACATTTACATCTCGACCACTTTTTATTAATCTTTATTTACTCTAGTCAGCGACTATTTTTGAGTAAAATAGTTTTTAATTAAAAACATAGAGCAAGTTAAGTTAGTACACTTTTATAACATTTGTTTGCGACAAAAAGACGAGGTCTTTGCGCAGCAGAAGAACGCATTTCAGGCGGAATCATTGTTTTTATATAATACGTTATAATTTTTTTTTGTATAATAAGTAGGTACTGTCAGAGATAGCATGTCTTCCATTGTAATCATTGAGGAATCAATTGTGATGAGGTCATCATCAAAACTGATTTCTCATTATATGATAACGTACTACTATAGCATAACCAGCTAACGACCATGGTTGAGAGCGACGATAGCCTAGGAGTGTCTATTCTAGACTAAAATTCGTGGGGTATCGAGTTCTAATCCCGGTTAATACCACAGTTTCTTTTACTAATTTCGGTAAGAAAGACATTGTAGCTAAGAATTGACAGAATAGTTCAGTTTCTTTGTAACCGTAACCAGCTATTTTTTTCTTCCACTCGTGGACACTGGCCTCCTCGTGCACATAGTCTTGTGCATGAGGGTTATATGGCCTTAAAACGGCCACGCCGCCGGCCAAGCGGGTTGGCGAATCCAATCTTTTAGACGTCCCTGGCGACTTTGTTATCTCTAGTCGTCTTTTTTCACACCCAAGATGGGATGGTGCTATCCTCAAGTCAGCGGGACACCATTGAATCGATTACACATAAGTATCGTTTTTATAACAATTACATAAACCGTGGTCGCGGCGAGACTGTGGAGGCGGGTGAAGGTATTGTTGCTATTGCCACACACATATCTGTCTATCCTGGACTTGCACCTGACCCGAACTATCGGTTTAAATAAATAATAAATCGTGAGTAACCCGTTTACATAACAATTATTATGTTCAACCACGTTTAAAATTTAAACAAAAGTTTAAAATCTTATGTCATTATGTAGTTTGATGAGTCCAATACAGATAAATAGGCATGACATAAACACGACATAAGCATGAATAAGCTTACATGAGTAATTGTGATACGAATGGTCAGCCTGCTGCACTGCAGTTTATGTCTTACTGGAATGTTTATATCCTAATGCCTTTGTAGTTGCTTTGAAGTAAATGGCCGCTGGTTACTGCTATTTTACGGCCTCAGTAAATCTGCTATCGTCCTGAGTAACGCGGCGTTTAATGGCTTGTTGCTCGACCACCAAGTTGCCCACCAAAGAACATTGATTCAAAGATTCAACGATTGATTCAACTATTGTTTGTATTCAAAGAGGGTGAATAAATAACATGTACACACTGCAAAATAGATATGTTTGCATGCAATAGACTTTGTTCACGGACTATTATAGACGCTCAACCAACCGAGGTATGGAAGCGTGGGGGTCGTTAGTAAAATTTTGTTACACATTCAGTGAATCAGTTAATGTTGTATCTATCTATGTGTGCGTGTGTTGTTATACGTAGTGAGCAAACCCAGTTGCTTGCGAACTTATCTACTTTGCAGTGTGTACGAATAGATCTTGTGACAATGTAACATTATAAAAATGAAGTAAAAACTGATATAGGCATATATTAATGTTAACGGGCAACGCGCAAAATGTCAGTTAGTTGAAAATACCCACGCGTGACCTTTGCAAGGTTATTTTTAATATAATATAATGTCCACGCCATTCACATCCTCTGACTGATCTCAACTTACTCGTTGGCCGCATAACTTCTTATTAGTTTAATGAATTCAATATAATAAGCTTTTTGTATAGACAGATAGATAAAACTGCATACCACAAAACAAGACATTGTAATGTAACACATGAAATGCACAAAGGCGGCCGTATCGCTGATACTCGTGGCGATCTCTGCCAGACAACCTTGGGTACAAAGGAATATTTTAATCATGGGTAGATGATAGGGTGTACAGAATTATATATATTATATGATACATATAATCATCAATATACATACATACACACTATATAAAATATAGCTATGTATATAAAGTAGTAAATAAAAGCAATAAGATAATTAGAATAAGAGGACAAGTGTATGCAGCCATGCAAGCCTCCTGGTGTTGCAGGTGTCCATAGGCGGCGGTGACCATATACCACCATGTGGCCCGCCCGCTCTTCTGTCATCTATTGTATATATAAAAAAAAACCTATTCAACAAAGAATTCAAACCTACTATGGTTTGACTATAAGGAAGGAAGAACTAACTGTCAAGTGACAGTTTTTAGTGCATCAGAGCTTCGAAGTGACGACAAACATGCATTTGCATGATAAAGTGACAAGATTATAATATACTAGCGACCCGCCCTCGCTTCGCTTCAGTTTATAAGGTTTTTTTTTCAAAATTTCTAAATAAAATGTAGCCTATATTAGACACGGATAATGTAGCTTCCTATTTGTGAAAGAATTTTAGAAATCGGTTCAGTAGTTCCAGAGATTATCCCCAACATACCTACAAACACACAATTTTACCTCTTTATTATATTATAGATTACGCGCCTTCATGTCAAATACGATACATTTGTGCGACTTACCATTTTATGTATTTAACAGATTAAATATTTTACTCACATTATCAAATCACGCTAAATCAAGTCTCTTTTTGAAATTACGAAAAATAAAAAGAAAATCTTAAACACAATTAAATTCGCAATGGCTAATCCGTAACTAACCGTTAAAAACGACAATGCTCCAATCAACTAGTCACTTTAAAAACAAAATGTCTAGTCAAACTGAAACTTTGGAGTATAACTAGAAGCTAACAAAAGTTAGAGAGAGGGAGGTCAGAAATAATGATTAAAACAAAGGCTTGAGGTATCACCAGACAGTACTGACTGCCACACACCACGTTTGCGTTGGCGGTTGAACCTGACACCGTGTCCTCGGCATTAAAGTCGCTCAGCGTATTGTGGAGAGAGCATACGCTCGAAGTTCCTTTGGGAGAAGAAATTCAAAACGAAACGATATGACAAAGAACTGAAGTAGCTTAAAATTAACAGCTGAAGTGGCTATAATAATCTACCTATTATACACATCTCCTTACGTATACATCTCTTCCCGCCTACCCTTTTGTATACCTATTTATTTGAACTTTGTGTCACTTTCACCATATTCTTTAGTGTACTTACTTAAAATGGCAATGGAGCATATCTGCCATAGAGGCGATAAAGATGGGGTCCGCGAGTCCTAGAATTTCATTCAAACATGCAGGGAAGTATAATGAGGGACCCCTCCGACCAAGTGAAAAAACGACGTTAAGAAGTTAACCGGCAGTGGCTGGATAGAATGACGACAGATTGTGTATGGTGGCGAACTTCGAAAGAGCTCAACAATCCAACAATGGAGACTTAGGCTGATGATTTGAAAGCGTGCTCACTAACACATACACATACAAATGTCTTTGTACGTGATCTGTGATCATTTCCATAACCGCAGATTTTATGTTGTGGAAATGAAGTACAAGTGTGCAGTGTGGAAGGTCTGTCGGTGAGTCAGCGCGAGGTGACCGGCCGCAGCTACGACTGACCGTTATCAGCGGCCAACTGCTATAAATAAACTGATACTTGACCAATGACCAGGGCAGGCTGTGTGTTAACTGTACTTCACATTTAAAATTACCTGGAAAACTTTACACCGTAAACCATAACCAGCCCTTTTGTGATTCACTGCTGGACATAGGTCTCCACACGCACATTGTTTTACGCATGAGGGATGTATGTATGGTCTTGTGCCGTGTCTTGTATCTACCGGCACCATCCCATCTCTTAAAAGGCAACTAAGGGATAACAAAGCCGACACCACAAACCGAGGAACTACAATCACCTCGAAAAGAGCCCGCTTGGCCAGCCTGGCGTTTTAAGGCCCTACATACCTCATGGATAGGAAAACATTATACTAAAAGCTAACTACTTGGGATCACAACATTCATGCCTGAAAAATAGCCCTCAGTATCAAGTGTAAGTAAATGAAAAGTTGATATAAGTTAATTGTATTTTTTGTTGTACATATTGTAATGAAATTGCCGTTTTATATGTAAAAAATCATATATGTACACAAATGAATAACTGATTTAAAAAAAGAATATCATAGCCTTAAATTTAAATATATTTGAATTTCGAATTCCAAGATGAACGCAAGATAACCAAGGGTCAAAGTGGCCACTATGAACAAACGGCAATTTCATAGGTAAGACCCTAATATTAAAGTATATGTATGATATTATGACTAATTTCGTTGTATGATGAATTATATAACAGTACGAAAGCCTAAATGGAGTTGATATCCAAAACCACATGCCGTTACAATTTATGGTACGTCCGCCACATCGCTCGCGTGAGACATCTCAGCCATTAGCAATTATGTGGAAATTCTTGTCATTCAGTTAAAACCAGATATATATAGAGGGATAGATAATGCAAGCTGTCCGTCGCTGCGTGTTCAAAGTTGGAGTTAAGCTTCTAGTCTCGCGCTGCTCATTCAGTCTGTTCCGACCCATATTCAACAAAAGTGGTGAACGGAGTCAAGGGAGAAGTTACGAGCAAATTATTCACTGTGCGCGGAGGGGGGGGGGGGGGGGGTTGTGCAAGCGTCTCAACTCAACCTGGCCCGCCGCACAGTGGGACAGAACCGTGCGTACCGTCTCAAAAATAGCTTTTCGTAATGTTCTATATTGAATATTTTGTTAATGCATATGTCTAACTGAATGTTCAATGCATATTATATAGCAGTTGAAATACACTATTTCTCATTTTTTGTATTAGAATAAGGCTTGCAAGTTGACGCTCAAAATTATGTCAATTATGTAGAACACAATTCCACCAGTTTACATGGTCATATTTGCATTACTTTACCAGCAAATTTGTAAGTGTGATATATGGTTAGAATGGTGATGAAGTACTCTATTTAAAAATAATTTAAGTGAACCATTATGTGAAACCTGGGGAGGTAAAGAATTTTTATTTCAGGACCTAATATTCTATCCTTATTAGAAACTTTGCATAGACTTTTGACAGTTAGCGGTGTCTGCCCATGTCGTAATTTTGATAGCATCGTATAGAGCAGCTAATGTTAAAGGTAGGGCAAAAAAAATTGAGTGCCCGAATCTGCCCCCCTTGAAATGAAACTAAAAATGGCTAATGGGGAGAAAATACAAAATATTCCAAAAAATATTTTAGTTCTGATTAATGAGATTTTTGGATATTTAGATCACTTTTGACCTTTTTTTCTTAAACAATATTATCTATTTACTCAATCTTTAGGTAAAGTGGGAGTTTTGGGTAATGTATTAGTATGTAGTATATTTTTTTTATCGTGCGGTCAGATGTGGTTAATGTTTTGTTATCACTGTGTGAATTACATGTTTCTCATATAGTTTATGTATTTCTCTATCGCGGTGAAGGAAAAGGGAGCAAGTGGTATCTAGTTATAGTTGTTAGTGTACATTATCAGTACCTACCTACTACTAACCACCTTCATAGATAGTGGTTAGGAACTTGATAATGACACTAGATAGTAATATTTTTTCACACGAAATTTCAGTATAAAAGTTATTGATTTACGTTGTCATTTACCAGTACTTTAGTGTGCTTTAACATAATATAGTCTTCACCAACCTCGGTAAAAAAAAAGTAGTTAAAAATAAAAACAAAATGAGTGAATTTGTTGTGCCTCGACGAGTATTATGCGAATTTTTTATCGGCCATGTAACAAAATCAGAAGATATTCAAAAATACTTAGAACAACACCACCATTTGTCGTCTGAAAAAAGTGAATTAATTGTGAAACGTATTCAAAAAACGCTTATAACAGCGTTTAACGATCGGTGGACCAAATCTAACCGAACTAAAGAACGTTTCTTTAGTAATAATATATCGTGGTTAGACGGTGAATTTAAGGTACAATTCGAAGAAGCACCGATGGATATTACACCTACAA
This sequence comes from Sesia apiformis, assembly GCA_914767545.1. Taxonomy (NCBI): domain Eukaryota; kingdom Metazoa; phylum Arthropoda; class Insecta; order Lepidoptera; family Sesiidae; genus Sesia; species Sesia apiformis. Next base: position 20,309,306 of record OU611956.1, read on the forward strand.
CATCTGAAAAACGTGGACGTCCACCAAAGTCTTATGAAGATCTATCAGAGAAATCGAAAAAAAGAAAGAATATGGAATTGGTACAAGAATATGGACTCGAGTATATACATAATGCATACGTTCAAGGATTGCGGGCTGAAGGAGAAATCGAAGAAGCTACTGTTGTTTCAATGATGCGGAATTGTGAAAGAAATGAAAAAAGGATCATGAAGGAAAAATTATTGCATGAAAGTCGCAATGGAACAGATTTTACGGTGGATGAAGCTTTAAGTATGTTTGCAGATTTAGATCTTTCGAAATCACAATACGGATTTCTTCGAGCAAGTTTGATTAACAAAAACTTCGACATATTGCCATCATATAATATACTGACGAACGCCAAAAAACTGTGTTATCCTCCACTATCCAGCATTCAAATAACCGATATAAGTGCTAAAGTAAATCTACAAGATTTGCTGGATCACACTTGTGCTCGCATCTTAAAGATTGAAAATGTTTACAACCCAAGAAGAAAATCTCTTAAATTGTTTACCAAGTGGGGATGTGATGGTTCATCGGGGCAAAGCGAATATAAACAAGTTTTAACAGATGAGAGTGACTTAGTCTCAGATACAAACTTATTTATAGCGTCTTTGGTACCAATAAAGCTGACTGACACAGAAACACATGAGATAATTTGGCAAAATCCGGCTTGTTCTTCTATTCGTTATTGCCGACCAATCCTGATGGAACTTGCAAAAGAAACGCCCGAGAAAACCCGATCAGTGGTTGGTGATATTCGGGGTCAAATTAATAATTTGCAAACATCAAAGATACACAAGGAGACGCAGGTAATTGAAATAAGTCACGATCTATTTCTAACTATGGTGGATGGAAAAGTTACACAAGTTCTTACTGACACAAGTTCTGGAGCTGTATGTACAGTGTGTGGGGCTAAGCCAAGTGAAATGAATAATTTGGAGAAGATTGCATCAAAGCCAGATAATATAAATGCTTACGAATACGGTTTGTCTACGTTACACGCGTGGATCAGGTGCATGGAGCTAATTTTACATATTTCATATAACCTTTCATTTCAAAAATGGGCTGCGAGAACTTCGGAAGATAAAAAAAGTAAAGAAGACAAGAAAAAGCTTGTACAAAGTTTGTTTCGAAGCCGGATGGGATTGCACGTTGATAAGCCCCGACAAGGAAGTGGAAACAGTAATGACGGCAATACAGCTCGGCGTTTTTTTGAGAACTACTACTGCGCTTCAGAAATTACAGGGGTTGACGAGGAACTTATTAAAAGGTTCTATGTTATTCTGCAAACCATGGCATCCGGTATTGCTGTAAATCCAGAAAAATTTGGTGAATATACTCGTGCAACCGCACAACTGTACGTAACAAAATATATGTGGTATAATATGCCTTCTTCAGTACATAAAATCTTAATACATGGGGAAAGTATAATAAGACATTTTGCTGTTCTGCCCATTGGTCATTTATCTGAGGATGCCCAAGAATCGCGTAATAAAGATTACAAAAAATTCAGATTGCATCATGCTAGAAAATGCTCTAGGTCCGCAACAAACGAAGACGTATTTCATGGTCTTCTATTTACGTCAGATCCTTATATATCAAGTATCAGAAAACCATCAGTCACTATATCCAAGAAATTGTTAGAGGAAGCTAAGAACCTCTTAGCTATTTAAATCGAAATAATTTCGTACATTATTTGTAAAACATATTTTTGGAGTGGGTTATTATATATTTGTCATTTATTTAAATGTAAGATTCATATGTAATATAAAATAACATAAAATAGGTTTATTAATATCATAAAACTGTAAAATTATAATTCAATAAGTTAACCAAACCATGGTTTAATATTAAAATAATACATTTTTATTTTGTTTTATTTTATTTTATATTATTTATTAAACATTTGACAATGATACATTCATTATTGGATTGTATGTACTCTGGAGACACTACATACCAAATTTCAGCGATTTACTTCAATCAACAAAAAAGTTACAGATTTTTGAGACGGTACGCACGGTTCTGTCCCACTGTGCGCCGTGTCGACGCCCATATGTTTGGACAAGCCATCTCCGCAATACACATACGGTCAATAAAATAATTTTGTCTTCACACAGCCGGATACTTTCTGGACCGACGTCATTGCATCGGTGAGGTCATAAAGTCGTGCAAAATAACAATGTTTCAAATTCTTATTTTATTACGCTTTATTAAAATTATTATTATGCTAGTGGTTTTCCTGGTAATTTATAAAAGTCCAATGTTGAGCGTCACCGGTGTCTTGGAGACGCACAATTCGATCTCATTGCATTACAATGAACCCGAGAAAAATGGAGCGTGTCGTCGAGCCGAGACAGCCAATGAGGATCGAGCCACTGACTGCTGTTTTCTAAGGGCCTACATTGAATTAGTTACTCCTGCAAAGTTCATTTAATTAACCATACATTAAAGGAAGGGCGTTTCTCGAAAATGGTCCGTAAATCGGCGGCTTATTATTATTACCACAAGCTTAGTAAATATACTCAAATCAGTAGCGGTGGCTTGTGAACTGAACTAAGTACAATGAAGCTACCTTGTACAATGAACATGATAATAGACCAGAGGAAATTACAGTGATATCAATAGCTTTGCACCTGTGTGAGTGGGTGCCGAATTGTCCAATACGATTGTCGAAATGGTTGGCACTGCACACTAATCGTGTGCACTCACACAAACGCAAAGTTCATGTCTCGTTGATTCTTCTGTACGGTACCGAAGCTTTCCAATACATAAAACGCTTCTCATTTATCTGTTACAAGACTTCTTTTATTGTCCTCTTTAAAAAAAACAACAACAAATTACGACTAAATAAAAATAAAAGTAACAAACACTATTATAATACAACCAATAATTTTGTCAAAAATCATTATTATGCGTCATATCTTTATTTATGGCTTATCTACTAAATTCATACAGGACGCTGTTGAGAACATTCACAGCATTATTTTTATATGCATTTAAATTACAGATAAGCCAACATTCTCATAGAGACGTATGCAAATAAAGGATATCATATCTTATGAATTAAACATGACATATTGAAAATAAAACATTAGATCACACGCGGCCGTGTCCATGTAATCTAATGAAAAAGAAAAAAGTTAAAACAAAAGAAATCAAATTCTGAGGGACATAAAATATAAATTGAAAATGTTTCTTTCCTTATTACATTCAAGTATCTGGACGGCAGACCTGGCCATTTTTTGAATAGTCCTCTTTAATTAGAAAAAATGACCACCTCATATATGGTATATAGGTAGATATGATATATTTCGTTATATTTACGCAGACAGAGATTATTGAGGTATTTTAACTATGATCATTTCAAAAGGCCATAGGCGTTTTTTCTTGTCTTCGAGAGCTTTCTTTTAGACACAGAAGCTAAAATAAACCCCTTAAACAAATTAAATCCCTAAACAGAAAACGTCGCACCGACAAGATTAAACCTCGTCAATGGTTCAAAATCAATAAATACAATTCTGAAAGTGGAACAGCTTAACTAAGTGAGATTGATGCGCCTTGCTTCTACATTGGACAATTAATAAAGTTTATATTGCGACTCGGTGACTAGAGACGGGCCGAATATTGCGACTTGGTGACTAGAGACGGGCCGAATATTGCGACTCGGTGACTAGAGGCGGGCCGAATATGCGTTTTATATTCGTACTCGGCCGAAAAGTCGGTTAAAATTCTGAATATTCGGCAAGTTAATGGGCTCAGTTTTGCTTACTATGACTGCATATTAAGCTCGCCTGGCTTGATATTTATCAAAAACAAAATTTATCTGTGTGATAATCTGTTATGAAATTACTTAAGAGATACTTTTTACTTTAGATTTTGTCTCATAGAACAAAATTGAACACCACCTTTTAAATCAGTAATGTTTTAGTTTATTTCAATGAGATTCTTCAATAAAATCAGTCTAAATCAGGAACTATTTACTACTATATTAGCAGCTAATCATGATTGGATTCTGATTTAGTTTGGCGACATTCTGATCAAATTATCAATGTAACGAAATTTCAAAAATATATAAGTAGTTGTTTTTAGTTGTTATTTATAAATCATGAGGTAAGTTCTGGTGCAAAAGAAACCAATAGCTCAGTTTTATTTCACAATAATCTGTTAGCTTGGCAATAATCTGTTAACGCCTCTAAACATTTGCGTAAACAAGTACAAACTCGCACGCAGTACCCGATAAAGCGCACTAAATTTTGCCGAATATTCGGTTCGGCAAACATTGTACCGAACATTCGTATTCGGTAAAATTCATATTCGGCCCATCACTACTCGTGACTGTATCTCTAAGGCCCTAAACACACAGCGAATCTTCTCTAAATATACTGAAAAGATTCTCTTGTTCACTAAGCGCAGTTCAAATTCAATAACCGTTTTATAGCGCGTACCCGCAGGTTGTGGAACGAATTTTCCCATGAGGTTTTTCCACTAAATTACGACATGGAGCTATTACCAACCATAAAAAAAACACCCGCGCATCTGCGCTCAATTTTACGGTGTTTGGGCCCTAAGCTGCATCTCGACATATTCCGTATCAAATCAAGATGCTGGTGGTGACGCAGGTCGACGGCCGCGACATGTTACTCATGTACTCTGATTACGAGACTAGCTTTTAACGGCTACCTGGGGCCAAAAGCCAATGATTCTCAACCCATATTCACGAAGTCATGAATTCAAATCCGCAGTCCGCAAGCACTGTTTCATCCTAAGTACGGATTTTTCAAGTAATTCTAACTTAGTGGTGAAGGAAAAAGTTTGAATCCTGGTCGAATAAACATTTGTATGAAGACAAGTGTTTTTCCAAATCTGTACAGTTCAAAATGGTGTTATTTGTAAAAAAAAACGTGCCAAGAGTTAATAAACATGTGTAAAATCCACCAATCCACATTGGGCCCGCGTGGTTGATCATGAGCCAGAGCCTCTTTGTAATTGCTAAAAGAGGTTTATGACATACAATGGCATCTAAGATCGCAAATCTTAATGAAAGTTAAGTATTATGTGATGAACTCTTCTCTGTTTCCAACAATTGTACCTTTTGATCAAGATTTCGGATTGGAAATAATAACACGCATTTATAGTGGAGTGTAGGCTTTCTCGGCCGGTGTCCATATTAATTGAATCTTCTGGGCTACTTGGCCGAGGTCTTCTGGAATCTCTTCTCTTTCTTCCAAACGTTTCGTCAACAACTGCGGTTGACATCAACTGAGCAAAGTTGCGCTCGAGAAGCCGAAGAGATAACATCTCTCCGAAATTGAACGCAGTCGCCACTGAAGATGTCAACCGCAGTTGTTGACGAAACGTTTGGAAGAAAGGGAAGAGATTCCAGAAGACCTCGGCCAAGTAGCCCGGAAGATTCAATTAATAAATAACACGCATTACTTAGGGCTTAGACGCATTGTGGCCCTGTGGTGTCCTGCCTGCTTTAGCCACCCTATCCGTTCCCATGGATCTCTGACGCTGACCTATAAAAGAAATTACCTCTAAAAGAGTTGCACGAGGAGGCCCGTATCCAGCCAGCAGCGGAAGATAAAAGTTCTGATTACGATATTGTCTCGACCTATTCCAACAAAATTCTCAACTATTAATTGAAATGGCAATAATGTTGAATTACGCTAAGCTGCCTAAAATGTTAATATGCGTAATGTAAAGAATATACGCGTGATAAGAGTAATAAAAGTGAACATTTTGTTCTTTTATTCTGTATCTCAGCGGTGGCTGTTTATTTCTGTACATCCGTCGGCCCGGGTGTCACCACTGCGTATAAAAAGTGCAATTGACATGTGGTACCTACGTCCTGTCTGTCACACTGCGAGAACCGAGGCGGCACAAGTGTGCGCCACGCACCTGGTGACTAGAGAAATGTCACACAAGCACTTTATCTTTTCAGGATTTTGTAACCAACTAGGATTAGTTTTATGTACTTATCAGATTATTTGTAGGAGAGCAACTGAAAATACTGAATAGGCAGCAAATCGATGGCTTTAGGTTTAAGCTTTAGGTTTTAGGTGGATTAGGTTTAAGTTCTCTGGTGACAAAAAGTAAAAATAAAGTAAATAAATTTAAAATTGTTTAGTTCAATTATTCAAAAATAGTTTTTTATTGATGATCATGACGGACGGTATGGTATGTTTTTGTCGGATGGTACGTTTAGTTTCGTCTATTAATTTTTAATTACTGTTGTATTAATTACAATTAATAAGTATTAATTAATTATTAAGTATTAATTAGTGTATTACTGCATTGTTACAAACCACTGCATTAAATTCTAACAGATTTTTCATTACCGTCTGTATGTACCTATATGTAGATTACAGTCAGGACTAATATTTGTAATGTTTGGTTGTCTTTGAAGGGGCTTTAGCAGAAAAAACTCATTGGACATAAATTAACTGATAAAAATTAACATTATTTTCACTTTATACAAATCCCGTATGGTGAAGTAGGAAGAAAGTAATATATATTTATTTAATAACTATTTAGCGACCCGCTCTCGCTTCGCTTCGGTTTATAAGATTTTTTTTCCAAAATTTCAAAATAAAATTTAGCCTATATTAAACACGATAATGTAGCTTCCTATTTGTGAAATAATTTTTGAAATCAGTTCAGTAGTTGCAGATATTACCCTCACATACTTAAAAACACACAATTTTACCTCTTTATATAGTATTAGTATAGATATAGACATATAAATAATAGTGATTAATTAAGTAGTTCCCTATCAGCAATAATGATTATGAATCACCTATGTTATCTATCAAGTTATAAATAGTGCAAAACAAAAACAATGAGATGATTTTGATAGGAGAATAACAGGAAAGGAAGTTTAAATGAAAATAACAATGGTTAACAATAACTTCTTCTTAATATTGAGAAAAAATGGTCATCTGTTAGCAGTATTTAGCAAAATTGGGTTGTGTTCCGAAATATGTAAGGACAATTTAAATCAAACTGTCTTTTTGTTGTATGAAAATAAAAAAGGATGCAACTTTAGATGGTAAAAGAACTATTAAACAGTTGTTTCTTTTAGTTGCTAAAGAATTATTGACTCATTATTACTTTTTGCCTTAGACCCATTATTAACAGGTACTTAATAGATAATAACAAACGTGGAAATATTCGCCATAATGTTTATTAGCATTAATTGGACTTAAGTCAAATGGCATTCTCTACCAGTCAACCACTAAACAGAGAGTTGAGAGGTGTACATTGAAAAATTAGTATTATAACATACTTTTAATTACAAAATAAATAATTGTAACAATGCAATAATACATATAAATATGTATATATCTAAATATATGATAATAATATATACAAATAGAACAGAAAAGAGGAAAATGCTTTTGATTTGGGCAATGAGTGAAATTAAAGAGTCAATAATCCCTCGCAACATCCCACATCCCGTTAATATCAAATGTCTCCTATCCCGTGTAAATACACCTTTTGTAAATATTTTAAGTAAATTTATAAACACTAATAACAATATTAAATTATAAACATAGGTAAGTACATATATTTAAACATATTCACTTATATTTATAATCATATATATTTACTATTATAAACTACTAACATACCAACTCTTAATGTTGTATTCTCCTTTGTTTTAGACCATTCCTACAACTCTGATACAAAATTATCTATAAGCTGAAATTAGCTTACCCCACCGTGTTTGTTCTGTCAACCATCTGGTCGTGGAGGTATATTATGTAGATAGATGTGAAAGTAATTTGATTATTAAGTTATTGAGGGGTACTATTTGAGGAGCATCTTAATGAATGAACTATGTGAGGAGCATTTCTAAATTTTTTGTTCTTCAAAACGCTATTTTTAGTAAAACTGTCTGTTGTTTAACAAGTACATATTAGCTAATTCTTCATAGAGGTACTATTACAATGCACCCCTATTATGATACTCCATTTTATTTTATTTTCTATTATTATCTCATGGGTCCACTGACAGAGAATATCCTGAATTTCACCTTAAGGCTGCTTATATTATCCAAGCAAAGGCACCTTAGAGTCAAACTAATAAGAATGATCATGAACTAAAAAGTCTATGGACATAGTAAAGATTTTCGAGCATAAAACTTCATTATTTTAAAATTCTATTTAAATAAATATGCTGTCTGATTGAAAGCAATATTTTTTTTTTTACTGTAATATTATAATAAGCCATAAACATACATATCTCAAATATAAAATTTCAAAATTGTATTACTAATGAGCAATATGCCACCTTCAAGTATGCACAATGCGATTGTTCATTGTGTATCAACTATACTTCCTGCAAATACCATTGTTATGTGGAGCTTACTATATAGTAATGTGGCTTTTTTGCACTAACACAATTCATGTTGTTATTAGTCAGTGATCACTACATTCCTGACATAGGGCACATTTATAAATTACCTAATTATTATATTGTAAAGATCCAGGGTCTGATTCCTAGTCAGACATTCTTTTAAAGACAAATGCTTGTTTGGGTCCAGGCGTGTGTTTGTCTTTGTGTGTCCCTGGACCAACCACAGGGAATTCTAGTGGGCCATTGAATATAGTGTTACTGTTAATGAACCAAACTTTTACGGGACTCAAGCCAATGTCAAGAGATTCAGATCATCAAGTGTTTCACACGAAATGGTCACTGTGTTCAACTAATTGTGGAAAAGACCCATCAAGAAGTAGACCATCAAACATTAAGAACTTAGATTATAAACTGACTTGCTTAGAACTTGAATGTGTGAAGTTAACAATAGATGTAGTTATAAGAAAATAACTTTATAAAAACAAAATGATTAGTTAACATAAAACTATTGAATCTGTATAGCTTCACTAAAAAAATATTATCATTGTACTATTATACATACATATTTTCTATATCCAGTAGCCTCCCTTTATGTCTTGACCTACATTTCACTTTCGCAGGTTTCCCAGCTCTGAGATAAGCTCACCTTTTGTACATATTTTCTATTTATTCCTTTTTTTTATTTATTTCATGTTATGTGTGTACAATAAAGTGATACAAGTTTATGAATGATGATTAAGAACAACACTGAAATAAAATGCACTGAAAGTAAAACCTGTAGTGGGTCAGGTTACCACCACTTTTTACAGTGGGGTCACATTGACACTATTTTAAATAAATATTAAAAATGGGCCAGATTTGAGGAATAATCCTTTTTTGAATTAAATCTCTTACCTTCAGGGTACGCCTGCTTGTTGGCGATAGCGTCGATCACCATCTCGGTGGAGTTGTACAGCGGGCCCATGGCTCGCATATCGAACTCGACAATAGCCTTGTAAGTTACGTTGATCACGGGCGTGGAGTACGTCACGTTCGCGCTCTCCACCACGTCCGACATCTTCGAATGGAGATTCCGGCTGATGTCGTCCAAGAACGACTCCGCGCCGAGGCACCCGCCCACAGAGAGCACCAGCAACACCTTACACCACATCGCGACACCCCTTCCAGACATCACAGCAAACGATGCGACCACCGCGATTGCAATATTCACTCACGCATCGACACAAAAACCCCTCTCTTCACTATTTATAATTCCAAAAGTACCTTTTATATCTTTATGTTTGCAAAACAAACACCGAAAGGTACCCACTTTACTAAACATAAACACTACGAACCAGGTCGATACTGGATAAAGAAAGGGTAAACTGCACTCGGGGAGCTGTTCTTGTATTATCGGTCTTATAATACTAACTTATTCTATTCACGTTTTATGTCAGGATTTACATGTTTTACAAAATAAAAATCGGTCAATTTAGATAATAAAAACGACCACCCAACACAAAGAACTGACGGTCGATGAACAAGGGCGAATGAATGAAAAAGACGAATTGATTTGATTGTCAACGACCGGCGACGCAACCAATGTTGCCATTTTCATTTCTGTAATCTCTACCGTAGTAAAAATTAAAGCTAACCAACTAAAACCTTTTGTTGTGTTATTTCTGACACGTTCCTAGATTTTTAATGAACATCTATACGCCTATATATAATTTTACATTACAAAATTAATTTAATTCATAAAATTTATACTATTGTAATAATTGTGAAGATACTCTCCACTGAATATTTGAATAATTCGATAAAATAATAAAATACTGATTTTACAAAAACTTTAAATTGGAGATCTCGTTTTTATTAATCAAACTCCAAATCTGCTAACCAATATTTAAAACTAACACCCCACCTTCAACAGCAAACGAAACGAAACCTTAGCGAATATAGCAGTTGGACACTTTCCGCTGTTAACCTCTTTAAAACCGGTTGATACTTAACATTTTTAGCATCTGTAACTTATTCGCACACACATATGTACATGAACTCATACTCAATTACATATATTTATTGACACTATGAGGTCTATGATATCAGGACACATTGTCCTGAATACCTACTTGTAAATTTGATGTTTTTGTAAACTACATTATAAATTACAATTACCGTATAGAAAATATGTAAATGTCTTAAATAAATCAAATTATTATTAATTATTATAAAAATATTTAGATTTATTATTTAGTAGTCAAAAATTACGCTGATTTTAGGGATATTTTTTGAACTCTAAGATTCTTGTATAAATTTAATAGTATCAGAATAAAAAAAAATCTCTGTGAAAGAAATAGTTGCTTCATAAAAGAGTCGAATTAATTATTCCGAAATTAAGTTTTTGTATCCCTGGCAACACTACTAAAAGTGTCAAACTCACAAACATTCCGTCTCGTCTTTAGCTTTTGTTTTGTTTTGACTATTTTTCCTTGGTTACGGAGTAAAATTAGATTACGTAACGATTTAGATTATACTATTTTATCCTAAAAAAAAATAAAACTCATTACGTTATTTTTCAGTATTTTTTTAAGGCTTTTTAGTTTTTTCTTTTTATGTAAGGCAATGGTGCAATTAGCACATTTTGCCAGTGTCAAGTTTTCTTCGCAATGAACAATTTTAAAGTCTAAAACAACCCGTCGTTATCGGTGTCCCCAAACTTCGGGTAAACAACGCTCGGAACCCTCTGGTTATAGACTAAAATCCACGAAAGAATTCTCCTTTCTCACCTGCTCAAATCAACACATCAAGTCAAAAGGCCTACTCCTACTCATCGATGAACAGTTCGGCCTTAGAGTCAAACACATCCTCACAGGTGTTGTTGCATTTGATGATGTTTTTATATCATTTATTGTTGTTATTTGTTATTGTACACAGTCTCATAGTGATCATTTGAAGCTACCTTACCAATCGCGCCTTTCGCTACAGAGTTCAATGCACTCTGTCCAGTTCCCATCTCATGACATCCCCCACTCCCCTGGAATAGAGCTTGTCCTCTTTGCGGATGTCACCGCCCTCTACTCCTCAGATAGGAACGTACAACGTCTCTCTCTATGCCTTTAACGCGCAATCACCCCCCTAGGCGAATGGTTTGTGAGGTAGAGGATAGAAGTCAACCCGGAGAAAAGTGCAGCCATATGTTCCAATTTCCCATGGGTGGCACTCGTAGCTTTAGGCCCCGTCCCTCCATACTCCCGATATCCCTTTTAGATCAAACTATCCCTTGGGTTAGGAAGATCAAATATCTCGGAGTCACTGTAGCTAGACCATCGACTGACTTTCCGGGAACATATAAATACTGTCCGAAAGCCAGCCACCTTTGTATTCGGTCACCTCAGGCGGTGAAGTGAAATGTCACTTAGAAATAAGCTGCTGCATGCTGCATTCCCACAGCCGCTGGGCGCACCCGACTGGCCGTGTTAACCCTCTCTCACAGAAGACTACCTTGAGATGTACTAAATTTTCTACTTTATCATATTTCCCCAATGTAAGTACGTGTTTCGGTAGTGAGTCCCTCCCCATTCCTTAATCTGCAAAGGTAGGCAGCGTATCCGGGGCGTGCCAATGTTTGTCATTCTGGACTGATATTGGCATGTATCGCGGATGTCTATTAACGACAGTATCCATTTACCATCAGGTAGACTGTAGCTCGTCTGCCGCTCGCCTCCATGTCGGTTTTACGTTCCAGAGTCAAACAAAGGGAGTTCGGACGAAACACCAACGTCTGTTTTGGTGACAGGCTACCATCCACCATTTTTTTTTCTGATTTTCTGACGTAATATGGCAATATAATTGTATAAACTCATCGAACATAACGCTGAAGCAGCAACAACTTCTACGTCATCCATGTTCGGTGACGAAGAACCGACTGTGATCTCGCGGAGCGTCGGTACATGTGAACAGGCAATGTAGAGTATTGTAGAGTTTGAAGCATGAGTTTCAATTAAGTAGGTAGTATATTACAATGTAGTTAATTTAGATCCTAAACTCAAATGTTACTACATTGAAAGAAAGAACGAAACGAAAGAAAAACGATGATTTAGTAAAACCATTTAATTTACATATTTACAACACGTCTCAATAAAATAGGTAGGTAACATCAAACATCTTGTTTTTCTTGTCCACCAGTGAGCAGGGGCGTGGTTTCCTCGCGCTCCATCATTTTGACATTCGTCATGTCGAGGGCCTCCATCACCGAGGTGGCCATCAAGGCGCGACGCTCTATGTGATCGAGCTTCTGAAGAGTTCGTAGAGCTTCGTTGAAAGCGTTATACAATATTAATTGTTGATCGGAGCTCTTGAACTTTTGCGCGAGTTTCTCGAGCGCCTGTCAAAATATAATATACGATGTTAGTAATGGGGTATTTTGCTCGGTACAATCATTTAATATGAAAGAATGGATAATTTGCTATTTCATGTCAGGTCGCAAACTACGGACCACTTGACGGGTTTGTTCCCAGTGATTTGAAGAGATTTGTGCTATAAAGACAGTTCTTCTTCTTCTTTGTCGTTCCCTCACTAATGAGGATCGTGACCACATGTGATTTGTCTCCATTTGCTTCTGTCCCGCGCCAGTTCAATAGAACGTTGTAGAGTTTCTCCTGTTGCCTCTACAATACTTTTACACCATCGTGTTGGAATTCGGCGCCTGGAGCGCTTCCTCTGCATCTGTCCCACGATCAACTGCTTCTCCAACTCATGCATATGGACGCATTATGTGTCCAAAGAAGCTTAGTTGACGCTCTCTGCATAGAGAGGTGAGTTGTTTTTTGTAATGATAGCACAGCGTGAAAATTGAGCTGTCGATTTACAATCGACCGTGATTCCGTTTTACCATTAAAATCCACTTTTCACCTAATTTATGGATAGAGTACTGGTCAACCAAGCAGTAATATAGGTCTGTTTCGCCTCACATTCGTAAGATTCAAAACTCGTCCCGTATTATTAAGTTTCTGTTGTATACATTTTCAATTATCAGTTCGGCAGTGAAGGAAAAGTCTTAAAGGAACCATTAAAAAGTCGGGACATCCTATGTATATTGATTACACAGTCTAATCACTGAACGTTAGAGTTATAATAAAGACTGATAGTCTTTATTGACATAATATGGTGTAGAAATATATGCCCAGACTCCTAATTTGGGAACTTTACGAATTCTTGGAATCAATTTCGTCCTCCTTCGGTGTTTTCAGGTCAGTGGCGGCCTTAGGCGCCAACTACATGATAATTTTGCAGTGCCATCAATTTCAATGTATCTATACATATAATAAAACTGTTTTAGAATTTGTCTGCCTGAACGCGCATCACGCAAAGTCTACTGAACAGATTTTAATGAAACTTGGTAATAGTTATAACTTGTTTGGTTAACATTTAAGGTACTTTTTATCCAGATCGATTATAGGTAGAACGCGTGACCACGTGGCACCGCTAGTAGTGTGTATATGAGTTATCGTCGAGCTCAGGGCCGTCTTTACCAGGGGGTGCAAGGGGTGCGGTGCACCCCGGGCGCTCACCTTTTAAAGGTAATGAAAAAATATAACGCTATAGTAAACAATTACACAATAGGATATTTGACTGTCATAGGATACACAATAGGATATTTGACTGTCATAGGATACACAATAGGATATTTGACTGTCATAGGATACACAATAGGATGTTTGACTGTCTTAGGATACACTCCCGCACCCCGGCGCAGAATAGACTTAAGACGGCCCTGGTCGAGCTAATCGGCTACTATGAGCTGTAGCCGTTTCGCCGGCGTGTGCACGGTATTCGATTGCGCGCCCTCCTTATGTGTGCGCCCGTTTGCTGCGTACAGCGCCTCCAATTCAACGCGCCATCTGGGCGTCGACGCCCTGCGCCCCCGCACGCCTCACATACCACTAAAGCCTTATATTAAGAGTCCCTTCCTAGGTCAGGCTATGTACGAGGCGTATTCGAAAAGTAAAGGCCGTTCGCTTATATTTCAAAATCGACAAGTCGTAACACGTTTAAACTTGTGCATATCTGTACGTGCACTACTCGTGCAGCTATTTCAGGTGTTGTTTTGATTCAGTAGTCATTTGCCTATCTGTGCGTACAGTAAACAATGTCCGCGATAATCGTTGCTCCCGCCAGCTGTGAAGTTCGCGCTGTAATAAGATTTTTGTGTGCAAAAGGATCTTCAGCTGCTGAAATTCATCGAGAGTTATGCCTAGTTTATGGACCTACTGTAATGATTTGAATGAAGGAAAGGTTAGACAATGGTGTCGTGATTTCAAAACTGGACGAACAAATGTTCATGACGAAGGGCGGAGTGGTAGGCCCAGTATGCAAACCGATGAAATTGTTTCTCTGGTGGACCAAAAACTGCGATCTGATCGTCGGTTGACGATTAGTGCCCTGGCTGATGAATTTCCTCATCTTGGACGCACTACTGTCTACACTATATATGGGCAACGTCCAGCCTGCGGGCCGGATACGGCCCGTTACAGCTTTTTATCCGGCCCGCCGAACATTCGAACCATTTGAGTCAAAATTCACCGAGAATTAGATCCTTTTACTTACTCCGCCCAAAGTGATTACATCAAGTGCAAAATAATAGGCAAGTACGCAACCAAAGCACTTGAATGGATTTCTTGGAATTTCATCGTAGCGATAAAGACGTACTCGTAGGTATAGATGCCAGGCGCACAGGATGAAAAAGAAACTGAGGGAGGCTGTGCGGGTGGGGTTGTGCCGGCCGGCTTGATATGAATGAACGTTAGGTCATTATTGTTTTTCAAGTGATTGCACTGCTTGTCACGTTGCATTGCAATAGTTTTTAGTTTTGTGACTCTTAGTTCAAAAGGCTCCTGGAAGAATATTTGGTGTTAAAAAACGAAAAGTCGACTCAGAATGTCGCCAATTTCAAGAAAAATGGACTGATGAATACTTTTTCATAATGTACAATGGTAAGCCAATCTGCTTGTTGTGCAATTAATCTATATCAGTTTTAAAAGAATACAATATGAAACGGCATTATTCCAGTAAACATATTGCTCAGCATAAACTCGCGGGTCAGTCACGAAAAGAAAAAATTCAAAAGTTAATCACTGGTTTGAACAAACAGCAACAAATGTTTCACAAACAAAGGACACAACTGGACAGTGTCGTGAAAGCTAGCTTCATAGCCAGTTCAAAAATAGTAAAGTCATCGAAGCCATTTGCTGAAGGAGAATTTGTCAAAGAGTGCCTCTTAGAAATTGCAGATATTCTATGTCCGGAGAAGAAAAATGAGTTCATAAAAATAAGTTTGTCAAGACGTACTGTTGTTCGACGTATTGATATGATGGCTGAAGATATCAAGAAAAGGTTGATTGATAGTGTGACAGAATTTCAAGCGTTTTCGATTGCTTTGGACGAGAGCATTGACTTGTCTGATACAGGCCAATTAGCTATTTTCCTACGAGGTGTAGATAAAGATTTTAATGTAACTGAAGAATTGCTGGCGCTACAACCGCTAAAAAGGACTACTACTGGACATTTTTGATGAGGTTCGAGCTGCTATCGATCAGTATGGTTTGCAGTGGTGTCGATTGGTTGGGGTTTGCACTGTTTGCGGCATTTCGAAACAAAAAGCAACTGAGCTGAACGTGGAAAAAGAAGATTTCATAATCCTCCATTGCATTATCCACCAACAAAACTTATGTTCCAAGTCCATCAGATTGCAAAATGTTATGAATGTGGTTGTAAAGAGCATCAATTTTATACGATCCCGTGCGCTTAACCATCGCCAGTTCTAAGCATTTTTGGATGACCTTTTTTCAGAACACGATGATGTGACTTAGGCACTATTAAGTAAGGTGCCTAAGCAAAGGCAAAATGTTAAAAAGATTTTACGACCTCAGACAAGAAATAGCCGATTTTATGGAAATCAAAGAAAAACCACTGCCTGAAGTCAGTGATCCAAAATGGGTGTGCGACTTGGCATTTCTGGTGGACGTCATGGGACATTTAAACGATTTAAATTTGAAACTACAAAAACAAGGTCAGGTGGTGAACGAATTGTACAGCCATTTAAAAGCGTTCCAGAACAAAATTTGTTTGTGGGAAACACGAATGCGGTCTGGAAACTGTTACCATTTTTCAACTCTATCCCGTCATGAAAATATTGCTCATGCTCAATGTGCTGAAGAACTGATATTACTGTCGGAGCAATTTTCAAATAGATTTGCCGACTTTAAGAACATGGATAGCAGCTTTAACCTATTTGCTACTCCGACAAAATGTGACGTAGGAAAGGCCCCAGCACACCTGCAAATGGAGCTGATTGAGCTACAAGAAGACATACCATTGAAGTCGAAATTTGAAGATGTCGCGCTGAGTGACTTTTACAGGGCATACCTTGAGGAAAGGTATCCACATCTGAGAGCATTTGCAAGAAAACTGATTTGCGCATTTGGAAGCACATATAAATGTGAACAATTTTTTTCAGTGATGAAAACCAATAAATTGAAGTGTCGAACTAGGCTTACTGATGAAAATTTGCAAAATACTTTGCGCCTGTGTATTAGTGGGATTGATCCCGACATTAATAATCTTGTTGCTCAAGTTCAAGTACAAGCTTCCCATTAATGTTAATAATAATAAATAAATAAATACACTATTAAGATCACATTGTAACTTTGGCTTACTAAATAAACGCATAAAATAAGATAAACGTTTTTTTTTGTATACACAACTATTACCTACGGCCCGCGATATCATGAACGTCTGACAGTTTAGCTCGCGATTTCCCAAAGGTTGCCCATGCCTGGTCTACACAGTTGTCACGGAAAAACTTGGGTACCACAAATTGTGTGCAAGGTGGGTACCAAAAATGCTTACCGACCAGCACAAAGAGCAAAGACTGTCCAGTGGACGAGAGTTTTTGAACCGTTACCGACAAGATGGAGATGATTTGTTTTCCCACATTGTTACCGGTGATGAGACGTGGATATCCTAGATCAATCCAGAAACAAAACAGCAATCAATGCAATGGCGCCACTCAACTTCACCAAAACCAAAAAAAAATAAGCAAACTCCTTACACGAGTCGAAAAATGATGGCTACCGTTTTTTGGGACGAAAAAGGTGTTCTTTTGGTTGATTTTATGGAACGTGGGACAACAATTACAGCTGACGTGTATTGTGAAACGCTCAATAAGCTAAGACGTGCGATCCAAAATCGGCGACGTGGTAAACTGTCATCCGGTGTAATCCTCCTTCATGACAATGCGCGTCCTCACACCGCAGCCAAGACCCAAGAGAAAATTCAAGATTTACGTTGGGAAGTTTTTAACCACCCACCGTACAGTCCCGACCTTGCACCCAGTGACTACTTCCTTTTCTTACATTTCAAAAAATGGCTCGGTGGACAACGCTTTGAAAACGACAAGGAAATTAAGAACGCCGTTGAAAACTGGTTCAACTCGCAGGCGGTGAGCTTCTATGCAGAGGGGTTAAGGAAGCTGGTGCAGAGGTACGAAAAATGCTTGGAAGTGAACGGCGATTATGTGGAAAAGTGAAGTAGATTTGTAGTAAACTAAATGTGCTAATAAAACCTATTTCATATGATTATAATTTTTTTTATGACGAAACGGCCCTTACTTTTCGAATACGCCTCGTATAAATATATTCATGCCTTGATAAATTTGGGAAACTTTACTAAATTTCACAGATTACCTTGGAATGTACTGCATTTGCTACTTTATCGTATTTCTCCAATGCTACGTGTTTCGGTAGTGAGTGACATATGCCAGAGCCCATTCCCATCCTATCTCTCCCCATTTTCCCAATCCATTTCTTAATCTGCAAATGTAGGCAGCGCATCCGGAGACGTACTGACGTTTGTCATTCTGGACATGTATATGTTGGTATGTATCGCGGATATCTATGGACGACAGTATCCACTTACTATCAGGTGGATTGCATGCTCGTCTATCGCCTTTTTCAATAAAAAAAAATTTGGAACCAAGGTAGTCCTGCTGTGTTAATTATATACGCGATGATCGTACCTGTCCGGCGTGGTAGTCTACCGCGGACAGGTCTCCGCAGTCGAGGAGCACGGGCGGCGGGTGCGGAAGGGTGGAGATCGTGCGTTGCAGATGCGTCAAGAACCGCTCTGCGTTCAGATATAGCAGCGCCATCGCAGGCTTCGCCACTATCACTTCAGCGTCACCAGTCTGCACATACAGTCATTTACGTAGATGAGAGACACGTATAGTTTTCTCATCTCACGAAGGCGGATTACTTACGCTTCGCAGTGGTCGTGCTCGCACATTGTTTTGTTTATCCGGGAACACAATTGGGCGTTCTCAAGTTTACACACTAAAGCAATATACATACGAGCACAACCATCACTAGACGTGACCTCGCGTCAGAACGATCGAGTTGTTGTTCGCTCGCGGAGTTCATGCAAATCAATTCGCATTTCGCGTCCCCACATGCACCACCACCAGTTTGAAGAGCACTTGTACCGGGCTACTATCTCCCGTTAATGATATGAGTCGATGGTATAATGCGTGGCGGGCACCGAGTACGATAAAATACACATTAACGTTGAAATACACAAAATGACCTATAGTCCAGTAATTACAGGAAGAGCGCTGACAGTTCTGTATTTAATTCATTTTTTGTAAATACTATTTCTTTGTTACGTCACGAGTCATGACATCTAATTAATAAAAATCTAACACTGACTGACTGACAGACAACGCACAGCCTCAACCGGTGGGTCTAGAAGCATGACATTTTGCACAGGAGTTCCTTATATAACCTAGGTGAGCACTAAGAAAGGATTTTTAAAAAATCTATCCCCTGAGGGTGTTAAATAAGGGACGAAAGTTTGTATGGGAGAAAAGTCGGATGGTTCCTGAGATGTTGCCGATGAGAAATCTCATCGGGCACACGGCTAGTAACACAATAAAATAGAAAAAATATATTCTTAAAGGACTATCGAGTTGTAGAATGATTTTAACTAGGTACATGTTAAAGATTTATGTCAGCTGTCAGAGTTCTTCCTAAAATAATCGAACCGTAACTAGATCTTTTATCGATGCACATTGTCCCGTGTACGAGGGATGTATGACTTTAAAACGGCACGCTGGCTAAGAGGGTTGGCAAGTCTACTATTTCAGAGATGGTGTAGTTCCTCAGGTTTTGCGGTAGTGGCTTTGTTATCTCTTAATCGTCTTTTACAACACCCATGATGGGGTGGTGCTATTCTAAAGCCGGCCGACACCAAACGGTCAGATCTAACGGTAAGATATACATATTACTGTACAATTGATCACCCTATGCCACGTGACCTTGACATCTTGCAGGTCACATCAGCTGTCGCAGGTTAAGTTAAGTTAGGTTAATTCGCTGTTGATATGTCCCCCTGGACAACGCACACATAAATTGGACAATGGTACCTTGACTCGAGCTTTTAACTACAAGGGTTTAAGATCATCAAACATTAAAAAATTGTACTATAGCGCTCATTAGCCTTTAACACCTTTAAAGTTCATTAGTGGTCACTCAGCGCCCGAGCGTCGAGCGTTCAACGCTGGTTTTTACAACACTAGGTTAGACGCCCACCACGAACAGCTCGTACTTGTTGCTCCTACTTGTACTAGGGTCCTCACTGTTGATAATACGTTACCCTGATAGTGTGCAGATGTATGGCGGGTCGCATCAGCTGTCTCAGCAGCAGCGCCAGGCTGGTGAGCACGCCGGCCAGCACCGCCAGCTCCACCGACCACAACACGCTCACACCAAACGTGGTGCCCACCACGAACAGCTCGTACTTGTTGCGGTACCACAGGGTCCGCACCGTTGATATGTCCACCTGGACATTATACACATAAATATTAAAGGTTTGTATTTAAACGAGAAAAAAATACCATATGGACAACAAATTGGGTAATTGGGTACAAGAGTGCTGTAAGGGATTTTTATTCCACCAGAAGGGGACCTAAAGTGACCTGTGAGTGAAGTGAAGTGAGTGAAAGTGAGTGAAGGGGACCTGAGAATCTAGGTAGGTATCTTTAACATATTTGGTGTAAGAAATATTAAATTAATAGATTCGCACATATATGGTATTATTAGCGTGCCTTTCTGTTGTTGTATTAAGCCTCTCCCAAGATCCGTCATCAGCGTCACACACCACGATCTTCCGCTCTATACGAAATTTAATTATCAAATCAGATATTTACTGTTACGGGGACATGAATGCGAAAGTTGTTAAGCTACGAAGGTTACAGTTTTACAGAAAATACTATTAAATATAGAAAAAAGAAATTACAGTTCACTACAAAAATACTTAAAAATATTATAAATATAAATAAGGGTACTACAAAAATCAGTACCCATTGCTTTATCATATTTCACCGCGATTCAAATGTAAACAACTTTGTAAATTAAAAACTGCACCTCAATTTCAGTGAAGCTAGAGTAACTTTTAGCCCTTTGATGAGTATTTAAAAATTCGTTTCCAGAACATAAATTAAACCAACGTAAAATGTTACAATTGGTTAAAAAAGGACGTTCTTAGTGACCTCTGTTTCCAGTTCCCCCGTGTATGTCAAATTAAATTTTCATTCATTCATTTGAGCCAATTTTTAGATCAAACTCATCTTTAAAATTAAGAATATAAAATAAACATACCATGAAAATGACAGCACAGATGAGTACGGAAGACAGGCACGCTTTGGGGATGAAGTAGAAATACGGCGTCATGAAGCTCAGAGCTAGCAGCGTTATTATTCCTGGAATAAATAAAACTATTATCAGATTGGTTTTTATGAACAAAAAGTAAAGAATGCAGTGGCGTAGCTATCGTAGGTCCATATTAATGCAAAACACCGGGCCACTTAAGCTTAATGGAGTCTTGGACAACCCTGAAACTCCTCCTGTGAAAGTTAAGGCGCATTATTTTAAAGAAATTATAAATAGTTCAGCTTTCCGCGGTTCAATATAATACATGAAAACAATTAATAAAAATTAATATGTTTTTAATCTCAAGTTTTACTACATTTTTTAATTACTTGTTTTAGATGTTTGGTTTCAGAGGGCTAATTTTTTTAGCACTGGGTCCCTTGACCACCTAGCCATGCCGCTGTAAGGATGTATATAATATGTAAGTAAAGCATTAGCCAACCAAGCGTCCGCACGATTTTTGTGCTTTCATAGGTGAATAATTACTTCAATGTTCATATTCGTTTTCTGAGCAAATGAACTGGTTTGTTCTACAACGTTATATTTGCGGTCGGCGCTACCTGACCGCTTATTTAATACATTGATAATGAGCTGCAAAGGAGTTTTTATTTGTGCGAATGCTCGTTTGACCGGTACTGTAGATATGTAAAGTGTGTCGTAGAGGTACGGGACCCGTTCATACATTTTTCGAGCCGCAAAAAACGTATTCAGTTGATGACGTTCACTGAATACTCACTGGGCTTGTCAAGCAAAACGATTGCCTACCGAGTGATCATCGCAAACGTCTGATTCAAACTACTTTGTGCGTTTAAAATTCGGCAATAAGCGGTCCTTTGTCGGTACATACAACACAGAACCCGCCAAAGGTGGCTTTTAAGATGTTACAATGAGATTAAAATGGTATTAAAATTACCTCTCTTCCTTCAATACCCAACAACATGTACACGAGATGTATGTATGTATTATGTATGTAATGTGTAAGTATGTAATGGTAATGGTACAGTAATAACCGGAGTAGAGGCCCGCGGCGGGCGAGCGCACGCCGCTGGAGTGCGAGACGGCGGAGCGCGTGAACGCGCCGCACGTGGGCATCGCGTGCACGAACGCGCCCGCCACGTTCACCAGACCCAGCGTCAGCATCTCCTGGGTCGCGTCCACGCGTTTTTCCGACGCTGGAATATACATAGACATTACGGAACCGTGGGAAGTACAAGATCCGTCTTACAGCGATACAATACTCTTTTGGGTACTGTCTTTTACCGTAGGTACTTCTTATGTCTTAACAATACTCTTTGGAACGTTGTCTTTTAAGTTTTTTAGTGCTGATCTTTTGACTCTTAAGTCTTGTGTATGAGGAATATATGGCCTTAAAAGCGGGTTGGCGAGTCCACACACGTTACACATAGAAAGCGAAATCCACAGATTCTGCATTCTGCAAGTTGAAAGCGCACCCGCATTCGCTATTGCAGGTGTCCATGGACGGTGATAACCACTTACCATCTCGTGGGTGGCCCGCTCGTCTGCCATCTCTTCTATAAAAAAAAACTTCAGCAGTGGACGATTAAAGGGTTGGTTGGGGATCTTAAATGCCTAATACACGTCGTGTACTCACAGAAGGCCTTCGCGATGGAGATGTTGGAGAGCACCATGACGAGCGGTAAGAGTACAACGCCGGCGCCGAGCCGCCGCACCATCTCAGTGAACCCGACCGTCTCATCGCCCTCGTGTGAGCTGAACGGCGGTAGCGACAGCGGCGGCAGGCCTGGCTCCACGCGACCTTGCTCATAACACAATACATATAATACATATTAACTCCTATATAAAAAGAGATGTCCTGACTGACTGATTTATCATCGCCGAACCGAAATTTCTGAAGCTAGAAACATGAAATTTGCACAGTGGATAGGTTTTATGACTTAGATATCCACTAAGGAAGGATTTTTAGAAATCTTACTGGGAAGAGGGGGAAAAGTATATCAAGAACTATTTAAATTAGAGATATGAAATTTAGCATATAAACTTGTCATTTAAAATAATTAAACACACTAATGAACACGTGTATCGACCAGGCTTGCCAACCGTCAGGTTTTCGACCGCACAGTGCGGTTTTGAGATACGATTTGTCAGTGTACAGCCCGCTAACGCACTCAAATTGACCGATTTTTTCGCAAATTTTAAAGATTATGCAGAAATTGTTCTTTTCTCTACACACCCAGAAAAACATTCTTTCTTTAAATTAAGTAAAAAAAAAATCTTTTAAAATAAGTTATAAAATAGGTATATTTTTTGTGATTGTTATTCCGATTTCTTGCCTGATTTCTTGTTGCTATAGGTAAAACAAAGAACTCGAAAATGTCTCATATTTCCATGTTATTTTAATTTTGGTGAGAGAAAAGGGACTGGCTGCTCGTCGGTCGGCTTCCTCCATCCATTAGGTGAAGATGCCTGTTTATTTATTTTATATAACGAAGGTGACAGATGAGCAGATAGTCCACCTGGTGGTGAATGGGCATTGTCGGCCATAAACATACGCAATACATGCCAAAAACAGAATAACAAACATTGGCACGTCCCGGGAACATTGGTCTAACTTTGGAGATTTAGAAATGGATTTAGAACAAAAGGTTAATAGGAAGTACATATAACGGGACGAAGAGTTGCAACTTACCGGATAGTTTGAACAATGGTTGGTGAGGGTCGTGAGTGCAGAAGGCGAAGAGGGCGGCCGCGCACACCACAATTGCATTGCGACTGATGGATATTAACCACAACGACCACTTCAACTTGGGCCGCTTCGGATTCACTTTCACGTCTTTCAGTTTCTGCAATCGAAACGTTATTGTAAACATTATTCATTTGTTCTTTCTTTTGCGTCGCTTGGTTTAGCAGGTGTAGGTAGGTTTTGACAAAGAATACATGGTGAACATTCAACAGAAACCAACAATTCGGGCACTGCTTTAGTCATATCTATATCGCAATGGACTGAGTAAATATTTAGACCACTAAATACTATAAATCTTTGTCGAATTTCTTCCTTTAGGCCTTTATTCCATAAAGAAATATCGAAGAAGTTATTCCGATAGCTCTCTAAGTGGTTTTCAACGTATGGATCAGGTCTACGGAAAGTTTATACGTTATATATTAATAATAATTAGTGTCCGACCGAAACACAATTTTTAGCCGAAACCGTAACCGAATATTCGGCTCCTCGTCTAGCTTCGGCCGAAATCGTAACCGAAACCAACGTAGTTTAATTTACATTATATCCCAAAACCTAGTGTTTTTCCTAGCTTTGTAACCGATTTTTCGATTAAGTTAAATATACGCAAATATACTAAATATACTTCAATTTATTAGTAAATCATTATTTATGCGCGAGAACAGATACAACTACCAATTAAACAGAGCGAGCGGCCAGCGAACTGACGGAGGTTAAGCGGTATAGGCGAGTGAATGAGTGAACCCGTTCCGATCATGACCCGACAGCTCACGAACGCTAGTTTTGGCCGAGCCGAAGTTGCGGACAATTTTTGGCCGAAATCGAAACTGCGGCCGAAATCGGCATTTTTGGCCGAAACCGAAACTTCGGTCCGTTTACTTCTTTAATAATAATATAACTAACAGCATGCACTCATTAAAGACTTTGAACTTGAAGAATAATAGTAGAAGGCGGTAGGGAATGTGACGCATTTGCCTAAACGTGCTCCCGCATAGTGAATTGTAGCCCAAAATCCTATCGTTTCAGATCATTCGCATAAGTTACTGTATCCTGTAGTGAAATGTTCGAGGCTGATATCGATCGATAGTATTGTAAGAAGGTATCGACAAGCTTAGGCACCAATAAACGGTCACTAAACTAAAGTTTAACTTGATGTCAGAGTTATTACCCTCAAAGAGAGCAGCACAGTGCAGCAGACAGCGCTGAGCAGGCAGTCGCCCAGTCGCACCTCGTGCCACTTCATCGCGATGAAGTGCGCGTTGTCCCAGATAGACTCGGCCACAAATGAGAGCCCTAGAAGTCCCTTGATCTGCGCCACCACGATTATCAGCGCCGTGCCCGACGTGAAGCCGCTCGTTACCGACGGCGATATCAGGTCCACTAGAAAACCTGTGAAACATTATGCGTAAAACGTGCCTATTACACTCCAATAAAGTCTTCTGTATTAACACTGCGTATGTTTGTAAATATCACACAGATCGCTTGCGCATGTTTTTTGTATAACTATTAATACGTATACATAGAAACACCTTTCTTGTTTTCTTCTAAATAAATGGCTGAAGTGAAGGACTGACAGTTCATTCCTTGAAGAACCCCTCCACCGACTGAGGGAACCTTGCAATATGCCCACGGAAGGCTAAACCGAGTTGTTTACCTAGTTGCAGTAATCCCATGAGCAGAACAACACATCCGGAGAGAAAGGTCAATAGGAACACGTAGTCAATGGGTAGGTCGCGGCAGGTGTGCAGCGTCAGCAGCGCCATCAGACTGGTGGGGCCGATCGACACCTCCTTCACGGTGCCCAGCACCACGTAAAGCATTGTACCTGCGCAGGTGTGTACACCGAACGTTTTACACGAGCAATAACTTAACTGTCTTTAAAACTGGTATGTATTAACTAGAAATGCCCGCGACATCATGCTCGTCGGTGTTAGAGTATGATTGATTCCCGTGGGAACTCTATAATTAATCTGGATAAAGTTTTTTTTTTATAGAAAGAAGGTAGCTAACATCATACAGTACACCTGGTGTTAAGTGGATACTGTCGCCCATAGACATCCGCGATACATGTCAACATTAGTCCAAAATGATAAACTTTGACACGCCCCAGATGCGCTGCTTATCTTTGTTGATGAAAAAATGAATTTGGAGAAAAGATCGGAGACGTGGGAAGGGATGGGAATGGGTTCTGGCATATCTCACTCACTACCGAAACACGTACATACATTGGGGAATATGATAAAGTGGGAAATGCAGTACATTTCAAGGTAGTATTCTGTGAGGGGGTCGAGTGCGCCCAGCGGCTGTTGGATTGCAGCGTGCACTCTCCCCCTCCAAAGTACTTTAAATGTTATGACAGGATTTATTAAAATCCGCCCCGTGGTTTTTGTATGATGCGCATTCAGACAGATAGATATATAGACAGACAGACAGTGTTTTTGGGGTGTGTACTGTACTTACACTGCAACGACTTTTTTTAAAAAATATTAAATATTTATTGTATTTAATATTTTTATTGTATACCCAACCTAACCTATTATTTTATGGCTTTTATTATTATTTTTTTATTGTATGGCTTTATTGTATGTAGATACAGATGAGTACTATTATTACTTACCTAGCCTTGTTTTGTGTTTTAAAACCTTCCGGGAGAAATAACCTACACGATAGTGAAAATCGCATGAAAATCCGTCCATTAAGAACTGATAGAGTTAAAAAATGTCGACCCTAGCTTCTCTTGTTACATTGTTTTTTTTTTTTATAGAGAAGAGGGCGGACGAGCAAGCGGTCTCACGTGATGATAAGTGTTACCGCCGCCCATGGACACCTGCAACACCAGGGGGTATGCGGGCGCGCCGCCGACCTTGCAAAATCCTATTCACAGCTTTCTTGAAGAACCCCATGTCGTAGTTTAATGGAAAGACCTCTTGAGGCAGTTCGTTCCACAGCCTACGGGTTCGCGATATAAAATATTTTTTGGACCGAACAGTGCGCGACACCTCCGTATCGAGGAAATGCGGATGGACCGCACTTCTGTGACGGGAGGTGCGGTTGTCGGCAATACTGTGTGTACTCGATGGTGTTGAGTTGGTTGTCGCAGTACCTCCCCTGTACACAATATTATACTGTGCCAGGAAATATTTTATTAACGTAAGGTGTTTTATTCAGATTCTTTAAAGGCGGATTTTTTATTCGAGTCAGGGATATGACATGTAGAATTGTCAATAAAGCGCCGACAAAATCCGACTATAGAACCGAAGTTATAAGCAATCAGACAGACAGTGTGTTTTATAAGTATAGAGATTTACAGTCGGTATGGGGCTAGAATCTAGATGGAATACAGTAGCATCCTGTATTTTGAAAAAATTCCAGGATTGCACCTCGCATAACATAACAAAAGAAGTAAAAAATACTTGTAGTGCTATTCTATCAGCAAGTCTATCAGGATTGGGAAGACCACGCGTCCAGATCTCTGTGAATCATACTTTCTTCCTTTTCAGACGTGAGTTGCCCATTTGTAAAATTCACATTTACGTACGGACTCTTTCCTGAAGGACAATTGATTTAACATTTACATCACCACTAGAATTTCCAATACTTTATTAAATACATAGTTTTAGAGTAAACCATGGTGGCAAACCAAAAATATTTTTTTTTGCCTAAAATTGTGTTCCACTGTTGTCAAGTCGCTAAGTTTTGATACTTGCACCTAAGTTGTGCTCTGCTTAAACGTCGGTATCTATCCAGCTGTAACCACTCGATGACGATTTACATTCACCTTGCGGAATGCATGAGACAGACGTGCCCAGAACAATCCTATTTTAGCTTATAGATAATATCGACCTACGTTAGTAATATCCGTTTCAGTGCTATGTAATTAGTACTTAGTTTTAGTAATATCCGTTGTTCAATGTTCCTAGTGTGGTTAGTTAGTTCTAATATCATAGTATGCTACGACCCATCGTCCGTTGGTAGAGTTTGGACTTTTAAGCACCAGTTAAGGATTCAAGCAAAAATCAAATATACTCTTCTAACGCGTCACAATATGCTTCCTCGCCTTCCACCGCCATGTGCGCAATATCGGCCACGCCAACGAAGTTCAACTAGTACTAGGTTACTATCGTAACATGTTCTCGAAGACAGTTCATAACTATTATAAATGGCACACAATGGTATATTACAGTAGGTATGTGCAAATTTTATATTACAACAGCGGCACGTATACTGCACTGCGTATATATTAAACAGTTATTTATGGGCTCCGTCCAAGAATTAATAACAAAGGATCTGTTTATATGTAATTCATTGACTCGTAAGATAACTCCTAGCTGTTCATTCAATTAATATTATCGTGTTTTATGTTTTCGACTAACTGTGTCTAGAATATTCCCACCTGGGACGGATTAGGATAAAATAAAAGCCAGGAAATACAGTCACCGGATCGCGCTATAATCTGGTCCCGAAATTCGGGTTGTTCCCGGATAAACACACTATCGTAGCCAGCCATATTAACATTCAGTGCTGGACGTGGACCTCGAGTAGGTACATGGTCTTGTGAGGTGTACTCTTATATTAACAGTAACTATTAAACTTACTGAATGGTCGTTATCATACAGTTCATTATTGATGTATTAAATTAGCGCCATTGAGACGGGTGGTTAAAAAATATTCTTATTGAAAGTCAAGAAAGTAAGACTTTTCCGATACCTACAGGATCCACCCAATACGATACCATTGATAAAAATAATATTTCAAAAGAGAATTAGAAATACACATTCAATACAATATTTATACAAACCAATAAAAGAAGAATACAATCCATACTGCATGGGCAGATTGGCTAGAGACGCGTACGCTATGCTTTGCGGCACCAGCGTGAGACCTAACGTTACGCCCGCTATTGCGTCTGCGAGCGCTCGCGTACGAGAATACCGCGGCGCCCACTCCAACACCGGCAGACGCCGTTTCAACACACCAACAAAACCACCTTCGAACTTCTTACTCTTCGGCAACGGTACACCTTCCTCCTTATCCATCGTTAAACTATCAACTGGTCTCGATTTTGCACATATAGCCGCAACAAAAGTACACACTACCTAGTGATCGGGCAATAAAAACCACATCAAAGTTTTCAAGCGTGTTGTGTTCACGTGCACTACCGAACGACGGCAGACAATTAATGTTCACCTCATTATCTGCGTGTCAGTGGCTCACAGAGCCTTCTCGGGCAAATATACAATTATCAAAAACAAACATCGGCGCGTAACACACATCATATCAGATATCGCGGAAAATCTTGGCGTCGGCGTCTACCGCGGCCGAGCTACTAAACAATGAAGGCGATAAGTTTAGTTTACCTAGCGAAGTTTTACGGTGCTCCTGTGACTGGAATGTGGCGATAAATATGTAGATTGTGCACAAATATCGTCAACACAATATGAGACGATCAATCACAATTAAAAATTAATCTATTTTTAACCCCTCATACAAAAGGAGAAGTGTTATAAATTATATAAGTTTGGCACGAACGATTGTGTCATTATTGCCTAATAATGACACAACAAACATAGCAGTTTTATAACTTTTTACGACATGTCATTTAACATTTCACGGCGTTAGTTTTCTTTATAAATACTGAAACTGATTTTACGGATTTTAAAGCTCTTTAATTTAAAAAATATTATATAATTGTGGAGGGCGAGCGTGCACGCTGAATTTCCACAGGCGCCGGGCGAACTCAACTGGCTACGTTACCTTGAAATGTACTGCATTTCCCACTTTATTCTATTTTCCCAATATATACGTGTTTCGGTAGTGAGTGACATATGCCAGAGCCCATTCCCATACCATCCTATCCATCCCCATTTTCTCAATGCATTCCTATATCTCAGCGCAGCTGAGGTACTCGTAGGCTAAAGATTCTAAAAGTTCCTGAAGGTAGGCAGCGCATCTGGGGGCATGCCAACATTTGTCATTCTGGACTGATATTGACATGTATCCATGGACGACAGTGTCCGCTTACCATCAGGTGGTCTGTATGCTCGTCTGCCACATTTTTCTAAAGAAAAAAAAAATCCTTAGTTTAACATTGTGCTAATCGTACTTTGATAATTGATATAGTTTGTAATTATTTTTGTTCACCAATTCTGTCAAAAGTGACGACGAGCTGTTGTATGTAATTACCATCTGTTACTACTCACATTACTAATACACAATTTTATTTATGAATAACGTTATAAAGGAAAATACATAATTAACGTTTGACCCTACTTACTGGAAGGCACATTTCTAACAGACCGAAATAAAATTATTTACTCCAAAAAGTTAGACTAAAACTAAGGATGCTTTAAATGTTCTTTTTTTTTAAATAAAAAGCTGTTATTTCTATAAATACATTTATTAATTACATACCTACAGAAACAATACCAATACCGATTACTAAAATAAATAATAATATAATAGGTATAATTTAGTACAAACGAATTTATTCAATCGTCAAAATATATAAACATATAACGAATTATATATCCATGTAAATGCACCATAGTCACCATGTGTTTGTGCTGACTAACTACATAATATAGTATGTATATATAAGTTAATATATAACATAGGTATATAACATAAGGAACACTTCATAACTTCAGGTACTTACACTAAATTTGCCCAACCCCCGATACACGCTCTACACTCTATTCCAAGAGAAAATAAGAATAGGTAAACATGTGCGTTTAATACCTGTTTAATAATAGGTAGTCGGAGAAGTTCGAACGTATTGCCAGAAATATAGCACGCTAAATATTTCTGGCAACACTGATCACTGGCGGGAAAGTGATATACAGTTTGACAGCTGACTTTTTTTTTGTAATGGCGGCAATTTAAAATTAAAAATTTTATCTTTTCATGTTTTTTACAAACTAAACAACATTTTATCGCCATTAGAAAGCGATTAAATGACTTACTTTTTTTCCACACAAAATGAACCCTATTGAAAATGTTTAACACACCTGCATCGCCCGATGACGTCACACTGTCAGTTCTCATAGAATAGAGTATAGACATTTAAATATACCTTATTTATTTACATTGTAACTCGATATAATCGTGCAGTCCAGATCCGATCGACAGCGCCGCTCCGTTTGTGAATAATTGGTTTTGATTTGAATAAAAAAGCAAAAGCTACAAAACCATGTCATACTTTAACTACAGTAAAAAAGCCGACGAGATATTTACAAAAAATATATGTAAACAAACAGCTGACAACTTTTTAAATAGCAAATCATGCTTAAAAACGGATATTTTAAAAAAATATATAATATTTTTCCTAACTCTGAATTTTTTGGTATGATTGATTTACTTTGATTGTCAGGTTATCATTTTGTACTTACAGTAAAAGTATGGTTATGTAGATTACAGTTTTTTTTAAATTAAAAACTATAAACAAGTTATTTCTATGTTTTTATAGATAGCATATCATATTTTAGGACTAAATAAAAAAATTGTTGTAAAGAATGTAATCTATTTCTTTTCGTTCTGGCCACTTTCCTCGGTTCTAAACCACAAACGTCATTGGTTGTAAACCATTGAAATTGAATTTATTGTTAGAAGGTCAATACACAATTTTTGACATGTTCATAAATATGTGATTGGAAGACTCCAATCACATATTTATGAACCACCATACATACTTAGAAATAAAGAAATATCAATTTAAGAGTATGTCAATAGCTGCACCGATTTTTTTTTTTGTTAAAATGTTACCGTTATTTTTATCAACAATAGGTTGTAGTTGAAAATATTTAGTGAGTTTAGAATTAATTTCCACAATAAACAATATTAATAATCTGATAACGATCGAAAATAATTAAATATTAGTACAAGTGTTTAATAAAATTATAAAACGTGTTATTTTTTTATTGTTTTAGAAATTTAACTATTGAGCAGTCTTCGAGATGCTGGCAGAATATTAAACACAGGAGAATAGTATAAGATCAAAGCTCGATTGCTCGAGTCGAATGAGACTGTCGAAAATTGTTGACCTCTGACATTCACCTGTCGAGTTGACAGAACTTTGTTTACATTATTTCGTTGTAATTATCTCACCGACTATACGCAAATGTTTAACAGAGAGACGAGTACTGGTCTCATAAAGTGAGTGAGTTACAAATAGACGAGTACTGGCCTCGTGAACATCTAACTATACTAACACTTGAGCACCGACCGCTCGGCGGTAACTAAACGTATTACGTAATAAAATGCCCCCCCACAATAAATAATAATAATAATATTAACATACTTAGATTACTTCACTTTCTTCATTATTAGATCTATCTGCTCGTCCACGCGCTCGCTTGTTCCCCTGCAAACACAAATAATAAATATTAATCAATATTAATACATACTTGGTGCGTCACTTATTTTTTTATAGAAAGAATGCGGCAGACGAGTAGAGTAACCTTACCCACCTGGTGGTAAGTGGTTAATATTGCCTTGCGACATCACATGCCACTACAAGTCCACAATGACCAACGTTGGATAATATATTTTTTTATGAAGTTAGACTCCACTAAAAAACAACTTCTTTTTTTAAAAAATATGAAGTTTAGAAAAAAGTAATAATAAAAATTTGTTACTTTTAAGGATAGGATTTCAATGTTATGGGGATGTATGTATGTAAAGAAAATATATTTGAATTTTGCCGCGCTCCGCGCTGTCGGTGAAACTGTCATAGTGTCGGTAAAACAGTGTAGGCGTCAAGTGAAGAGAATCGTGCTGACTGTCAAATTGTAGGTAAACATAAATAAGAGTATTGTAAGGATAAATAATAGATTTTAAAAAGGATTGAAGAATAAACTTTATATGTCGTTTCTTTGTATATGGAAGCAACACCACATAAGTTTGTTTCATTTGACAATCCTTTTGAAGAGAAAATAATCGACCTTATATGTATTTTGTATTGCTGGATAGGATTCGTAGAGCTAGCTCTATAACGTAAAGGATTTTTTTTCTAAATATCTCTCTTCTCATTAGAACACGCCGCGCGCCGTCGGTGTGCTAAATTATAATTGCGGTTTGTTTTAATTAGCTTTTGAAATAAGTCATGAAACATAACAACATCAGTAATAGTTAACTACCATATTGATACTGTTGTTATTCAAAGTGTATGGTGTGTACTGAGTTGTACGTGGTCGGGTCGCACGCACACTCACCTGTAGGTGGCCGGGTCGGGCCCCACGAGCGCGACCAGCTGCGGCACCTCCTGCGAGTGCGCGACGAGCCGCGCGAGCGCCTTGCACGCGCGGAACAGGTGCTCCTCTGCCGGCGCCGCCTGCAGCAGTTGCAGCAGCGCCATCGCGAGCTCCACGCACACGTCATCGAACACCTGCATAGTAGTTTTAACTGCATTCATAATACGAAACTACAAGACAGTTCATTTCATAGCGAAAAGTCGCTGGCAGTTGGAGCTGGAAATTACTGAGACAGTGTAAGACGCCAACTACACGAGCGAGTCTGTCGCCCGTGTGACTAATATCAATAGTTACTATATTTATGACTATCGCCGAGAGCCATATATAGTTAATATTGAAATTAGTGGCACGGGCGAGAATATCGCCGCGAATAAATCGCTCGTATTGTTGGCGCCTATGGTCTATAGTTGTAAAACAATTGCCACTATAATTAATTTAAATAGATGCTATAAATATATTTCATGTTCTTAAATTAACAGTAAATAAACGCTGACAAGTAAACACTACATTTCACAATTGTTTGCAGTATCGTTCAGTTTCGTGACAATTTCAACATTATCTTGTTGACATCGTCGTCAACAATTTGCGCGTTCTAACGTTTCTAATCTTTATTTATGAGGCGCACATGTAGGTCAGGTTCCCCTTTACGAGAGCGCAGTTTATTTTAGAATAGAGTATAAAGGAAGGAGGAAGTATAAAGGAGTAGAATAAAGGAAGAGTTTATTTTAGAATTTGAATATATTATCGTATAGTGTGATATATATAAGAATAGCAGATATTTGTGCAAGTAAGTACAGCACAGTGTAGTCTAATCGAGTAAGATTTAAAATAGATATTATGTATAACGCTGACAAACAAGATTGTTTAGAAGTCGTTTAGAACAAGGTTGTCTGGAGGAGGAGAGTGCACGCAGCAATCCAACAGCCGCTTGGCGCGCTCTCGACTGGCCTCGTTACCCCTCTCTCACATAATACTACCTTGAAATGTACTGCATTTCCCACTTTATCATATTCCCCAATGTATGTACGAGTTTCGGTAGTGAGTGAGATATGCCAGAGCCCATTCCCATCCTATCCCTTCCCACGTCTCCGACCCTTACTCCAAATCCATTCTTTCATCAACAAAGGTGGGCAGCGCATCCGGGGGCGTGCCAAAGTTTGTCATTTTGGACTAATGTTGGCATGTATCGGGGATGTCTATGAGCGATAGTATCCAGTTACCACCAGGTGGACTGTATGCTCGTTTGCCACCTTCTTTCTATAAACAAAAGTCAATATTTGCACAATTATTTAATAAATATTTCTTCAACCACTTGAGTATTGATTAGGAAAGTATTCAAACAAGGCACAATCTCATTTTGCTACAGAAGAATTCATTTAGATTCTAGATTATAAAATTCCTATGTTGTACTTGGGTACAGACAAAGTTCACATAGAGTGGAGCAACTTTTCCATCTAGTTGAAAAACAAAGCTTTTGTTCCAATTGAAGCGGAAATACAAAATATGTAATACAATAATTAACGGTGATAAGATAACTGATAATAACATAATACTTGATGAAATAGTTTGGATTTTCTATATGAGTACCAAGTATTATGATCAAGTCAATTGGGTTCTAACAACAAACATATGAACATTGCGTCGTATTTCAACTTTATAGCCGTTCACATAACGTAACCTTGTTTTCTTGGTAATAAATGTACATGGCGGTAAACCAGCGGTGACCTAATATAAGTTATAATTAAAAGATATTATCTTAAACATATTGTAGTTTGTTTGAGTTGTGAATTAGGTACATCAACGCCGTTTAACAGATGTTAACTCGATTGTAAATATTTATACTTTCTTTTTCTTAAAATAATATGTCAGACAAATTCAACAGCTCATTAAACTTATCAGAAGGTTTCCCTGTGATGGAATCATGAGAGGACTTCGTGCTATAATCTATCTTGTATAATTTAGTGTCGAATGATAGTTACCTATGATACAAACATGTCATAATGTAATTAACCCATTACTGTGAGATATCTATTTTTAAAAAAGTTTCCATTAAAATGTTTTATTATAATATCTGTGGAAAATAATTGTTAGAATATATTTTTTGTTACGTCAATACAAAAAGGCGGGTTTCCGATGGGTTTTGGCTGTCAAGAAAAAAGGAGGGAGATGTCCTGGTGGGAAACAAGATTATAAAATAAGTAATGATGTGATTCTGGGGGCAGACCGTTTTGTACCTAAGTTGTATTAGAAGCTAGGATATAAGAATTTAAAAGCGGAGTCGTGCATCACTGGATCCCTGCGTTCTACATTACCTACTTGAAACAAATTTTGGTACAAAAATAATTTGGATCGATATCTCTCTAAAGTTCGTAGACTAAAACGATATCTTAATTTTTTTTTTAAATCCAACAGGATACATTTTCAAAGTCAAAGTCGGCCTTGAAACATGTCGGTATATTTCAGGAACGATTTTGAGAGTGGGGTGACTTGGTCAGTCGCACCCGCTCAGTAGACGGTAACATGCAGCATCATCTCCCCTCTCCGTCAATTCAGACTAATAAATAATTTCACACTGTTTGTATAAAACCATGATTTCGACCTTGCTCGCGTGAATAAATATTTACAAAATAATATATTCGTATTTTAGTCTGTATTTATCAAATCGCGAATTCACTCTAACAGTTTGCTAATTAACAGCTGACAGCGGAAAGCATTCCGCAAATACAGATAAGCGTTATTTGTTTCCGTGTCAGTAATGCCATCATAGCAACAGCTCGTGTAAATCTTTGCTAAATATTTGAGGGTCGTTATATATTTTTTTATAGATTCATCGTTGTTGCATTTATTTTTAACAAAATATTCGTCATCAAGATAACGTCGTTCTGTGTGCATAACGATTGTAAATGTCAAAATAAGTAGGCATGTGAGGCGTGGATCCGTCGCCAAACAACGCTTGACGACAGCTCTCTATCTTACAATAATATAATAAATTCACTTCACAGATTGCCGCCTTAAATTTTTGTACAAAATGATGGTATAACCAAAGATGTAATTTGTTTGCCAATCGCAAAGATCAACACGGCAGCGTGCGAGCGAGAAATCAAAACGTAACACGTAAGAGGGAGACAAAACTAACTCTCAAAGAGTATATGTTTTCAAACTAGTCAGAGGCCCCGGAGTTCGGTCAAAACGTGTAATACAAGTGATTTATGGTAATTTATCAAAACGGAATTCACTATGTGACAATATATTCTGTATTATGAAGATAGAAAAGATGAGAACTCAATCCTACTATGAGATTTTTACTGCGCGTCTTCTATATGGCTATTATCACGTATCATAGAATAGAATAAATAAATTTATAATGTTGTGTTAACTGAAAAATGTAGCAATTACATCGTTAAACAAACAAACAATATAAAAACAATTACGTGGAAAATTACGCATGCTGTTGTCGGCAAAATGCTAATGTTACAAAAGCTAAAATAAATAATCATGATCAATGATAACTAGGTACATGATTTTGTTAATAGAATTAGAAAGCGTTATTAGAAATGCGACGAATACATTGACGTAAATGTTATAAATACACAAAACAACGTAATAAAATTATAATAAAAATTATTATCGGAGAGTACTCGCAGTTATGTAAACAAAGAAACGTCGTTGTCAAATTGACATTTCAGATATAATGAACATTTTTCTTATGGGAACGTTTTTTTAAATGTTACCTATTTTTTACAAAAACTCAATAAGAAATGTAAATTTAGCAATAATACAAGGGAAACAGAGCAAGGAACGCATTCGAGCACTCAGTATTGATGTCGGAAGCCGCATGACAAAATGGCGACCGGCTGCGTAGCGTTCAGAAACCAGTGTTGTTAGTGTCATGAAAGACCAAATTACCACAAAATCGTTTGGTAGTAATAATTCCAATTATTACAGCTATTTACGCATCAAGTTAATGATTTAAAGTGTTTATTTAATTCAGATGTATTGATAGAAGGGCCAAAAAAATTATAACTTTGTTTTCTGTGACAAATCGGTAAATTTACCATTTGACATACCTTTGTTTACATATTTTTTTTCAATTAAAAATGTTAGTTTAATACCGATAGTTAATTTAGTTTTCAAATGTATGGCTTCGAGAACAGAGCAAAGTTTCAGATGTCGTTCAAAAGGTGGATGTAGTCAAGAAGAGATTGGAGAGAACATTGGACAAGAAAAGGTCTATAAGGAGGAAGCCGTAAATGAGTGGGGAGGATGATTTGAAGAGAATAACGGGAAGCATCTGTACCCTAACTGTCCTAAAAAGAAACAAAAGGAGAAAGATGAATTAGGTCAATTCCAAGCAATTGGTTGATCAAGGCACGTAAGAACAACGAAAAATTCATTCACAAAAATAAATAAATGTAATTAAAAACAATTAATGAGAAATTCATAAGCACACGGAAAGTAAATAAAAAATGCGTAGTATTCTAGATTTTTGACAAGTTTACATGTCTGGAAATATTTCGGAGAATTAGGCGTAGGTACAGTAAATATGTGAAAACAAAAGACATTATCCTCGTTTTTAGGATATCGAGTTTATCCTTAAGGGTGTAGATCGTGAAAATCACCGAAAAGAGTGTTACGATTTTTCATATTTAACCTATTTACATATGATTGATATCAATGATAATTTGTATATATTACAATCAAAGACCAATAAGTATGTTCATGCTTATATTAAACTCTTAAACCTAATAGTTGTTATATAATAAACGTCAACAAACGCACAAAATTGAGTAAAAATGCAAAAACATGACTTCGTATTTTTCAGATTTAACCCCATAAATCAACACAAATTGATAAAAAGAAACACTTTTTGAACACTGAAGAAACCAATAAGTATAGCTGTATACTTCTTTTTATACCTTTACAAACAAAGACTTCCTCTTTTAAAGCCCTAAAATCTAGATATATTTTAAGGTAAATTTTTCATACACAAATGTATGGGATAAAACGTTCGTTTCATTCGTGCAATCTCGGTGGTCTGCAGCGGCAGTTCCTTTCTGTAAGTGAACGCGACACCACGCTTGTCGGCTGCAGACAGCAGAATTACGTATTGTGAATTTGTGTTTTTTGTAAAAAACTGTAAGTATAACATTTTTATAATTAATTTATTTTCAGTTAGTAGAAAGTATCGATATAATGAATGTCTGAAAGAAAACCATGATGGAACTAGATATAAATCGTAAAAAATACAATATCTACACTAATAGGTATTATAAAGAGGAAAGATTTGGATTTTTGTATGTAACGAATAAACTCAAAAAGTACTGGACTGATTT
The DNA here is from genome assembly GCA_914767545.1 of Sesia apiformis. Taxonomy (NCBI): domain Eukaryota; kingdom Metazoa; phylum Arthropoda; class Insecta; order Lepidoptera; family Sesiidae; genus Sesia; species Sesia apiformis. The sequence goes on from OU611956.1 coordinate 20,347,734, forward strand.
TAATAATTCTTTTATCATTCGAAAGCTACATTATCACTGAGTAACATAGGCTATTTTTTTTGCAGGACTGATTGAATTTGAGTGGCATGCCAGGGAAAAGAAAGTTTTGTACGCATTATAAAAATATGAAAGCCAAAAGATCTCGGAATAAAATGTAAGTTCCTCCCTACTTATTTATTATCGCATTTGAACAGGGTACATTACAAAGCTAATACAATATGTCATATGATTTAGATCGCCCGATTCAGACATATACCTACAATAACATGTAAATATTGGTTTGTATTATCTATATCTATACTGATAAATAAAATTGAAGTATCTGTATGTAATATCAAAATAATAGGATTTTTAAAAAAAAAAAAGGCGATACGGAGTTCGCCGGGTCGGCTAGTATTGTCTAAATATCAAATTGTGGAAGTAGGTAGGCGACAGCGCAACTTTGTCGACATACCTATACCGCCAAACAGACGCGAGGCGCCTAGCGTCTGGCTTAGGGTTGTACAAAATAAATAAAAAGTGGATAATATTGATGAATAATATTTCCAGTATTGAAAATAAAGAAAACCTTGGGGCCGAGACTCTGAGCAACAATGCTACGCGCTGTATAGAGGTAAGTTGTTATACGTAATTCTTGTAGACTTGTTACATAAATAAACAAACTACTTAGTTAGTGATGGGCGAAGACAAAATCTCAATACCTACCTATAGATTTTTCTTGCAATATTTATTATTTTCATCGAGAGACAAACACCTTAGTACCGAAATACTTCTCAATTACTTTCTCAAAAGAAAATTTACGTTCAAATAGGTGACGTCATAAAAAAACAATACCTAATGCGTAAAGAAATTATAATTTCTATTCATCAGGAACCTAATATTGTATTAATTCTTTTGCATTTTTTTAAATTTTTAATTATTTTTTATAAAAAAATCAAGCCATTATCTTTCTTTACAGGAACTAGTTATTGAAAACGACCAAGAGGGAAAGGTGGATGAAATGGAAGTTGGGCGTAGAGTTGTAGACGTTTCTTTTTTTTTAAAGCTCTTCAGGCCATAGGGGACCACGGTCCAATGGATTGTAAGTTAAGTTACCTCAGTATAATAGGTGAAGTAAAAGTTGGTCTGGACTCAAAACTCATCATGAAATGTAGTATGTGTAGTATGAAATTTACTGTGTGTTTGATTGAAAAGAAAGAAGATAGAATGGAAGTGAATCATCAAATTGTATCTGGTATCATATCATCTGGTGGGAGCTACTATCAGTTAAAAACATTAACTGCCGCAGTAGCCCTACCAATCATGTCACCTTCATTATACAATGAAATTAATAATACGGTTTGCGATTGGTGGGAAAAGACAGCAGCACATTCCATGGCAGAAGCTGTCAAGGAAGAAGCGGAGTACGCAGTGTCTATAGGTAGTGTTGATAAAAATGGTACACCATTAATATCTGTTGCTGTTGACGGTTGTTGGAGCAAGAGATCTTATGGTAAGAATTTTTCCGCCTTGTCCGGCGCAGCTGCGATAATTGGCATTAAAACTAATAAAGTATTGTTTTTTGGAGTTAAAAATAAATACTGCGTAGTTTGTGCACGAGCCGCAAAGAACGACAGTCAGCCCTCGGAACACCGTTGTTTCAAGAATTATTCGGGATCATCTACCGGTATGGAATCGACCATAATAGTTGAGGGGTTTAAACGTTCCATTGTTGATCACGGTGTAATTTATAATAAATTTGTAGCAGACGGCGATTCCAGTACTTATAAAAAAATATTAGATTCGCGACCGTACGGTAATTTAACAGTAGAGAAAATTGAATGCAAAAATCATCTTTTACGAAACTACTGCAATAGCTTGGAGAAACTGTCGAAAGACACTAAGTATCCTTGCGAATTGCGGAAATTCCTAAAAGAAAGGTATTTGCGTTTAAGAACGGGTGTAAAATGCGCTATTAAATATTGGGGCGATCAAAATCAGTCACTCGAAGAAAAAATAAAAAATCTTAGTGAAGATATCCTAAATGGTCCACAACACGTATTTGGTAATCACCAATATTGCAAGGAGTATTTCTGTAGACCTGATACTCGTCGAATAGAACCTGTTGGGTTGCTTCCAGCAATTGTTGGATGCGGATTAATGGACGCGGTACACATTTTAAGTAAAAGACTGTCATATCATTCTAGAAGTTTAATTCATAATTGTACAAGTAATATAGTTGAAAGTTTTAACGCAGTGATTGCCAAATTAGTAGGGGGTAAGCGTGTAAATTATTCTTCCCGTGGTTCTTATGCGGGCCGATGCGCAGCTGCTGTTGTGTCTTTTAATACAGGATCGATTCATAGTAAAACTCATGAAGTAATATTTAAATCTAGTCCTAATCCTTTGATCGCGAAAGTGGAAAATTGTAATCGTAGAATCCGTTTAATTGCTAAACCTAAATTAAGATTGAAAAAGAGCCACAGCGCTGTATCGAAAGACGCTCACTATGGACCAAACTGCGAAAAACCTGATCTGAGTCCAGAATTATATGAGAAAGCCAAGTCATCTTTTTTAGCCGATTTAAAGTTGTCTTGTGCTGAAAGAGAGGAGCTTGAAAGGTCGACCCATTTGCAAAGAAGTAGTTCTGAGTGGATGAGTACAAGGAGAAAATTACTAACCTCATCATCGTTCGGGGAAGTTTGTAAAAAACGAGAGAGCACAAGTTGTGCTGTTCTTGTTCGTAAAATCGTTTATGGTAGTAATATCTCCAGTTTGCCTGCTGTACGGTACGGTATCGAAAACGAAGAAACCGCAATTAAACAGTTAGAAATTCAAGAGAATATTAGTATACAAGGTTGCGGTTTGTTCGTCGACGATCAATATGAATTTCTTGGTACTACACCAGATGGCATTTATGCAAACGGTTTAATTGAAATTAAGTGCCCACATTCTTTAGCTGGCATGACTCTTGATGAAGCAATGGCCAAACATACCTTTTGGGTTAAGGACAAGGCTTCCAAGGGTTATGTCATAAATAAAAATCATAACTGGTATTTCCAAATTCAGGGACAGGTACATATTACTAAAAGAAACGTTTGCATGCTTGGCATCTGGTTTGGTGCTACTGTACCTATGAAAGTTTATATTATAGAAAAGGACGACAAATTTTGGGAGGAGAAAATGGAGATGAAATTAGTTAGGTTTTATTACGATTGCCTACTTCCAGAATTAGTTGATCCTCGGCAGTCACGAAGCATGCCCATTCGTGACGCGCCCAGTATCATAGAGGCTATGAAAGAGAGGAAAGAAAGAGCTTTACGTGTTATGAAAGAGAAGAACGCCTAATGATTTTGAAAGATACAGGTAACTTAACTACCCAGCCAGTCGATTCACGTAAACACGCCAGTCCAAAAGTCGTTTTAACTTAGGAACTTAGAAATCGCCTTTTGGTTTTCTGTTTTAAACGCACTTACTTATCTAGTCTTGGATTGTCATAAATCTTCCAATAGCTCAATTACTACACAATTTTAGAGTTACCTGGTGTAAAGAATCATAAAAATTGGTTCAAAAATACAGCGAATTGAGAATTCTCCTTTTTTTAAGTCGGTTAAAAGGGCTAAATTTGCAAAAAACGAAGTGACGTCACTGCGCTACGGTTTTTATTACTTACGTGAATCGGGCAGCTGGTAACGTTTTCATTCTGATAGGTTTTGTGATAGCCATTGATTTTATCATCAAATTAGCAGAAATCAGAACTTGATCCGTAATCGAATGAAAAACCATTAGAATTTTGAACTCATATTTCGTTATTGTTTAATTACATACTTTTAATTAGTATATTAATAATTTACAAACTTCTGTTAAAATCGGGTAAATAAATGAATTTGTTGTATCGATCAGCTATGTATGCGTAACTAACATTATAGGACTTGTTAAATTTGTAACTGCAGGCAGTCTCCAATAAACATTCAAACAGTAAACACATTCTCTGTCATTTGTCTCCTAATCAAAGGTGAAATGAACCTTAAGCCATCTGTGTAAAGAACATAATGGCCTTGCAATTAAACAACTTTTAACGGTTTAAATCGCGTATATTTGACAAATATACGCGATTTAAACCGTTAAAAGTTGTTTAATTGCAATGTATAGTAATCGCGAAAACCTAAGAAAATATTAACATAATGGCCTGCATCGAGCCGGATACCGATTGAATAGGCGCACACCTGCATTGACCGCTAATGGCGAGAAGATAAGAACCCACAGTGAATAAAGTTAATGTTACGTGAAAGTTAAATACGTTTCAATCAATTATTGAACATTTACAGTGCAAACTTGTTTTTAACTTATTAAACCGGGTGAACAATTTAATTATTAATTATTATTAAACAATTTACACAGTGGTACAATTTTCGTGCATAAAAATTAAAATACAATCATGGAAACAGCAGATCAAATTTTAAGCGAATTGGAGGATTTACATGGCTGCATTGTTAAATCACAAGAAAACTTTAAGAAATGTCCTAAGGTACGATTAACAAAGGGATACCTAGATTCTAAAATAGAGTGCCTTGACGATTACTGGACATCTTTTAGGACGGCACATAGCAGTTTATTGAAAGTTGTAACAAAGGAACAACGAAAACACTTAGAATACTTTAGTAAAGATGTGTTTTATTCGTGTGAAGAACGTTACTTGCAAACAAAGGCCGATATGAAAGATTTAAAAGAAACTTTAACAGTGCCGACCGTGAAACAATCTGAATCACATGGCGTCAAATGCCAGCAGTTAGAACCTCAAGTGAAATTGCCTATGATTAGTATCCCGACTTTCTCGGGTAATTATGAAGATTGGCCAATGTTCCAAGATCTGTTCCTTTCGCTTATCCATGGAAACGCCACACTTAGCAGCGTGCAAAAACTACATTATTTAAAGTCCTGCGTCACAGGTGAAGCTGAAGCGTTACTCAAACACGTTCAGGTGACAGAGAGCAATTACAATCAAGCGTGGGAGACTCTAAAAGAACGGTACAGCAACAAACGTGGTATTGTCACATCAATCATGAAACGTCTTTTCAACCAGAAGAAGGCGCTAACTCAAACTGCAACAAATATAAAGTCTTTGCACGACACTACCAAAGAATGTCTTAACAATTTGAAAAACTTAAATGTTGAGACGAGCTCATGTGACTTTTTCGTCATTTTTTTGATTGTACAGAAGCTAGACACAGAATCGCATAAAGAGTGGGAGGAGTATGTCAGCAGAGAAGAAGGCGATGAAGTACCAAACCTATCCACACTGATGAAATTTTTACAAACAAAGTTTCGTACACTTGAGCTTATTGCATCGACTACTTCAACAACCAAGGAAAAATCAACTGTACGTTCTTATCACATATCCACTACTCAGAAAGTTTGTTCACTATGCAACGAAGACCATGCACTTTTCCACTGTAAACAATTTGGTAAAATGAATTCAAAAGATAGAAGTGAATTCGTCAAAAGGAAACCACTATGTTTTAACTGCCTTACTTCCGGACACTCAGTCAAAGCATGCCGATCATCAACCTCATGTAGAAAATGCAACAAACGTCATCACACTCTTCTTCATCAACCATGCACTACGAGCGCCCAAGGTCAACCAAGCAATGAAACACAACCAAGGGTATTACATTCCAATGTAGAAGAGATAGAAGATGTACAAATTAACACAGCAATGACGTCACAAACTTACACATCAAAAAATAGTATAGCACTATTGGGGACGGCAATAATCACAGTTCGAAGTGAGAACGGCAACTCCACAATTTTAAGAGCTCTTATCGACCCTGGTTCGCAAGGTTGTCTCATAAGCGAAAGAGCTGCACAAACACTGAAGGCCAGAAGGTATCCAGCAAGAGGTAACATCGTTGGCGTTGGATCTAATGTTTCCAAAATCAATCAAGTAGTTCAGATAGAAGTTATATCAGGATATCAAGAGAATTTCAGCCTCAAGGTGAAGGCCTACGTCATTTCAAAACAATTAACTACAAAAATCCCATCAAAAACGATTACGTCACACAACTGGCCCCATATAACGGGACTCACCCTGGCAGATCCGAAATTCCATACACCAGGACCTATCGACATACTACTAGGGGTCGATGAATACGCACAAATTTTACAAAATGAAATAATCAAGGGCCCCCCAGGGACCCCTTGCGCTCAAAAAAGTAGCTTAGGGTGGCTTCTATTCGGAAGAGTTCATGACAACTCCGATGAAGAATCTTCAATCATTGTAATGCATCAGCAAATAGAAGTTGAAGATATGTTAAAAACACTGTGGGAAGTAGACACAGATTTCAAACGAAAACTGACAAAAGAAGAAGAAATATGTGAGAATATTTACAACCAAACATACACGAGAAACGAAGAAGGTAAATACGTAGTTAAATTACCTTTTAACACATACAGTCCACAGTCGCCAGATGGTAACACCAGAGAAATGGCTTTGAGAAGATTATTACAGCTAGAAAGAAGATTAGACAAGTTACCAGAACAAAAGAAGGCCTACAGTGAAGTGATTGAAGAATACATGAGTTTAGGACATATGGAAGTAATACCAGACAGCGAAATTAACCAGCGTTCAGATTATTTGCCTCATCACGCCGTGTTGCGTGCCGACAAAGACACGACAAAAGTGCGTGTTGTATTTGACGCTTCGTGCAAAAACTCTAACGGCATATCACTCAATGACGAACTCCTAGTGGGTCCAGTCTTGCAAGAAGACCTAAGAAGCATTATTCTACGATGGCGCATGCACAAGATCTGTTTCGCAAGCGATATAGAGAAAATGTATAGGATGATTCTTCTTCAAAGGGCTGATACAGACTTCCAGAGAATATTATGGCGTCAGCATGCTTCTCACAACAACGAAGTCAAAGACTTTCGTCTTTTAACAGTAACTTTCGGCACCGCATCAACACCTTACCTCGCTGTAAAAACACTCATGCAGATTGCAAACGACGAAGGTGAGAATTTCCCAGTCGCAGCACGAACGATACAAGAAGACTTTTATGTCGACGATATGATGTCTGGCTGCGACGCCATTGAACAAGCAATCGAAGCCAGTAAACAATTACGAACCATTTTGAGAAAAGGAGGAATGACACTTCTAAAATGGTCTTCCAACAGCACAGAATTCCTAAAATCCATCGAACCTCAGGAAAGATCAGTCAGAGCAAATATTGATTTGAAACTAAACGGCACTGTAAAGGCCTTAGGTCTCTCATGGAATCTAGCAAGTGACGCATTTCAATACAAGTTAACGTTACTACCACTCTCCACCGATGTCACTAAACGATCCATTTTATCGGATTTGCAAAAACTATTTGATCCATTAGGATGGACAGCGCCTGTGGTAGTCAAAGCCAAAATTCTTGTTCAAAAACTATGGTTAGCAGGAGTTCAACGGGACGAGAGCATTGACAACGGATTGAAAGAAGAGTGGATAAAGATTCGCGATGACATGACAAACGTCAGCAATATCAAGTTACCACGATGGGTTAACACACTGAATTCCAACAAAGAAAATATATCTCTGCATGGCTTTTGCGATGCATCCATTCGAGCAATGGCTGCCGTAGTCTATTGTAGAACAAAGGAACCAGACGGGAGAATCAAGACGAACATTGTAGCCGCAAGAACCAAGGTGGCGCCAGTAAAAACAATATCGCTGCCCCGTCTTGAATTGTGCGGCGCAGTTCTCCTCTCAAAACTGTTGCGGCATGTAGCCCAAGCTATGCGGATACCAGCTCAACAAGTTCATGCCTGGACTGATTCGTCTGTGACATTGTCCTGGTTGCTCGGCGAACCACACCGATGGAAGCCATTCATCGCAAATCGTGTTGTTGAGATATCAGAAAACATCAGCAACAGTCGATGGTATCATGTACAATCTGAACATAATCCTGCAGACGTGGCATCCCGAACGTTTCCGAACTGCAAATGAATCACTTGTGGTGGCACGGACCACAATGGCTTTCACGTGAAGAAATAAACTTCACGAGACCCAATCTCGCGCCAACACAGTTAGAACAGCGAAAGACAATGCAAGTGTGTTTAAATATATCGGAGAGAGAGGAAGGAACCATAAGAAACAGTTTTTTCAGTGTTGAAAATTTCGACTCGCTAATAGAACTTCAGAAAATTATAGTATACAGCAAAAGGTTTTTAAACTTTAGAAAACACCGTAGTAATAATGAAAGGGCCATAACAACGGAAGAATTAGACAAGGCATTGAAAATTTGCATTAAAAAGGCACAAAAGGAACATCGTGAACAAGAAATAGAAATGATTACAAGAGAAAACCAAGTGAAAAGAAATAGTGATTTGAAGGCATTAAATCCATATCTCGATAAGGAAAATATACTAAGAGTAGGTGGAAGATTGCGTCATGCGAACATTTGTGAAGAAAGCAAGTACCCTATTATTCTGCATCACAAAAATGCACTAACCAATCTAATCGTGGCCGAAGCTCATTTGAAGACGATGCATGGTGGGCTTCAATTAATGTTGTCTTATATTCGGTCCCGGTATTGGATAATAAAGGCGAATACTTGACAAACATCCAGGGCCAAACGGTGCTACACGTGTTTATAGTGTAAAAAACGGTGAGAAAATTACAAAACGATGTGTAACCAAATTGTGTCCATTCCCCCTCAAACTGATTAAGTAAATTGTTGAATGTAAAAACTAACTTCACAAAGCTATGGTAACAGTAATTTATTTATGTTTCATTCAATTTTTTTAACTTTTGTCGCATTTGTAACATGAAATTTAAACTGTGAAGATTTGTTGTTTAAAAAAAGGGCCCATGCCCATTTTGGCGGGCGGCATGTTGTATCGATCAGCTATGTATGCGTGACTAACATTATAGGACTTGTTAAATTTGTAACTGCAGGCAGTCTCCAATAAACATTCAAACAGTAAACACGTTCTCTGTCATTTGTCTCCTAATCAAAGGTGAAATGAACCTTAAGCCATCTGTGTAAAGAACAGAATTATTTACTAATTTTTGTACAACCCTAGCACGCTTTTGAGATAGCGAGTAATGGCGACTCATATTTGTTATTGTGTAGTAAATAAATCATTTTTATACTTGTGTTTCATTTATTGACATTTTTTTTAAAACCCTAGGATTTTTTTTAGATATCGACGAGGTGATCGTAAACAAAAAGTAAGTATTTGAGTTTACGCAATAGGCACATTTCCTTGCGTAGAGATAAACACACTTCCTACTGAATTTGCAATTATTTTATTGAATGAATATTTTACGAATTAGAATAAATTTTGGTAGTGAAATTACAAATAAATAAATAGTTGGAATTTTAGGTAAGTAGAATACAAAAATGTCAGATGTCAAATGATAGAAAAACATAAAAATTGTGTCTCAACTACTCTTATTAATCTATTAAAAAGAATCAACAGCTAGTTTCCAAAAATTCAACGTTATTGTTATGCTGTAAATATTCAAGTTCAATAACAATTTCTCAACGTGGAACGTTTGTTGCAAAACATTTTGAAAATCGCGCTCTCTAGGTCATTCATCCGCCCCGTCGGATGTTACATTAAACTTTGGCGCTGCGGTCGCTCGAAATCGAGATCTCAGGCCAACAATCTACACCCTTAAGGCTTAAACAGACTTATGTAGAAAGGCGAATTCTCATTTGTATACAATACAAATAGATACAATTTCACAGTTAGAAAGAGAAAGAGGACAGATAGATATTGATATTGTTAGAAGGACGACAGTTATGTTAACATGAATTTCCCGTGTAACGCCGCTCTACGCATTGACCAGTCAAGTTCGACTTGGCTTAACAGAGCTACTTATACCTATATAAGATAACAATTGAAGGTCAAAGGTCATATAGATTTTAAAGGGTCAAATTTCAAAGTGAATATGACAAAGTCCGTAATTTTTTTGTATTTGCAGAAATTGGTAAGTATGTTTAAACAGTGAAAGGATCATTTGACGGATGTTATAAGTTCCGCGTTTGTGACAGGTGGTACCTTGGATTTGGCCTCCTTCGGCAGCAAATCTCGCAGCGCCTTGCCCATCTGGAAGCGCTGCAACCAACACAACGCTCTGCAGTGCACGCCCCGACACGAACGCGTCCCTACGTGCGTACAAAGGTGCGCACGCAAACACGCAAACGAACGCGCAAGAATTACGAACGAAATTGAAATCGGGGTTTTCAATTTGGCTACTTAAACTAGACCGAATCCGAACTGGACATTTCATTTTGATATAAATGAAAGACTTGAGGAGGTATTGACAAAAATAATAAGCATAATTTAATTGAAATTATGAATGAAAAGCTGTAACAAACACCACGAGTCTGTTAACTAAATTTCACATTATACAGATTTCCTTAGTATTGTATTATACAACATTGTATCATACAACAGAAATTTGGAACATATTTTACGTTCTTAGGTACTATCACAGAGATCTTGGCTTGGTTAACGGTGAGAATCAGACACCAAAACTACCGCTAATTCAAACCTGGGGCATAAAGAAATTTGGCATAAAAGTAATTTGCATCTATATTTATTTATTTAGGGACGGCAAAGTTATACATACAAAACATGATTAGGAATATACAATTATAAGACTACAGTCCAGTACGTATCCCAATTAAAGACATGCACAACATGGATAGAAACTTATATAAATTAAAATTTAAAAATGATAAATTTTAAAAGCTAAAAAAAATGAATGTATAAAAAGAAAAGACAAAAGTGAAGTAGATTTATAGATGTATGGTATGATGAATATTTCGATTTAGTTTATAAGTGGGTCAAATCTGTTCATTAGTTTAAAAAAACGTAATGGTATTAACTTGTTAAATAATCACAAAAAAGCTAGACTCTACAAACTTTAAAAGATCTGCTAATCTGTCATCTTCTTTCTATAGTAATAACCGCAAATGTATATATCATGGCTGTTCCGTTGTGGGTAAAAAATATATTGAATAGAACGAAAGCGATACAATCGCTAAGTTGTCGATACATCGCCATGTATTTTTATGTCCAAAACCAATTTTTACAATCGGTTTGAAGTGACATGAGTCGTGTTCTATTATCAGGTTCAAGGGACGCAAGGGTTTCGACGAAGGCAATCTTTCATTATTGTTTTACGTATTTTGGGTAAAACAGATTTGGATTCAGATAAAAACGCCATTAGGACGGTGATAAAATACAATGCAACACAAAACAATGGGATATTATTTATGTGCAAAAATAGATCTTGGGTTTAATACAAAGTGAGGTAATTTAGAAAGATTTTAGCGTTTTTACAGATATTCGGTCGTGCGATGTCGGCCGGCTCTACAATAACACCACTACAACTCTTCTCGTGGATGTAATAAAAGGCGACTAAAGGATAGATAACAAAGCCACCTCTAAAAGAGTGAAGTGGCCAACCCACTTGGCCATCGCGGCGTTTTAAGGCATCCTTTATGCATAAGGCAATGTGCATGGGGAGGTCCATGTCCAGCAGTGAACGATAAAAACGCTGGTTACAGAAGGAACACACAATGTCTCACTGGACACATGTCGGCAGATTAAAAAAAATCTGATGAATATGTATCCACCCACTTTATACCTGAATAACATAGCTTTCTTGTATCCAGCGGTATAGTAAAACATCAATCCCAACACAGTCTACATTCAACGCTGCACTAACAGTGAGTTAGTATCAACAGTAAACTTAAAGATAACGCAATCTGTGACGTACTAACTAGACATATGGTCGGAAGTTGTTGACAATAAGTATTTATTCTTTTTTTTTCGCAATAATAGCGACTAGTTTCTTTGTAGGACAACTGACAACAGCTTACTAAGTGGTTTCTGTCAATAGAAGTAAATTAATTAATATTGAAAGGGCTCTCACACCGTTATGAGATTAATATTGAAATAATAACAAGTAATAAACAAAGCCCAAGGTCGGGGTTATTTTATAATTAATTTTAACAATTACTCGATTGCTTTTTGATTGCTCAATTCTCCTAGTAGGTATTTAATTGATTTATATAATACTTAAGAGTATTAACAAACAAAACGAGAATAATAAGTTATTGCGGTTATCAATACATTCCTGCTATTATGTAGGTAATAAAATTTCGACCATATTTTCCTTTACATTTTAAGGGAATTATACCTTTTACCATTGGTGCGTGCAATTGGATCTTTATATTGTTTACATAATTTGCACTTTATAATTATTATCACGTAACAATTCCCCTCCATAGTATTTGCCGAGTAAATATGGTAATGTTAATAAAACAAAAAATATTAATACACATACATGTAATAAAATGTTACAGTTAACAGAGTTTTTGAAGGAGTCGTGCAACAGATAAAGCGAGGATTAATGTGCATTTATGTCAATATTTGTGAACATTTTATGAGGATGTTATTTTTCCGTGGAATCGTTCCTATGTTTTACGATGTAATATTATCATATAATTGATTGATTTACATTTGAACGTGTAAATATTAACGCGGGTAGACATGTTTGCTGTTTATTTTACTGACGCTATCAAATTATTTGCACAATTCATTGCACTTTCTTTGTAAAATTCTGTTTTGCATGTCGACGGCTACTTAATACCAAACAAACTAGAATAACAAAGTTACATTGCTTTGCTACATATTCCTTACTGCGCATTGTGTTAGGAAATATGTTGTGATTGTTATCCTTGTATACACACTAATAACTAAATTGTAAGGAACGCGTGTGATCGATCAGTAATCAATGAGATTCTATCACTGAAATGTTTTTTTTAAACATTAACCTCAACGAATAATCACTAATTATTCGTTTCTCGAGCCAACCGTCCGCCAGCGCGACCGTCAATTAAAATGGTTAAATGATTAAATATGGTCCTAAAAATTAACCAAAGCCTCGAATATTCACGTTTTTTGGCGATAAACTGACGGCACTCGCTACGCTGCATGTTAGTCATGTGCAACCAATTAAACCATAGTTCATTTACGGGATGTACTTCACTGGTTCACTTATTTGGACTCACTTAAATAAAGGAATTCACTTGTTTCGTACTTTATTTCCGTTTGTTTTCAAAGATTCGTTCAGTTCGCTTGTCTTAATGCCTCAGTAGTTCTTATATTCGTTTGTATGAAGTGAAGTGTCAGTTACACAACGCACTCAACTCGTTTGTTCGTTAGATTCACTATCGCGGTTTCGTTCGTGAGAGTTGTTAGCCGTTCACGAACCAAGAATTATTGGAAGTGAATAAGTTATCAGATTATAAAACAACACGCGGAAGGAATTTACTCAGTTCGCTCGGAATGAAATGTCCCACACTGAGCGTGCTGGCTGTCGCTCGGGCGGCGGTTTATTAACAAGTATCAAACGAGTTTAGCGTTCTACACTTAAATAAATAATATTTTTTTAATTGCCATACAGGTAACCAAAAATAGTACAAAATATAATGGTATATAAAAGCTACGTGTTCGGCGTATCCTGCGAGCGTGCACTTACACGGTACTGATTTTAAGCTTGCCACAATATTAAACGCTTCCAAAGTGTGGGTAATCGTTTCTTTTCGTTTAAAAATATCTATGTGTACAACTGAAAATCAGAGTCCTGCTCTGGCTGAAATTTCCAAATATTAAATGTACATACCTAATGTTCGTAAAAAAACAGGTATTAGGATATTTCAGTATATTAAGTGTAGAGGATTTTATATAAGAATGAGAGAGCAACAGAGAGCAGGTTATACACAGTGCTACTGAAACAGCAAAAGCTGAACATAGGCTGTACAGTATCGAACAATTCCACCAGTTTTTACAACTATTCTTGCCCGAACTTCAACTAGGGCGACCTCTATAGTTAATTTGGGTGTAAATCAAACAACTATGACTTGTTCAATTTGTAATCAAAAGTAAAAATTGCCCAACTTGCTCATCCATTCCGACGCTAACCTTCGATAGCATATTTCCGCAAGGTATAGCGACATCTATCGTGGAATGGTGGTACTAAATTTACTTAATGCGCCTTGAACAACAACAGACCCTTTTTTCATAACTTATTGTTCATTTCTAGCATTCTAGTATACCTTTAATTCTACGTTCAGTTGTGCAAAACAAATACACTTATTGCAACAACGGGCGCGGCGCGCGCGGTCACTGCCCTTTACTGAATAATGAGCGCTACGAACGTTTTAGATAGTTATACTAATTAAATTGATTAAATAATAAAAACTTTGTAAATTTTGATTTATTCCTTAAAATAATTATCGTTTCGCTAGGACGGTTTTATACAACGCGCCACTGAAATAACGCAGAAGCTGAAAATAGGTTGTTCATTATCGAGAGTAGAATCTATCCTATCAGTTCTATTGTACTATAATTATTGCCGTTTGTTTTTCATAACTTATTGTCCATTTTTAGTATATTTCTTATTTTACGTGGAGTTGCATTCTGCACGCTTCGCTAGCGCCGCTCTTGCTTGTCTAATGATTAACGAGAGTTACGAACGTTTTAGACAGGACAACAAAACTTTACATGTTTGACACTTGATTTATTCCGTAAAATATTTTCGATAGAACGGTTTTATATGTGTAAAGTTAGTTGAAGGGTTAAAGGTTTTATTTCAGTGGCACGTTATACAATAGTGTAGTAAGTATAAAGCGTTGATACAGACCACGGTTTTTACCTCCTTAGTGGCGATGTTGTGCATCAACGCTGTGCCTAATTCACGTAACTCCGGCTCTTCACTCAGCAGGCTGTGCACGGCCACCTGGTGTAATCAAAAATAATAAAATAATGTGGGTAGACTGATAATGGAGTGTAGGCTCTCTCGGCCGGTGTCCATATTAATTGAATCTTCCGGGCTACTTGGCCGAGGTCTTCTGGAATCTCTTCTCTTTATAGAAGTTATAGAGAATTTATAGTGGGCGAGGGTGGTTGTGATTGTGTGTGTACCGACACATCGATATTTATAGTGGGCGAGGTAATTGTGATTGTGTGTGTACCGAGTCTGTTTTTGTCCTCCCCTCGTCTCTCTTCCCCGTGAGCTTTATGTCTTCAGAATGCGGTTGACTTCGGCCAAGTAGCCCGGAAGATTCAATTAAAATGTAGACTGATAAATTATGGTTTTTTTTTATTCTAAGAAACAAACGGTGTTACAAAAATAAAATACAATAAAAAGTAATTTACAAACAGACTGATAGTTCTATTAAAGTGTACATTCTATTTTCTCTTTTAAGGGCAAAATACAGCATGAATTTTGGAGTAAGTTTAACCTCAAATACTTATTTATCGAACACATTCTTCTGGATATAATCACAATGAAAGCATATAATAAAAAAAACTTAGAATCTATTTATCTATTAAAGAATCTACACACATAATAAGATCGTAACAGAACCGCGTCTGTACGTGAAATGTTAAAAAAGTTAAAAAGGCAGTGTCAAGTATATGTGATACAGAGTCCAAAACAATATTTTTTTGGGATTTTTGTCTATCTGTCTGTGCCTTAACGCGTATCACGCAAAAACCGCTGGACGGATTTTAATGAAACTTGGCGGTAGCTATAGTTTATGTTCCGGATTAACCCGCAATATTTACTGTACTTTTTATCCCAGTCTGTTATAGAGTTCCTACGGGAATCACTTTAAGTGCCGTGTCAATGACATGAAATATTAAAAAGAAATCATTCGATAGAATTTAATGAAACTTGGTATACTTATAACTTAGGACCCGGGGTTAATATTTAGAGTACATTTTATCGCAATTGGTTATAGAGTTCATACGGGCATCACTAAAGTTCACGCGAACGAGGTCGTTAAATGTTAACCCGGCACAAGAGCTATAACAATGCAGTCTCATTGAAATCCGTCCAGTAGTTCACGCGTGACACAGACAGACAAAAATTCCGAAAAATGCTGTTTTGGGGTCTATATCATTCGTACTCTATGTTGCAAGTAGCGGTGCCAGGGATTTCGTTCGCCTGAACTCGTGATTCCCGCGAGAACCTCATAATTATTAATGTGGATAAAAAATATGTTAAATGTTAACCCTGCATATAACTATGCCAAGTTTCATTAAAATCCGTCCAGTAATTTTGGCGTGTTCAGACAGGCCGACAGACAAAATTTCTAAAAATGGTTGTTTTGGCTTCTGTATCGTTCGTAGAGGGGTACACTGCAACGATTTCAAAAAATATTTCATGGACGGACATGGCTCTGTTATGATTTTATTATGTGTATAAAAGATATAGATAGATTGGATTATTATTACACTTCACGTTTTCAGGAATCCTAAGGAGTGGGGTGGGCAAGGGGTAGGGGGGGGGGGGACTCAGGATGTTTCGTATTACACTAACACTGTAATCAGTGTCCTTACTCAGTTCGACAACGAACGTCGAGCGCGCTGTATGTAATATTTATAACATTCGACACCTGATCTTTCGAAGACACAGTATAGTAATAAATAACGGCCGGTTGCTATAAAAAAAAAAGGAAAAAAATGTCTAGCATATTTTAAATCATCAGATTTCAGAATTATTTAAGAATGGTACAGACTTTAATGAGTTATTAAATATGCGCGTGTGCGCTCCTGTGTGCATGTGTATGTGTTTTGTGTGTGATGAATGAGCTCACCTTGGTGGTGACTCGTATGTTGGAGAGCGGCTGCCCGTTGTGCTCCCACTCACTGATGTACAGCAGCCACTCCGACGACGAGATGTTCTCGAACAGGTTGCACATCTAAACAACACAACAAACAATACTACTTGTTAACGACACAGTTTTCCTACGGTACGGTGAATTTGCCGCGCCGTAGAGAAACCGTATAAGCTTGTTCACGCACGGCTAGCGTATTTTAGATGCTCACCGTATTTAGGACTTGCTGTATCATTTTTATTTATTTATTGAGGCACCGCAATCTTTTACATACGAAACATGATTAGGAATATACAATTATAAGACTAAAGTCCAATATGTATCCTAATTAAAGACGTACACAACATGTATACAAACTTATATAGGCTAAATTGCGACTTTATGACACAAAATTAATTAAATCATTTAAAAAATCAAAAACTTAAAAATGATTTATTTGAAAAAGCTAAAAAGAAAAGTAAAAATGTAATTTTAACTTTTTTGAGTGCTAAGCTAATAAATACAAAATAATTAAAATAACACAAAATTCGAATCAGCACAGGTAAGCGGTCACGAAACCGTGAAAACGTTCAGTGTTGTTAATAAACTCCCATCGACTGTCATACAATACTGCTCGATATCTCGCAGTCAGTTTTCACGGTGCCTTTCACCGCCCGGCAGTGGCATCGCCGTGTGCGTTAACAAGCACCCATAATGGTCCATACCGTAGGTTAACAAGCGGCATTACTATGACACTGCCCACTTTACAAAAGACTTAACTTTACAATTAAATTTTTCACTTTGTTAAATGTATGTGTTCGACTTACAAACAAGGCGAGTGCATTCTGCTCGTTGACGGGATGCCTGTCGATGTAGTACGCGAAGTTGACGAGCGTGTGGTCGCGCCGGTCCTGGTGCAGCACCAGCGACACGTCGTCGCGTAAAGCACACGCAGCTAGAGATCGTAGTGCGCACACACGAACATCGCTGCTGATGCCGCCGTCGTTTAGTAGACGACCTTCGAACGGGTTAAAATCAATTCACATCTCGGTTGTTCCATATTATTATCTCAGTTGTTGACAGCAGACTACGCTACTGTAACATCTCTGTGCGGGCCGTTACTTGTAATTTCGCACAAAGTATTTTAGTATGTCAATGTCAAAATTTGGTCCTTCGAGGTGGATCAAAACTAGAAGGATAATAAAACGCCAAAGAATAATGTTAAGTGATAATAATGTCAAAGTGCACATATAAATGCAAAGAATGTCAATGTAAAATAGCACTACAAGGTGAGTGTCCAATAAAACTGCAGAACGTGAATTGTCTGATCGACGTGTAATTAAACACTAAAAAATGTTAAAATTAATATGCACGCAAATGCAAAAAAGTGGGTCGCGAACAAGGCACGTGCTTCCACTGTACAATTAGATACACAAAAATAAATGTAACTGTACGTACACTCAAAATTTCTCTGCTGTTATGTGTTTAAATAAGTATGTATGTGTTTGTCTTTTCCTTTGTAACTGTTCTAAATAAACATCTTATCTATTAATAAATTTTACAGAAGACATCATAAACATTCAACATAAATTCTATTATTGTACTTTCTGAAAATTTATTTGTTTTACGTTCCTAATGTTACAAATTTATGGTATCAACAGATTTGTTATTCATCCACGGGCTTGTAAAATAATCGAAAAGCTGCGTGGTTTCTGTAGTGCTGCGTGTAAGTCATTAGCTTATAACAACATTAGAGGTAATCTTATGTATATAACAACAGGTAGGCGTGACCAAAAGCAACTTAACGCGTGACAAACAACTTCCGAAATCAAAATTTGATCGTTATTACACACAATATAAAATATTATAATCATCACATCTGAAATATTATAGCTATCTCATATATTATACGTTTTGTAGGATTTCTAATCATTTTTAAACGTCACATGATACGCCTACAATTTCGAAATATTCATACCCTTTAACCTTTAACACTAGGAATTTCAAGTTTCAGGTAAATAGTTTAATGGGGAACATTCTGAAAAACTGTTCAATCCGATGCCAACTTCTGATTTTTATCAACTACTGACTACAAATCAATGAGTTTGTAAAATGATTTACAGTAGACTAGCTGACTGAAACTAATAAAACTGCAACGTCTCGCACTGCACACGTTTTGTCTGCAGTGCATAACCGCTGGATAGTGTACACTTACCGATAAAAGCAAGAAAGTCATCCCCGAGCGCCCAGCTGCCCTCGCCCTGCACCAGGTACTGTTGCAGCTCGTCCAGGCTCTGCTTCTCCTCCGGCGAAAGCTCCACGCCGTTCAAAGCTGCCACCAGCTTCTCGTACTCTTGAGCAGCCTGTAAAGTAGCGGTACAATATACGCTGGTATTATAATACGCTGCTTTATGTCACCATTCACACGTGGATGTAGCCACAGCGGGACAGGGTGCGGCGCTTGAGCTACAGAATATTCTCTTCTGCATTACAGAATCTAATCTCTATTTAAAACTATAAGAAAATTGTTTGATTTGCCTCCCCCTGGCAAAAAGCCCTTACAAAACCCACACATATACAAGGATAGACAGCGCAAGCTATCCGTCATTGCGTGCCTGAAGTTGGTGTTAAGCTCCCACTTCTCATATGGTTCATTTAGTCTGTTCTGACAGTAGCAAATCGTTAGTACAAAACAAAAATTGCCTAATTAAGTTCTAATATATTGTAAAATTCAACAAAAGTGATGAACCGAGTCAAGGGACATGTTTCGTTTCATCGGTGAATAGTTTCCTATCAAGAAAATTTACTCACTAACGTGTCACGCTTGTTTTTCATACAATTTCATGAACTTGCGTAGTCGATGTCTCCCGTCTATGGTTAATATCGTCAATCGGGGTAAAATAGTAATTGACTGCTTCTGAATTTCATGTCTTTGGCCTATTGGACGATCAATATTGAACGGAGCTTTCCAGATCCATTAAAATGTTGCATAAAGAGCTTGAGAATTTTGAAGAACTTTTACTACATCTATCACTTATAGATAATTAAAATGGTGCTACCAAAGAAAGACGTAATTGTTTTGTATTGCGATCCTTTTGTCAAATTCTAAATTCTAAACCCTTTATCTTAGTACGCTTTCAAGATATTTTAATTTTGCTATAGACTTAATAAGAGCTAACATTTTAAAACTCATCAGAGGGTACAGGACTTTTGAATTATTGTTTGAACTTCAAGTATGTTAAAACCTCATAAACGTAGTCATGCCATTTTCTCTCATATTAAAGAAATACTGAAAAGTATTTGCTGATAATTTGTGAAAACAGCGCTGCCCTAATTTAATCCCACTTCTGTTCGTGGTCTCACAACAAAAAAATTAAATAGATTCACTTGTTTTGTTATTTTTTTTGCACGAAAGACATTAGACATTGTGTACAAATGTACTTTGACAGATTGGAAATGTTATAACCTCAGGATCCAATCGTTCCCTCTGTGACGCAATGGTAATAATTTGCGTATTTATCAAGGATGCTATTGCTATTACAATATCAAAGATCTTTAATTATATTTCATCTACATTAATTATTTTGATAAATACCAATTCAATAACTTTATAAATAAAGAATGTATAATGCATATAAAACATTATCAGACATCTTTGATTCCCAATTATCGTCATTATTTTTGTGTAATATTATTACAAATCTTGTGTCCACGGCCTTCTCGCATTCAATTAATATTTTTCTGTGAAATCAACTCAATCAGAATTAGCCCGCGTATTAATAAACAACATAACGGTTAATATTATTTATTTTATTCACGTAAACGGAGCTAAAATTCTGGCAGTGATAGGCAAACAACATTAGCCAAACAAAAGTGTTAATAATAACTAATGGGTACGTTTGTGAGGTAGACATATGTTTTGGTTTGTGTCTACACCCTCAATTTTATCATTTCCTTATTCCTCATTTAGACTAACACTTACAAAATGAGCAATGAAAAAATAAAATTAATTCTGAATGAATGGGAAATAGTAATGGTTCGTGGAGAATATGAATAAAAGGGCTTATTTTGAATCGTGCAGTGGGTGGCGCGCCCACTGAATGCAATACAGCAAGGCGTCACATTGTAAGCGTCACAACAGACGCTTATTCACAAAGTGTTTACGACTCGACGGAAACTTCTGGAATTATTCTAAAATGGCAATTCATAACATTGGCCGCTTGTTGGCGACGCTCCACGCTGCACCAGCGCGAGACTCTTCATCAGCCGATGATTAATACAAGAATTAACCGCCTATGTTTACAAATCACAGTCAGAAAAATATGATCGCTGTAAATGTTGTTAGTATACATTTATGCGTTGGTTGTTTGCGTATTGTGAAACGACTTTGTGTGACGTCCTACTTTTTAGAGGTTCAAAGAACGGGGACATAGCAACAAAATGGTTTTTAGTACGATAGAGACATAGAAACAGAAGAACCCATTAGTTATTCGAGTCTAACAAGAGTTTTGACTCATGAAAAACATCGGTCGGACATATTATAACACAATTTGTATGACTCACATCGATATCCTTATAGACGACGGGCGGATCACGGCTGCGTTTGCGGATTTCCTCTTGACGGCGCTCGTCCGCCTCCACCTCGAGGGACTCCGAACTGGGCCCTGCGCGGGACAGCTCCTCGCTACGCGCCGGCGCTTCCACTGCTTCGGCCATTGTTTCTGCACAACAATCACACTAAAATATTATAATCATTCAATACGTGCGATACTTCTCGTCTTTAAATTTGAAATTATACATGAGAATAAGTCGATCCACTGCACCTATTCACAACTCCCTAAAGCACACAGTGAACATAAGAAAACAACTGCGTCTACTTAAAGATTAATGACAAAAACTTTGTTATCTTCAGAAAAACGGAGAGTGAAATCTTTTGTCCATATCACTAACGTGTCCTAAGTCACAAGATAGCGACGTGCATACGCCTGCGATATTTAATCCACCCGGAAAACAAAAGGAGCGAGGAATCTGATTGCACGTCGAACGCAGCGTGGCCCACGACCGCGCGGTACGGCAGAAATAGACCGACCAAAATAACCGCGCGGCATGCCGCAGCCACGTGTCCCCACACTATCGGGTGTCCTGCCATACGCACCTGCTGTACAGAGGGTGCTGCTTGGGGGTAGTTTTCACGAGAGGAGGCAACGTGTGCGCGAGTGGTGAGAGCTCCGAAAGGACTGGGGCGCGCGCCCGCGCCGCTTGGCACCGCTCCAGCCGGCCGATGCCTCATCGGGTTCACGCGGAGATTATATTTATCGCCGCTTATGTCTTCGATATGATTCGATCGGAAGTCCGCCCGTGAACTTTCAGCTTTACAAGCATTTCGTAAACAGCGTCACGTTTCTCGATGAGTTTCGTTAATCAGGTTAATGTACGGCGGATCAGAGAGGAGCGGTACTCGGGAGGGACTTCAAGCGGTGACCTATTTGCGGATCGTTCAACTAGACGAACACAATAAATAGACGCGGCCGATCACACTTGTCCCTAGATCGAGCGTTATTTTTCGTCGGGTGTTAAAAAGTTGGACCAGTTTTTTCAAGGAGCTTTTCGAGGAATAATGAATTATTTGATTTCTTTGTAAAGCTGGAAATAAATTATTTTCGAAACAGTTTCGTGATAACTGTTTCAAAATTCCCGATACTTACTTGACAGTGTGTACCATATATTATTTTAAACTCTTTGCTTTCATCATACTCGTAGATTTCAGAGCTTGCAATCACAGTGCCCTAGTCTGCGGATGTGATTACTAAACTGGCAATTCGTGTTTATATTTATTTATTAAGGAAAATATATTTCTGCAAACATGACTGCCGAACACATTATGTCAATCCCTCACGGTCGCGTCGTCACTTGTATACTGCCTGTCTCTTTACCTGGCAAAGGTCGAAGAACTGCCAATCTAGCTACATGGGATGCTATATGAGCTACGAACACGATTCTTTAACGTTGGCGATCACGCATCTCGCCCAGTATTGCTGTCGTCTATGGACGGTGATCTTGTTGACAACTTGACCAAACATTTATTGCATTATCATATTTTCTTATTAATTACATACATCATGTCCTAAATTTAATTCAAAGACAAGTTTGCTTAAAGCCAAGTATTGGTCGAAAGAAAGAAATGGTATATGTTATTCTCTAATAAACTTGATCACATGTACAGTACAATTTAATTACAGGTTAAACATAATATGGCCGTGGGGTGTAATCATTTTGATGGTGACATTCGGAACATTTATCTAGTTTTTTTTAATAGAAAGGTGTCAGACGAGCAGATTGTCCACCTGGTTGTAAGTGGATTGTGTCGCCCTGTGACATGCGCGATACATGTCCACATCAATCCAGAACGACAAACGCTCGCGCGCACCTGGATTCGCTGTCTATATATTGAAAATGGAGAGGGATAGGATGGGAATGGACTCTCGCATATCTCACTCAGTATCGAAACATGTAGGTACATTAGACGAATAGAATGGCCTAGGAAATGCAGTATATTTGAAGGTAGTGAGTGTTCTATGATTGTCCGGGTAAGGTCGAGTCGAGTGCATCCACCGGCTGTAGGATTGCAGCGTGCAAAATCCCCTCTTCCAAATTATCACCAAGATACCTACTCTTTTTCTAAAAGTAGTGTCTTTACAACTTTTGGGAATGTTTTATCATTTTTTGTATTTTAATTTCTCGAGTAGTATTTTTATATATTTTTACGGACATGGCAAGTGGCCCCGAGCTATGTAATTTCAATTTGGACTGTAGCGTTAAATTATTTTTATACCGTGATACGTATCGTCGCTGCTGGTCGCCTAATTTAGAATATATTTTTTTACGCTTCTTCACAAATCTGCAAATTTCTATAAATTGCAGTGACGTCAAGTATTTCCAAGTGTGGCTTGTAATTATCGATTTCGTCAATATTAACTATAATACCGAAGTATTTGTTTAGAATAAACATCACTAGAAAAGTGTGGAAAATAAAAAAAAGAATACGCATTTAACACAAAGTTTAATCAGAAAAGACGAACTTGCTACTTTATATTCTAAAATTAGTATGAAATTGAAACATGGAACGTGCAGAAGGAAATACATAATTACGTTTAGATCGCATAGCACGATTATATTAAAAGTTTTATCGCGTCTTTGAAGTCAGTGTTTTGTTTATTTAAACAATTTATTTTCATTTGAAAGTAGCAACTTCTATAAATAAGTTTCTGTTAAATTATATTTATAGTTTATATCAATTTCAACATTTATTATGTGAACTGTGTATTTGCAAATCTGTACAATCATTACATAAGAATATAAAGGAAAACAACAAGTATCAAGATGTTTGTGTTACACTATATCTATATTCAATCTATTATACAAAAAGTGTTGTCATGTAAAGCATTGGCCAATCGAGCGTTCGTGCGATTGCAAACTTTTTTCGCATTCGTAAACGACTTCCTAGTGATTTAAAAGTCGATATTCGTCGCTCTAACGGAATGAATGGGTTTCATGTCAATGAAGGTGTTCTACAACGTTGTATTTGCGGTTGGCGCTACTTAACCGTTTATTGAATAAGTTGATAACGTATTGTGAAGGATTTTGTATATCTGGGAACGCACGATTGGTCGATACTACATATAAATAATGTCAATTGTGCCGTCGTGCTTGATTCTGACAGACTATAGTCATCTGTTCTACATATAGATAATAAAAACTTTAGCTTGCACGCTGAGGCTACCGTGAAATGTACTGCATTTCTTACATTAACATATTTCCCCAATGCCCATTCCCATCCCTGCCCAATTTACAACCCTACCTCTAAATCCATTCCTAAATCTCCAAAGGTGGCCAACGCATCCGGCCATTCAATACCGTTATGGACCTGTATCGTGGATGTTCATATGCGACAGTATCCACTTACCACCAAGTGCCGTTTATAGTATATAATACACCTTCTTAAAAGGTCTGTTGCCTTCTTCCTATTAAAAAATATAGTAATCTCAATTCTGCGGTTGTGTCACATTTTATTTAACAGACTCTAATTCAGCCTATTGATAAACAAAAGTACGTACCGTCATCAATGGAGTCATCTAGCGGCAGGCCGAGGCGCTCCTTCTCTCGCTGCAGTTTCTTGCGCTTCTTCTCCTTCTTGCGCTCCTTGCGCGCGACTTTCTCTGCGAGTGTACTGCGCCGCTGCTCTAGCGCTTGCGACTGCATTCTAACACGAGTACATCACGTAAAACAATGCCCAATGTTTACAAACTATTACAGATGTCTTTGTACTTTACTCGTTGTAAATTGATAACGGATTTACTCGTTATCAATTTACTCAATAGGCTGTTACTTTATTTTAACCGCAAAACATCGTTGTTGTACAACTTTTGTGTATTGAATACAAATAGCTGGTATTTAATTCAATTCAATTCAATATCTTAGATTACAAAATCCATCAAAATATACTGAACAGTCAGCAAATCCGTACCAACAAAACAAACTATTTTTAAATAACTGAAATAAACAATTTTAAATACGAGTAGCTTAGGGGTATTTATACTCAACTGGCAATTGTGTGATAGTGATTTCAAATCCTCGGCCCGTAATACCGAGTTTCTACTTTTATTATGGTGAAGGTGGCAGACGGAAATGCGGTCCTCGTGATGGTCCACTACTTTCTCCTCCGCCTCATGGGCCAGCGAGTCATCGGACTTCCGCAGCGATGGAAGCTACTTAAGTACGGAATTGAAAATAAAAATTGTCACTAGCGCTGACGGCGAGGTAAAACATCGTGAGGAAACCCGCACGCTCCAGCAATAAAAAAAAGTGATTCATCAATCCGCACACGGCCCGCGGGATGGATTACGGCTCGAAACTCCCCAGTGATTTACTAGGGGAGGCCCGTGATCTTAAAGGCTGATAAAAAAAATACTTTGAATGTCTTTACAACGTGGACTATTTTTTTATTGTTACCGGAGAATCTCAACCTATCCCACGTTTTAATTTACTGCCAATTCAGTATTTTCTGTTGTTAATTTAATTATTTGTCAATATAAATGTTGATCAGCGATAAGTTGGTTGGAAAATGCAAAGAAAACGCTGTAATTGTTTGAATGTCTGTTTAACGTAAATGTTATGTAATCAGTACTCCAGTGGCAATTACTGTTACACTCACTGAGCTCGTGTGTTGGTTAGACCGGATAGCGACAAGACGTAGACGCAACTCAATTTAGTTGCTTTTCACGAAAACAAGCACTGAAGAAAGAAGCGGTCCTAGGAGAAGCAGATTACGCTTCTCTACAGGGTAATTATAAACATGTCTAGACTTATTTTGAAATTTAAGATACATTTATAATAATTAATTTCGGCCGTCTTAATTTAGGCAATTTTATCCATGATTACAAATCAAGAAAGAAACAATATGATTTATTTCCTGTGTACAAGTCCAACCAAAAAAAAATATTAAACATGCAAGGATGACAAAGAAAGTTTATCACTCATGTTCCAAGTGTATTTTTGTAGTTTTACTTTGCGTTGGTAATGGTTATAATGATCAGTTGAAACAAACGTGGTAGGTGAGCAGACAGTACACCTGATTACGGGGACGTGGTCACGCGCTATACAGCCCGACTTTAGCCTAGAATGACGAAGGTCTGCATGATCTCGGATGCGCCGCCTTCGGAGACTTAGGATGGATTTGAAAAACAATGTGAAAAATGGTAGACAGAATAACGGGTAGAGTTTTTTTCCCTATTATCTTCTCCATTCATCTGCGGGGGAAGGGTATGGGGTGGGGAGTTGAGAGTATGACAGAATCAAGGGTGTCTTTATGCCAGCCCATTATACTTAATAGGATGGGATGGAATTGTATGGGATGGGATAGTAAGTAGGATAATGGAATGAGTGGATTTTCTAATCGATGCGATAGGATAAGTTGGAATTTAAAATGGGTTTTAAGAAAATAAGTGAATTGCTCCATACCGTAAGTACTTAGACTACTGTAACAAAACGAAATCTAAACAGCCAGATACGTCATCTACCAACAAAAACAATATACAGTGTCTTACAAGTTTATTTGTCATCTACAAGAAATAGTAACACCAATCGTTCTACAGATACGTCCACCGTACGTAGCGCACGGATCGTTCATGAAAATTTACTGATGAATTGGCATACATTAGCACAACTGGCGGATTTTGGGCTCAAGGAGACCCGTCATCTAAAATACAAAATAAAGCATTAAACATTCGTATCAGCATAACAGACTCGATATTAGTGATGTTAGCCAACAAACCAGACGTTTTAAGGACGTTAATGCAGCCAGGTGACGCTGCAAATACAATATTGTACAATCATATCTTAATTCCGTTCAGAATGCTCAATATAAAGTTACTCGTTTCCGAATCGCAAAAAAGTAATTATTGGAACGCTTGCCTGGCCCATTGTTTATAACGTTCTACATTTCCACGTCAATATTTCACTTTCTTTCATATGAACACGTTGTTTAATAATATTATGCGTACGTGAAGCGTATGTTACGTCCGATCCGCATTGTTTACTATCGTTGCTACATATGATTCATTCGTATGTTTAATGTTGAATTTTTGTAAAAGTCACTTCATTTTCTACCATGTTATTAAAGTTAGTCCCGGCGGACATGTTAGGTTGGCGGACGGTTTGACCGCATTAATAAAATTCCATAAATGGGTGTTAATTTACTTGAAAGGTTAATTCGGACAGTCGACTGAGGTTTGTAAGGGATGTCAAAATATGTCAAAATACGTATTAGTAATTTTTTGGTAGTCGCAAAGATCAATATTTTGCGAGTGTGTATGCAGTAGGCTACGATCCGTGCGTTGCGTACGATAACACTGCCGTACGTAGCAATGGCGGGAGTAGGTGCGCGTGCGCAGCGATGGGAGGAGAGACAGTGACCGCACCGTGGCAGGACAGTAGTAGCACAGTAATAATGATTATAATGCTTTGAATTCATCATTGTTTCTATAGAAACGCACTAGTCATGCTTGCTTGTGTGCGTGTTTGTACGTGCAGTTACATGATGAACGACGTCAGCTGCCCTTGACTCGTCATGAAATTAGGTTACTTACTGCCTTTGTCACAATAAGGTGTTGTGACAAATATAACGCGCACATTAGTAGTCACAAGTAGTAGTCAAGTACAAATCACAAGTAGTGCGTTCTAAAAAGAAATTAATATTTGTTACAATGGCAGTAATTCCAGCTAGCCAGTGGGAAGTGATGCCACACGTTTTTTTCGCACGCACACCTACTTTCAATCATATTTTATGTCGTGTCATGTTCTAACAATATGTGCGATATATTTCAAATATTCTCAGTTTATCCGAGTCGTCGTGCGAGTCACAAACTGCGTCGTGTTGATCCGCTACGAGCGGACTCGGGTCGAGTCGAATGGTGACACACGCTTCCCGCTTCCCGGTTTTCCTCTGATTTCGTCTCTTCGTCGCTGTAACACGTCAAGTCTTTAACACCGAAGCTCGTGTTCATATCAAAGCCCCTAAGATTATTGAAAAGTTTCTATGATACGATCCATGCGATGCGTACGATCCGCTCGTACGTACGTATTTCTAGTCACTGTTAGAATCTATGTTGGTTGTGCGGAAAATATGGCGGTCGTGCGGGAGTGCGGCGACGTAGCGCGATTAAAAATGCCGCCCCGCGCGCCGCCAGCCGTAGCATCTCGCCCGCCGACAGGTGCGACCGCGACCTAACACACCACATGCCTACTGGTTTAAAAACAGATATAGACTGATAGATAACGCAAGCTATCCGTGGCTGCGTGCTTGAAGTTGGTACCATTGCACCTATTTCTCGCGCCACTCGTTCAGGTTTGTTATTACATAACAAAAAATGCTTAATTGCGCTATAACCAATTATAAAAATTAGTCATATCACCGAGTCAAGGGAGATAGATGTTTCGTTTCATCAGTGAGTGGTTTTCCACGCTGTGACAAGTGACACGCTGGGTTTCCATAGAATTTCATGAACTTGCGTGATCTACGTCTAAGTTTACCACTTCATTTAACTAGTTTATCATGTCACAGTCTGTCACTTTACCCCTTGCAATCTGTACTCAAAAGTCGCATAGATATAGCAAATAAAAGCTTTTAAAAGTAAGCGTTTAAGACTCGATTTGCAATTTAAAATACCATGTTTAGAATTTTACATATAAGGTATTCTGTTATCAAATATGACTGTCTTATATCAATATTTTATTTTACATATATCTAAGGTATTTTATATCAAACTAGCAAAACCCCGCAGACGTTGTCCTGTCATAGAAGTTGACGTGCTGCAGCGCCATCTAGTGGCGAGTTATAACAAAGTCGATAGCTCAAAAATATTCTTCGTGCTCAAATACCTATGTATACCAATTTTCTTGGCGATCGGTTGAACGGTATAGAAGTTGATGTGTTGCAGCGCCATCTAGTGGTAAGTTACAACAAAGTCGATAGCATAAAAACCTTCGCCATGAAAAAATGCATATATGTGCCAACTTTCATGGTGATCGGTCAAACGGTGTCGAAGTCTATTAACATCAGATATACCAACATCCATATATATATATATATAGATAAGGGCTCATCAAAATATGTCAAAATACCAAAATATAGCAACCATGTTTGGTCGTCAAATAAAAAGTATATGTAATCAAAATTATATTTGTCGCTATTGGAAAACAACATTGACAGGATTTGTGCATATCGTAGGTTCTTGATAAGCATCTAACCGACTTGTCAAGCGACAAGTCGGTTTTTAATGTAGCATAGATCGCTAGGTCGTCGGATCGGATGTCGCATGGCACTAATATTACTTGGTAGTTAATAACTATCGCAACAGATGTCGCTATTTAACTACTGACAAAACTTATTGAGCGTAGTATATCTATTTAGTGTATCGTTCATTATTATAACACGTGTACAAAGAATATCTCTATTGGTGTAGCATTAAGAACTTATTTATTTAAACTTTAGTGGACAAAGAAACATTGTACAAAAGGCGGACTTAATGCCTCTTGGCATTTGCTGCCAGTCAACCATTGGTTAAACAGAAATACAAAAGGCAGTGCATCGTGCAATCAATAAAAATGACTACAAACAATATACATCATACAGTATATATATGTACATATAATACCTAGGTACACTAATACATAATATATATGTATATATTGATATTGGATTAAGATATATACTCATATACACATCCATATAAACACATACAGCAATAGATTATCACTATAAATTGAATTACTTAAAACGTAATAAATACAAGCCATTGACAAGGCTATTTATTTAAATACGTTTAATTAGTATAATAGAAAATTATTTGCAAACGTGTAAGTTAATGTTGTCAGAGTATGAAGTCTTTATGAGATAGATATATATTACAAATCACGAACATTAAATTTAAAAATACAAAATGCTTCATTATCCGAAGGAAACGTACAAAGTTTATATTGCAACACAGACCACTATACACTAGTGTGAGTTAGCTGTATTAGAGCTAAAAAGTTAGTAGCCGAGATGAAGAATTCGATTATTTTCAAAATTTCAGTGTTACACATCTATGTTCATATATTTTATATTACTCCACATTTTTGTCTGTAAGCAAATGCAATGCATTTAGACATTGCATTTGCATTGCAATTAATTGCAACTAAAACGTCGTGTAAAGTAAAACAAGTGTACGACACCTGTTTAATACATAAATGATTTGATTTTATTATTGAATAAGTAAATTCGCAGCTTGGGGATACAGAAATATTCCGCTCCAATTCAATTTATCCAAAATGTATACATACAAGACACCCGAGGTAACTGGCACCATAAATTAAACAGTGAGAAGATAATTATTTACATATCCATAATTTGATTCGTTGAGAGTGCAAGTTTGCCCTAGAATTTAATCTAAATATTGAGATACTTATTTAATTTAAGATCGTAAGATTAAGATTTAATTTTTTGTCATTTCAGTGACACGTTGTATATTCATCGTTCGAAAGAAATTTAGTGTAGCTAGTTTAAAACGATTTTAGTGTGTGTATGTGTGTGGGTGGTGTAGGTGTCTCACCTGGCCTCCTCGATCTGCGTGTTGAGCGTGAGGAACTCGGGGCTGTCGCGGCGCGAGTGTCGCACGCCGTTCGCGTACACCGGCTGCGCAAAACTACAAGCTGTTACCGACGATAAGGACCTTTTATCATTCTCTGTCAACGCCTATGCCTACGAGTATATGCCGTGTAATGTCGGCAGGGGTGACAGCGTCAAAATTGCCATCAAATGGACGTGTTCTCGTCTGCCACCTAATTACGTTGGGCACGCCGGGAAATGCTATTATGGGAAATGGATATTACACTTGATAAAGTGTAATATCCGCTCGGCTGTCACCTGGGTATGGGAGCGTCGGTTTTTCCTGTGTTTGCTGCTTCTATTTATTTTACATCTTTTTGTCTTTATAATAAATCTCATTTCTAATAACTTCTATATTTTATGTGAGTGCACCTGTTCGACATAGCTCGTAGAATCAGCATGCTAAAGTGGCAATGAGCAGGTCATATTTGCCTCAGGACTGATAACCGACAGGGTAGAGTCCTTTGAGTGGAAGCCACGTACCGGGAAGCGGTGTGCGGGACGCGGTCCGGACACGTGAAGCGACGACTTGAAGAAATTCGCCCGTGGTGGTTGGAGAAGAGCCGAGGATTGTGCGTGATGGTGAGCGTTTGGAGAGGCCTATATCCAGCAGTGGAGAGACAGGTTGATGGTATGGTATCTATCTACATGTCCGTTACGCTCGACGGTGTCGAGCAGCGCGCGGGCGAGAGCGCATGCTCGAGATGTAGCACGATGTAGTACGCTCGCACTACAAAGAAATTGTGCCACTTCGTCGCCGAAGTGGTTGCAGTTGTGCTCCAACAAGTCATATAAACAGTTTTATCTATCTATCTACATACCTGTCCGTTGGGCGCGACGGTATCGAGCAGCGCACGTACAGTTTGCAATTGAGCAGGCGAGAGCGCGTGCTCAGGCTGTTGCACGATGTGCTTGGGCACGCTCGAGCCACAAAGAAACTGTGCCACTTCGTCGCTGAAGTGGTTGCAGTTGTGCTCTAGCAGGTCGTACTTAGAGCCACTGCAACGAAAACCTTGTATTATATTCGGAGGTCGAGCACACGGTCATCTGGTCCCGCGAAACCGTGAATAGTTTTTTCTTTATGGAAAAAGGTGACAGACGAGCATACAATAGTGGTTAGTGGATACCGCCATCCATGGACATCCGCAATACATGCCAACATCAGTCCAGAACGACAAAAGTTGGCACGCCGCCGCTTGCGCTGTCGACCTTTGGAGATTAAGGAATGGATTGGGAGAAGGGGTTGCAAAAATGGGGAGGGATGGGATGGGAATGGGCTCTGGCATATCTCACTCACTACCGAAACACGTACGTTGGAAAAATAGGATAAAGTGGGAAATGCAGTGCATAAAGTGTACTATAAAGAAGTAACAACACCTCTATACACACCATAACCAGTCCTGTTATGGTCCACTGCTGAGCCTCCTCAAGCACATTGTCTTATGCACGAGGACTGCATGGAATTAAAATAACACGCTTCTTTGTTTTTTTAGCAGTTTGTTATAAATTTCTAGAGATGTTACAAGTGACCTACCACTGCCCTCTGCCTTCCTCCCTCTATTTTCTCTCACTCGTGCCATGGGGTGAAATCGATTACCATTCCATGTCACACCATATCATCCCATCCTACCCTATGCCATCTATTCCATCATATCCCAGTTCATTTCACGGAATCCCACCGAACCCAATCTTATCCCATCCTACCCATTATATGTACAATGAAATAAGTGTAGTGGCTCCATGTCTCATTAAATTTAATATTCCCCAAAACGTCAACCACGTGGGACCGCTTGCTCGTCCGCCCACTAATCTATAAAAAAAAAAAAAAGATTACCGATTTGACATATGACTATGACAACCGTAGCAGTAGCATTAAATACTTTTATTAACAGATAATGATAATAGTTTCGTTGATGTGATAGAATAGGGAATATGGAAATAAAAAAAAGCCATTGTGGTTACAATATGTTTTATTGAGAATTTTACACTATTCTGAATCAGATTCACGTGAGCTAGTGCTATCGTCGTCGCTATCAGCGGTTAATATCGCTTAACCGTTAACTTAATATCGCGGTCATGGCCATCCAAAATTATTTTTCTTGTTTTTTCAACTACCTACTTTTCTTTTGAGTATTTGTCAAATCTTTCCATAACA
Source organism: Sesia apiformis (assembly GCA_914767545.1). Taxonomy (NCBI): domain Eukaryota; kingdom Metazoa; phylum Arthropoda; class Insecta; order Lepidoptera; family Sesiidae; genus Sesia; species Sesia apiformis. The sequence continues at coordinate 20,380,744 of OU611956.1, forward strand.
ATTTTTTTCTTGGCAGTTTTCTTGTATTCAAAGCCTTTTTCTCCATTCTTTTTCAAAGTTCTTTTTTAATATTTGTGACAATGTCGTTTTTTATTCACTAAGTAAGCCCACCCTCTTCTAATGACATCAAAAGCATTCGTCTATTCGGAAATTTATTTCTTAAATAATAATTGTATATATGGTTTCTGATAGCGTCTGCATCAAAATTATCAACATCCGTCAGGGGCTTTGTTCTTCTCTTTTTCTTTGGTGTCCGTAACATATTTTCCTCAGTTCAAGATGGGCCGCATTTTTCTTTATTGATGTTGAAAAGTGTCTTTATACTGATTCCAAGCGTCTGAGAAATGCGTTCTTATACTTGGGTGACAGGCACCAAAGGTGGCGAACCTTTGGTGCCTGTCACCCAAGTATTTGTCACCAATTTTGCGATTCACGCTCGAAATAGTCCTGTAATTGAATTATAAGCTCGCGGCATTGGCTATTTAAAGTTTATCCATGTTTTGGCATTTTATGCACTAAAACAACACGTCCAAAGTACAAAGCAGAATCAGATTCCAATTTCCAAGATCAACGTAATAAGCAGGAACAACAAACAGAAGAAAAAAGAACACCACACAACAGCAAATACTGGGGAAACGTAGTCTGTATGAAACGAACAGACGAACGAGTACGAACGAACGACGGACGACAGACCGTTTTGCAGACACAAAATGGCGGCGCTATTGCAGGTTGATGTGACGATAGTTAGGCCAGTGATACCACTTTAACTGACAATGTTTAAAAAAAATGCAATTCTTTAATGATCATTATACAATTTAAAAAATCTTAATAGTAAATTATCCTACTGGTTCGGTCGCAGCTTAATATTAGACTTAATCAAACCACACAAAAGTAATGGAATAATAAATTCATACACTTGTATCATTTTACTCAGTCTACGTTACAAATATCCGGTATCGGTATTCGATATCTTCAACTACATCACATTGTAACAGCGCGTCACAGATTGAAAAAATAGTTAAATAAAAAATAGTTTTCTTAGTTATAAATATTTAGGGCTGCAAACAATTACGTTTAGTGTAAAATTGTTTAACTCTGTCATTTTCTCGTGAAATTTCGTTTGAGCGCGCGTACTAACGACAAAAATATTTTTATCGTAATTTGTACGCCACTTCAAAGTTATCTCAATCAACTGCCGCAGTAATTATAAAGACAATTTCTCGTATAGACGACTAGATAGACGTCGTCTGTATGATGGACGGCTGGGCCCACATGATGGTAAGTAGTCACTGCCACCCATGGACTGTGACACCAGGAAGCATGTGGGTGCGATGCCGACCCCGCAAAATCCTATTCACATATTATGTAAAAAAATCCCCTTATAAATACCATGGAAATCTCGTTGCAGCTCGTTATTAACTTACTCCGTGGACGCTATTTTTTTCGGCAGGCCACAAACATGTCAAGACTACATTGGGCGGAAAAGATTTATATTAATAAAAAATAAGTAGGTAATAATTAAATAAATTTAATTAATCATATTGAGTTGAAGAATTGTTTGCATGCGGATCACAGGGATTGCTTGGCGGTTGGCGGGCCACAGGTCGGATATGGAGGATCTAAGGTAAGTTGTGTGCAAACTGCAAAAAACTTTGCAATTGATCGGATATTTATTTTCATTAATTTGTGAATAAAAAATCCACAGCTTAACAGTTCAATATGAACAAAGCCTGTACTAACGCGTATGTGGAGGTGGAGAGCCCCTCGATGTAGTCGACGAACACCTGATACGGCACGAACGTGTTGCCCAGCCGCTGCACCTTCAGTGGCTGGCCTAGCACCGTGTCGCCCTGTAATAACAACCACTATATTATAACTAGTTATAACGTATGTGCAGACACGTGGCCTCTGACGGTGGGCCCGATCCATAGGTTTAAAGTCTTTCATAGCGAGCTATGGAGAGAGCTATGCTCGGAGTTTCCTTGTGGAATAAGATCCGAAATGAAGAGATTCGCCAAAGAACTAGTCACCGAGATAGCTCACAGAATCAATATGCTGAATTGGCAATGGGCAGGTCATATTTGCCGCACGTCCGATAACCGATGGGGTAGACGAGTCCTCGTGTGGAGACCACGTGCCAGCAAGCGCAGTGTGGGATGCCCTTCGACCACGTGGAGCGACGACAAAGAGTTTCGCCTTTGGTGGTTGGATGAGAAGAGCCGAGGATCGTGTGGTGGCGAGCTTTTTGGGAGGGGCATATATCCACCAGTGGAGAGACATGAGGTAATGAGATGGTATATTATAAGTTAACAGACATATACGCATATATCTTCTTAAATTTTAGCCATTCCGAAAAAAAAAATCTTTTTAAATTAACTGTAAAACCGTAAACAGCCCTTCTATCGCCCACCGCTGAACACGGGCCTCCTCGTGCACATTGTCTTGTGCATGAGGGCGTAAATCCCTTAAAACGCCGCGGTGGCCAAGCGGGTTAGGAACAGGCCGCCCGTTGTCACGGCGTTTAACAGTGAATTTGCCATCTGGCATTGTTCAACACGGTTGTTAAGACCCTAGTGTAATGAAACTTTATAGGTTGCTATCGATGCACACATTTATGTAACACATACGTTTAATACATTTCCAATGTCTTGATTTAGAATAGAAATATAGTCCACCTTTATATTTCCAATGAACAACCAATGGTCAAACAAAACGCATTCTGCTAGTACAAATGCAATTTTTAAAAATATCGGAACCACATTTATCTTACGGCATTATTAAGAGCGCGAGCGAAACGGCAATTATGTAAGAATACCGTCTGTCTTATTTTGGGACATTTGAAATATAGAGCGCGTCGGATGTGTCGCTAACTGCGCTTCTGCGTGAACCCAGATGAGTTCAGGAAACTCGGTCGCGGAATTTGTTCGTGCATTATTGTCTAAAAATAACTTCCTACCTGACGGTTGTACTATCGTAAAAACATAAGAGTAGGTTACTTTCATACAGGAACGCACGCGTCATGGTAGGCTTGTGTGCGCGCACAACTACATAGAATTTCATTTGACGTTGACGATGAGTGCAATACACCGTTGACGAGGTGCGTTTCACTGCAAGTCGAAAATAGGTAATCATCTTAATTACAAAGTTAAACTACATTTATATTTTTACTACGATTGCACTATCGATTATTAACATATTGCATCGTGCAATGTGGGGATATATATATTACGTTTTGGCCGGTCTGTAGCTTCTATACAAAAGAATTTTGTGCTCCCTACTCAAATAATACTTTATGTACAATTATTATTACTATGTTAATGTAAAGCTAACTAGACGGCTGGGGACCAGTGTTTGGTTGTGAACCATACCTTTCGAGAATGTTATTGATTAATAGAATTGATTGCAGAATGTCATTTGCATCTTGAAGAAGACAAAACAATACTTTTTAAGAGGATTATCTATTTCGGTTAAGCACTGGCGCATCTCGCTTAGATCAACATATTTTCGAACATTGTTATCGTATGTCATCCACTTCTATTCGTCTGTTACTCTTCAGAAATAGATCGATTTCATTTCGTTTTTGCAACATCACGCATATGGAAATTTTATTCAACAAATTTCTGTCATTTAAACCACGCGGCACCCAAACATCTAGTTTTTTTTACAAAATTCAGTTTATGCAAGTGATCCAAAACTGTTGTGGTGAATGTTAAGCTCTTCCGAAATTTAATGACTGCTTATGTGTCGATCTGCTTAATTTTTTTCAATGATAACATCAACATTTATCTTAATAGGACGACCGCAGCGTGGAACATCATTTACATTAAAAATTACGAGACCCGAATCGTCTGAAGCATTCTTTTGCAGTAGTTTTAGATAAAGCATCTTCTCTGTAAACACTACAAATCTCTTTTCGAGCACTAGAAGCATGCAAACCCTTGTCGAAACAAAATTGTAAATTATGTCCAATTTTCTCCTTAATTACTGCATTTTAAAATTATATGAATAAATATTAAAAGATAAAACTTTTAACTTGTATATTCAATTTGCCGCCATTAAAAAAGTCAACTGTCAAACGGTATATAACTTTCCCGCCAGTGATCAGTGTTGCCAGAAATATAGCACGCTTAAGTCATACGTTCAAAAAGGCCGCGAACTTTTCCGACTACCAATTATATTGTTTTTATATAGACTTAAAAAATGTACAGTTATGACGTATCGCGAAAAAGCCCGTAGTTCGAAATTTTGAACCATTATGAGTGTTGCCAACTGATTATTCAAAATGTGATAGAATAAGTAAATATGTGTGTAATGAGGGTAGTAAATAGGTATGTAACATTACACAATATCCGGCGAGGTGAGTTTGTAGCCTAAAGAAGAAAAAACTTAGCAAACAATACACTTGTTCATGGTATTTAGTAAATTGTCAAATTGCCATGAGGCACTGGACTGGAATAGAGATATGTTTACAATCAGATGTGGCGTGAGTAGCGCCAATGTAATGTGAACTCCAGTAAACACATCCGCTGTTGCAGAGAACACTAGTCAAAATATCGAAAGGGGGGTCTCATTAAAATGGACGGTATTTAAAGCGAATTATACGCGGGTATGTTGATAAAAATAGCGCGAAGTATGCGCCACGTATTAGATAATTTATTAGTGCACGTCTAATATTACACACGGGCTGACATTTAACGATTGTGCTTTGTATGTTTACACTTTCGCAAGAGGTCTCTTACATCCTCCATGTCTTATTGTTAAACATGAATGTACATACATCAAGATGTTTACCATGCTATATTTATTCAAATGCCAAAAATAACTATTATCGAATAAGTAAGAATAGAAGTTTCTATTCTTGTTTGTTCGATAGAGTCATTTATCATATCATAGCAATAGAAAAGATAATAAGTTGACTTTATGGACAGTCGCTGGTAGTGGTTGATTGAAAATAATGGAAGATCGTGTGTAGTGGCTGCTTGCGGGCGAGTTCCGTATTAAGCAGTGGTGAGACTTAACCTGATATCGTACTAATAAAGTCTAAGGCACTTCTTAAGCTTTCATTATGCCTGCAGTTTAACGCATTATGCAATTTGCTTTGCTCTCGGAATATTTCTATTTGTGACATCGTGAAACCCGAGAGAGAAACGAACATCAACGCAGGACCTATCGTGAATGGTGGCTGTTACGCCCATTCGATGATTTAAATCCCTTTGGCTTAGAAAATAATACAAGTTGCCAACTTCGATGTCACGAATGACGCACCATAAAACGTGTTCTTTGTCTCAAGAAATGGTCTAGTAAATAATGAGTATGTGATGTTGTGTATATAAATATTAAAGTTGTAAATAAGGGTCAGAGTTCACGAAATGAATGCGGCAACGTGGTCTAAAATAAAATTTAGTTTCTAAATCATTCCCTATTGTATGGTAATAAATGATACACAGCGGCCAGGTTTTTGTTACATTCAAATTAATTATGTCATTAAAGGTTTCAATATAATTCCATTACAAACAACACAATAAAATTATACTACATTTCATTATGTAAAATTTAGGCGTCCCTGTAGCTATACAACTTAAAACTATAAAATGAACCAAACGATGCTTAAGTTTCAAGCGAATGTTATTGTAATCAGATGTGGCATTTTATAAAGATGGTTGGTTTTATGAGTCTACCTCCCATATTCACGACACCAAGATAATGTCATGAATGTTAGTTTATAGCAAGAAGATAACAAACTGTAGACATTCCGCGTGATGGTAAGCGGACTGTCGCCACTGAATAATACATTTCAACATCTATCAACAATGGCCAACATACGTACATTACCTACCTTTTGGGGAATTTGGAATGAGTATTGTGAAGGATAGGTATGGGGAATGGAATACCATTACATTATGTATGTAAACTGACCGGTGAGCAACTGGAGATGCCTTGTCCGCCATAGAAGAACTCCATGTCGAACACCACGATCGCAGTGTGCCACACGCCCTCGATCTGGCGACCTGGAATCAAATACGATTAGATTATTTATCTTTTGAAATATCATACTGTCAAAAATGTCTTCATCATTAAAGAGGAGTCAGACAACATGGTGCGCACGTGATTTCAAGTGTCCTTAAAACACATGATTTACCAAAGGGTGTGCGGATGCGCTACCGGCCTTGTAGTTTTCTTAATTAACTATTGCTAGCTTTCTTGAAAAATCTTATGTCGTAGCATAGCCAGAAAACCTGAGGCAGCTTGTGCTTCAACCCGTGGGTTCGCGGTATAAAGTGTTCTTAGAACAGTACAATGCGCGATAACTCCTTGTCAAGGAAATGTGAATATGGGACACTCCAGTGACGGAAAGTGATGTTGTAAAAACTCGAGGTTGGCATTAAGTCAAACAAATTTTCAGAATTTTCGCCACTATACAGACGATAGAACAAGCGAGGAATGCAATTTTATGAAATATCTACTTATTTACTTGACATCAAAGCAAACTGTCTATATCGCAATGGCACTAGGTTATTCCTCTATCTTTATATTAAGGCGCTGCGAGTTTGCTATAAACGTTTGATGATGCGCCGATCCATATGAATTCAATCTACGAGGGTGAATCAAAAAGTGCTTAGAATCATCATTAAAACACAAAGAAATTCAAATAAAAACATTTTATTTCTCTAAGTAATCTCCTTGTAACTCGATATATGTATTTAGTGGAACATTTTTCTAATTTAATTATTCCTACCAAAAAAAAAAATTTTCTTTGAGTCTCATAAGACTCCTCTACGGCAGTCACAATCGCGTCATCGTCATCAAATTTTGTTCCACGGATATGCTCTTTTAATTTTGGAAATAAGTAAAAATCAATAAGATCTAAGTCCGGTGAATATGGTGGGTAATTAAGAATTTCGAAGCCAGCTTTGCGGATTGCCGTGAGTGCTACTTAAGATCGATGGGATGGAGCATTATCGTGGTGAAACAATACGCCTAATGACATTTTTTCTCGAAGCTTATCTTTAATCGCTTCACACACTTTTGGAATCAAATCTGCATAATAGGCACCTGTTGTCAAATTTCCTTTCCGTATGTAGGAGTCCTGTAGGAATAGGAATTCCTATAGGCATGTAGTAAAAAGGATTCCTTTAAAATCCCAGAACACAGAAGCCATAAATTTGAGTGCGGTCGGAGCAACTCGAAATTTTTTCATGGGTGGAGAAGATGGCCGTTTCCAAGATAAGCTTTGTTTCTTCGTTTCAGGATCAAAATGGTGGACTCGCGTTTCATCCATGGTTACAAAATGACAATAAAATTTATCAGAATTATGTTGAAAACTTTAGAGATTCCGCTTTGAAACTTCCAAACGTCCGTTTTTGTTTTCTTCGGTTAACATTCGCGGAACTCATCTTGCCGATATTTTTTTAAGTATCCGTTAAAATGGATTGAACATTGCCAAATAAGGATAAAATATTTTGCAGAGACTAAATATTGAGTCTCTGCTAAATATTTTATTCTGATTCTTCTGTATTCTAAAACCAATTTCTACACTTTTCTGGCAGTTTCTTCCGTGACGGAGGTGGAAGGCCGACCAGAACGAGGATCCTCTTCACAGCTCGATCTGACCCTCTTAAATTCAGCAACCCAGTAAGCGACCCAGTATGTAAGTGCCCTCACTTACCCCCCTCGGCCCCTAATTTCTGCTGAATGTCCAAAAAAATACGCTTTGTGAACATTTTTTTCAGACACGTGTGCTTTATTAGTGCACGTAACTCGCTTTTTTTCCATAATTGAATGTTTTTAAAAACTCGTTCCACAAGATAATTAATTGTTAACGATCGAATTAAATGAAATAAAAAATTAAACTACTCTCAAAAAGGTTTTATTACCTAACATATGTAGAATGCAGGGATCCAGTGATGCACATCTCCTCTTTTAAATTCGTATATTCTAGCTTTTAATACAAATTAGGTACAAAAAGGGCTGCCTCGAATCACCTATAATCTCCTATTTTGTAGTCTTGTTTCCCACCAGGACATCCCTAATTTTTTCTTGACAGTCAAACATCGGAAAACCGCCTTTTTGTGTTGACATAACAAAAATATATTCTAACAATTATTTTCCATAGATTCTTACACGTGCGTTTCTAAGAACTTTTTGATTCACCCTCGTACAAGGACAAGTATGGTAGATACTCACACCAAAATACAGTAAGTAATATATGATAGTTAATGTATCTAGGTATCATTAAATACCATCAGTCTGTCTCTCCATGCACTGGTAGATAGAATCCTCTACCAAGGCACGACATCACCGCAACCTTTCAGTCTTCCGATCAAGTCACTGCCGGTGATTTTCTCAAGTCGTCATCAATCCTCCTAACCAGAGGGCGTGCCACGCTACGTTTCCCGATACGGTGGCCTCCATTCGAGGACTCGTCTACCCGATCGGTCTTGCGACAGACATGACTAGCCCACTACCAGTTCAACTAGGTAACCATAGGTATTTAGATAGCATTTTTTAAAAAAAATACTAAAAATTAGGGTGAAGTTGAAGTGCAATAATTGTGACAGGTCTAAGTATAGAGAGGTAAGTAGTCCAACAAAACAGTCCTTGAAACAGATCCGGTGATGAGTCCGGTGTAACGACGTCGTCGGTGAGCCGCGCGGAAGTAGGTCGCAGAGAGTGAGCGCATTGGACAATCGTATGAGATAAAAAAAAATTAGCAAGCAGCTACATATTGCAGACACATTAAATTACAGTCACAAAGACATTTTTAAGTTTAGTATTCTTAAAATAATAAACTTTCTAAATATTTTCAGTAGTATGACGAAATTATAGGGATCCTTTGCAAAAATAAAATACGAAGGATTGAATGCTGAGTAACTTTTACGTAAAATATAATATTAACTAAAAGGTTTTTATATTGACAGTGTAAAAATTTCCAGATTATATTAATAAAACTAATTATCGTTTATGGGATATATATCCCTGGCGGGTGGTAGCCCTGGTCAGCGTCCGCGCCGCGGCGTTTTGTGTGTTGTTTTCATATCCATAGTTATTATATTACAAGCGATGTAATATAGTGAACCAGCAACGTTACCTTAACTATTATATATTGTATACACAAATATTAACGTATAATATAATATTTTTAATTACATCGCAGACAAATAGACATTCACTTTTGTGATGTTTTTTTTCTTTTTTTTATAGAGAAGAGGGCGGACGAGCAAGCGGTCCCACGTAGATAGTAAATGTTACCGCCGCCCATGGACACCTGCAACACCAGGGGGTATGCGGGCGCGCCGCCGACCTTCCAAAATCCTATTCACAGCTTTCTTGAAGAACCCCATGTCGTAGTTTAATGGGAAGACCTCTTGAGGCAGTTCGTTCCACAGCCGTAGGCGATAGGCGTAGGTTCGCGATATAAAATAATTTTTGGACCGAACAGTGCGCGACACCTCCGTATCGAGGAAATGCGGATGGACCGCACTTCTGTGACGGGAGGTGCGGTAGTAGAAACCCGAGGTGGGAATTATATTGAACAATTCTTCAGAGCATTCCCCATTGTACAGGCGGTAGAACACACAGAGAGATGCAACGTCTCTCCAAACGCTGAGGGGTTCTAAACTGCCCGTGAGAGTGGGATCGTTGACAATACGAACAACGTGTTCATTTATCCAAGTATAACATGTCAAATATTAATATTATAAATAAATAAATAAAAAAAATATATAATGTTCCCTCGTCCGCGAGCCTCTCTTGAAACATATATATATAAATAAAACTTAAATGCTGTTCGTTGGTAAGCGCATCACTTGAGAACTGAGAGACCGATTTGGCTATTTTTTTTTATTTGTTCGTAATAGTCCGAATAAGATTTTTAGGGAAAGAAAAATTGGAAGATTGCCCGGAAAATTAAAAATTCGGGAAAAACTGTAAGTGCTTTTTTCTATGGGATATTTGTATGAACTTATTGAAATTATTGTATTATTGAAATTTGGACAGAACAACGTCTGTCGGGTCAGCTAGTATATAATACATTTAAAAGAGAAGTACTACTATACAATCGCGTGATAATCACAATAACACCAAAATGCATCACAAATAAAAATGAAACTAATTTTAATTACATTACATTTGTATTTAGATGAGTAATATATAGAAAGCGTATTTTTCATCAAGTTTTCCTTTTGCGGTTGAAGGTGGCAGTTTTAGTTAAAACAAAAAAAAAATGTTAGGGATTAACAAGCAAAACACAAAAAATCTTTCGAGATTAGTTTAAAACCTTTTACTTGATCACTATTACAAAAAAATCACTGTTGAAAAAAAATATAAAAAGCATAATATGTGAAACTCTAAACCTATGTAGTACCTACCTATAAAAATATTGTAAATCCAATTTATTAATTAATTATATTAATGAAGTGAAATGTAGATGAAATGTAATTTGCAGTCTATTGTAACAAGAACAAGAATGACCAAGAGTAGTCAGTCAACTGATTAAAATTAATTATATGATAGCGGGCGGCGAAAAGCCACTTACAAGCAGGTGAGTCATCTGCTTCCTTGTCACCTATTTCATAAAAAACATATTGTGTATTATATGTTAATGTCATTCAAATATAATTAATTTGTAATTAATTAGTATCAACACATCTTTTTTATATAATAGATGGCAGACGAGCGGGCGCACCACATGATAGTAAGTGGTCACCGCCGCCCATGGACACCTGCAACACCAGTGCGCTGCCGACCTTGCAGAATCTTGTTCACACCTCTCTTGAAGAGTCCCATATCGTAGCGTAACGGAAATACTTGAGCTGGCAACTCATTCCACAACTTTCGGGATCGCGGTATAAAGTGTCTTTTTGACCGCACTGTACACAGCGACTCTATATCAAAGAAGTCCGTATGAATCGCACGACGATGACGAGCGGTGCGAAGTTGGCAAAAGGTAGTCGGGTTGGTAGCGGGTTGGTGAAGTTGGCATCAAGATGAACAGCCCTTTAGAACATTCCCCATTATAAAGGCGGTAGAAAACGCAGAGAGATGCAACATCTCTACGGATGTTGAGCGATTCTAAACCACCTGTGAGAGTGGTATCGTCGACATATCGGATAGCGCGTCGTTGGACGGAGTCAAGAGGGTCCAGCTAGTATTTCGGTGCACTGGCCCAGAGGTGTGAGCAGTACTCCATCTGGGGTCTAACTTGAGCTTTATAAAGCGACAAGCGTTACTGCGGAGTGAAGTACTGCTTTGCTCTATTCAGTACGCCGAGCTTTTTACTAGCAACCTTGCTCCCCAGATGACTCCGAAACTCGACTTTGTTCGCTAGAATATCGACGCAAGGATCTCAAAACTCTCAGAGATCTTTAGAGGAATGTTCTGAAATCAAGGTGCCACGACAAATGGAGCCTCGGACAAATATGTGGTTTATTGGACAGAAATAATGATAATATAATCAGTGTGTGTGTATAAAGTTTTTGATTTTTTATATCGTATAGATATTAAAACTTTTCCTTAACATACTTCATGATATCAGTCAATGTCCCACTGCAGCGCAATGTTGCAGTAGTAAGTCCCTTAGTATTCAGGAGGGAGTATTGGATAATTCATTTTGTGGACCAAGACCATATGTATTCCTCCACTAACATACCATACCATCAGCCTGTGTCTCTCCAGGGCTGGATATAAGTCTCTCCCAAGGACCTCCACCACACACGGTCTTCAGCTCTTCTCAACCAGCCACTAAACGACATTATTCTTCAATTTTTAAAAAGCCATTTGATAACATTAATAACATTTGATATTTTCGGGTTTATCACAAATATTTATCTATTTAAACGGCTCTTAACGCAACCCAACTGGTGCAACCCAAGCCAAACGTGGAGTAGAATAAATAAGGTAAACATTCGTGTTAAGACCCGTTTAAATAGATAAAAAAGCCCACTATTAGTTTAAATTCATTATTATTTCTCAACACTATAGCAATTAGGTTCACAATGCGTTAGTTCCGCAAACATTGTTTGATACAGGTTCCTAGTTTAATACAAAATTGGTAGACAATGATTATTTACTAATAACTTCATTAGGATAGATCATATTATATACTTCCATAATAAATACTGAACTGTTTGAGCTTATAAAATAATGCAAAGCTATCAATATTAATTCTGACTTCTTATCTTAATCAAACCACTAAAACTTTTTAATTATTTTATTTATTAATTTAAACTTTAATGCACAAATAAATATTGTACAAAAGGAGGAGTTAATGCCCAGCAAGGAGTTAATACCCAGCGGAAGAATCTGTCAGTCAACCTTTGGTTTAACAGAAATATGAAGGGCGCAAACCATATCTCTAATTAATATTTATTTTCCAATCAAAAGATGTTGCAGCATGCACCTAGTCTACCCATAAATATTGTTACAATTAAAACATTGATATTTTATTTTTACATTATCATTTTATTAGAGGAATTTGTGTTATTTTAGAAATAAATAGGTAAGCATTTTAAAAATATAAGTTTTGTTCAAAATGGTCACCATTTGCTGCAGCAGCTTCTCTAGAGTTATGAGCATAATAATGCTCGATCATTCTGCTTGTTAAAATGTTCCTCAATGGTAAACATTTTCTCATCCGTAAATAAGATTTGTCTGTGAGCTCCTTTTACGTACCGCCAAAGTTGTTTTGATTTGTCAACCCTATTTTTCTTTACATTATTATCAGTTAAAAATTGACCAGTACATCTTTTGTAAGGAGCACATGACATGGATCTGGATGTTAGATTCCTCTCTGTGGATAAAATCTTATGCTTTAGGATGGGATTTCTTCAGATTCTCTCCTTCACAGCTTTAATCGTTTGTTTAGTAGAATAGTGCATGGAAGGCCAGACCTTTTTCTGTCACAACAGAGGATGTTTTAATGTACCTACCAATAGCCCGGAACACAAACATTCGGCTAATATCAAGCCGGTGGAATAAATTGGTTTTAAAAATTGCATTTGGCTACATGCCTACTTTGTGTAATGCAAGTACAACAATACGGTTTTCGTTATCACCCCAATCCCATTTTAATATTAGTATAATATTTAATACAATATTGTTAGTACAGTATTTAATACAATATTGTACAACTTAGTACAATATTGGCCCCAAAATGAGAAAAAAAAAAATTTTTCACATGAAAATGACAGATTCCAAATTAAAATGTAATTTATTTATTTTTGTAAACAAATTAAGTAAGGAATTGTAATAAATTGTAATAATTGAATAAGTAATAAATTGTAAGGATATGTATGGCAAGACTAGGTATAGCTTCATATATTTATGATGTTACAACATATAGCTTCATTTACATATAATGTTGCAACATGTGGCTTCGTTTACTTTAAAGCTATATGCAATATCTTTTAAATCGATAAGGCACTCATTTAAATGGATATTAGTGAAAAACCTCAGTGGTCAGATTAAGATAGGAGGTTGGAGTTAGATAACTTTGTTTTATTGTATTGTATTGCAGATGCTGTCAGATTACACTAAATAATAACATAAAAAAAATCTTGTTTAAGCATACCTAGCAAGGAGTATGACAGTAGGTTAGCGAGGCCCTTGGTCAAATCGTAGATGTACAGGTCCACCGGGACTCCGGCCTCTGATGACATGGCTGTTGAGATGTTGCTACTATCGGCTCTCTACAACAATAAATTTATATATATACATATGTCAATACTATTCAAAATTTAATTAAATAATACTCCCCTGGAAAAACCTGTGCATGTTCTTTTCCAGATTTCAGGTTACCTCTTTGACAAAATTTTATTAAAATTAGTGCAGTAATTTAGTCAAGAATATATAGCAAACAAATACACTCTCGGATTTATAATATAATACACCCCATTTCACCCTTTAGGGGTTGAATTTCGAGATAAATGTGAAATCTATATACTAAATTTCGAGTCGTCAACTTAAACTAACTTATTAATTGAATCTTCCGGGCTACTTGGCCGAGATCTTCTGGAATCTCTTCTCTTTCTTCCAAACGTTTCATCAACAACTGCGGTTGACATCTTCAGTGGCGACTGCGTTCACTTTCGGAGAGATGTTATCTCTTCGGCTTCTCGAGCGCAACTGACAGTCAGTAGTCCGGAAGATTCAATTAATATGGACACTGGCCGAGAAAGCCTACACTCCACTATTAAACTAACTTAACTTAGTTTTTAACACGTTGACGGACAGTAGGAACAAGCGAAGTTCGAAAATTGACACTATATGTTTTTGTGATTTTTAGAATGTTAGAAGTATAGTTTTACTCTTTCTGCTTAAATAAACTTTTATTTTTGTTTAAAGTATAAAATGAATAATAAACAAATACATACCAGTATAGTTATATAAATAATAATAAATATCGTTAAACGTATCAATAAGAACTATAAATTCAATAGAAAACACGATCGCACTACTCCCTTCACAACCACGTGCATACTGAATCTGCAACTCGTATAACAGGTGAAATATGAACTTCAACCTAAAAAGATGTTTTCAAAACACGACACTATGCTTCTACGTATACGCCAGTAAGTGCACATTTGTGCTGCTATAGCCGTAGTGTCTAAAAACGACCGTTTCGTTTTGGACGGCTATAGCAGTCATGCCACATTGTGAACTTCGCTTTGACGGCTATAGCCGCAATTGTCCGTCAACGTGTTAAGATACCTATAGATTTTGAATTGAAATTTTGTCTCCCTTTCAAATGCCTAACGTTGTTGAGATATAGATTTGGTGTCGAAAACCACCCCTCCCTTTTATGCACTCCTCTAAGTCAAACAACAAAAAAAAAAGGTATACACGAATTTAATAACTAAATAAGAAGAAGTATTTAAATTTACATGCTAAATTCATGCTAACTTAAATAGTTCTTGAGATACCGGCATTGCACTAAAAAGTCTTCTCCTCTTTTGCCCCCCTCATCCCAGTAAAATTTCTAAAAATCCTTCCTTAGTGGATATGTATATCTATGTACTGTGCAAATTTTATGTTTCTAGCTACAGTGATTTCGGCTCGGCAATGATGAATCAGTCAGTCAGTCAGGATATCTCTTTTTATATGTATAGATGACATTATCTGACAATATGAACCTAAACATTGGTAATACTAATGATACCTAAAATTGGTCAGATAATGTCCCTGAATATTGCTGAATGGTAGAATATTTTTTATCATCATAATTGTCATTATAATATAGATTATGAACCTAGTATAAAAAAAGAAGAATTATTGATAATTTTATTCTTACATTGACAGTTGACTACCAATTTGTAAAATATTAATAAGCAAATTTTAGGCTTGAAAGATTTGTTGCTGTGAGCCTGAGATATTTTAGCATGTTTAAATAATTTCAACATAAAGTGGTTCTGTAATGTACTACGAATTTATTTATGTCTTCATGAATTAATAAAAATGCACTTTAGTGAATGAATGAATGGTTTATTTTTTATAATATAAAGCAATACACAGAACTGTTATACATTTGGTTTGTGTTGCAATAACCAATAGACATCAAGCTCAGTGTATTGTTGCAGTCTGTTAGGCAGGTTGCAATGCTGATAACACTGCAACGCTGGGGCCACCAGTGACGTGGCACAGATACTTCATTTTTGTTTATATAATTTGGGAAACATTGGCAAGAAATTCTGTGAACAAAACTAATATTGCCAGAAATGTACAAGGATCAAATTATGTATCTACTTGTTTGCTGTAATCAGGCATATTTATGAAGATAGGAATTTTAGATAAGTAGGTGCACACTATCATACCTATTTTTCACCAGTGGCAAAGTACACAGAACTCCACTAACCACCACAATTTATAAATTATTTGATATTATGTGACACTTTCCCACAGTTCGTTTTCCCGAAGCATGTAATTTCTGCGAGCAATGTTTCGCATGCAGCGATGCAAAGGAGACGCGAGCACCGACGTAGTGCGTACTGTACAATACACAAGAGGCAGGCGGTGGGCTAAAGGTATACACACTATTTATAATACGAAACGCGCCGTGCGACACTATAACACGCTTCATTCGTCGATTCCGCGAGCTTTCGCGACGCAACATGCTGCGACACAAATAAATACACAAAACATGTTAGATTTCAGAGGGTAGTAGAAACGTTATGATTTTTTAAACTTACGTATGATATGTCTGTTGCAATTAACGCCTTAAGTTGAAAAAGAAAAGTCACACATACATTATCTAGGTACTTTGTTTTTATTTTTTGTAGATGATGAAATAGGTACGAAAAAATTGGAAATATCAAATCATTGATGAAATGAAAATTTAAAATGACATTTGAAATTTGATTCTTTGACAGAGTCCGTTTAACGTAAAAAGCGCTAGCAAAAGACTAAACGATGTTAGAAGCTCTATTTCACTTGCAAGCGCATAGTCGTCAAACGTTTAGTCCGCTTAAATCCGATTTCTGAAACGGTCTTTGCTTCTGAACGGTCTTAATGCTACAGATGGTTGTCAATTTACCGTCATGTCATGTCACTTTGTGTAATTTTTTTGATTTTACTACAAGGATGTCAGGATTGAAGAAAATGGTAAATTGTTTATAAATACACACAACGAATCCTTTAACTAAACAATATTCTGACAATGAAGTCATATTAAAATTTAATTTATATGAAGTTTTAGCATATAGAGCTACAAATTAGTGGTTTATTTGGCCATTAACCTGTCAATATTTTTGAAATTTCGTGGTTTTTGTTGTACATATATTTGAAGTTCCGTAACTCATAATTGAATACAGTTCATCCCGAAAATGATGCTACTACGTAAACTTACCAGTTATTTAGATATAGTAGGATGACTGTGCAATTTTAATAGGCTACGTGTTGCTTGAGAGGCCGTTGCTGATGTTTATGTTTTTATCAGATGCTGCGCGTGCAATCTTCGGAGGGCACGTCGCGCATCGAGATGATGGACTCAGAGGTGACGTCACAACTGTTTGAGCGCGTGTACGAGAGTCTGAAACTGAGCTCTTTCGGGTTCGCGTTGTACAAAGACCGACAGCAGCGCGAGGAGATCCTGTCGAGCAAGTCGCGGACGTTGCGGGACTGCGGCCTGCGACACGGAGACATGGTCTACCTGACCCCCGTCAATGGCACTGTTTTGTTTGATCAGCCCACTACAAGTGAAGAGGTAAATTGTATTGCTTGTTGGATATCTTATCTGTATTTGGTAGAATGTTGAGGGTTGAGTGTTAGCAACGAAATAATAATTCTTAATCAAATCAAGTTAATACAAGAATGTATGTTTTATTAGATTGAATAATTTGTGTGCCTGACTAGTTCGACAACCGGTATAGTATTGATATAAATATACAAATAGTATGCTGACTATCACTCAGTGACAAAGGACAATTTAGATTTAACCAATTTTTAAATGATTTTCTTATAATAGACTCTTACTAAAAAGAATTATAATGGTCAATTTAATATAAAGAATAATAGATTTTTTTATAGAAAGACAAGCCGAACAAGTCTATGAATATCTCTATACATAGCAATAATAATGTCAAAATATGACAGACTGACACATCTGCAAATGCCCTGCCTACCTTTGGAAATTAATGGGATCATCGGGGGTTCATTTCATTACATTCCTTATTTGATGACATAGGATGAGATGGAATGCAATGGGAAGGTAAACAGACCTAGGCAAACAAAACAAATTTTTTTTTTTAGTATATGTCACAGTCATCTTTTGTGAGACTTATTATATATATATGTATACCTGATGTATATGTATAATAATCATAATACCTGATAGATTTACTAGAGAAACTTAATATTGCATAAATAATTAAAAATAAACCACTTTCAATATTTTATCATCTTTCTGATGTACTAAATTTATTGACATTTTTCTGTCATCACATCACTCATCAAGTCATCATATTTCTTCTACATTCTAGATCATATTAATACAATTTCAGTGCAGTTCATTTCTTATTTGCTATAATGAAGATTAATTATTATATAATCAATACAAGATGAAGAGTTATAAATTAATGTTAGACATATAATAAAATCGTAACAGAACCATGTCGGTACAAGAAATATTTTTTGAAAAATAAAAATTGCAGTGTAGTCTACGAATAATACAGAGCCCAAAACAGCCATTTTTAGAATTTTTGTCTGTGTTTGTAATTCCTGTGGGAACTTTATAATAGATCTGGATAAAAAGTACCCTGAATGTTAAAGCTGTACATAAGCTAAAACTATGCAGTATTTGAGACACATTTAAATGATAGTGTAATGATTAAATGATATGTTTTAATGAGATTAGATGCTGTTATAGCTAAATAACACCACACTTAATGGCTTACTCTTGAATTCCCTGTGTTATGGGTCCACAGATGCACATAAAAATTGTATGCACAAATCACCCAGACCATAAGAAACAGGTTATTTTTTCTTACTAAATTCAGAAATTTTGTATTTTGAATTTGTATCAAAATGTTGTACCCTTGTGTGTATATACGAGGGGACTAACAAAATATCGCTTAATAGAGTAGAAAAAACTAAACAAAAAATGTTTTAATTTTATATCTTTATTCTTCATCTCTTTGTATTTTTTCAACGTAATCGCCATTTATTTATTTCGATACATTTTTGAAGTCGATAAATCCACCTTGAAAAACAGTCTTTAAAATCGGCTTTTTGGAATTTTGCAATTTCATCATTGACCGCATTTATTATCTCCTCATTGCTGTTGAAGACTCTTCCTCACATTTTTTTTTTATTTTTGGAAATAACCAGAAGTCGCAAGGTGCTAGATCTAGGGAATAAGGTGCTGGTCGAATTTCTTCGATGCCTGACAGCGCAATAAAGTCGCTTGTTTTCCAGCAGTGTGCGCTGGCGCATTGTCATGATGCAAAAAGTATCGGCGAAGTTCCTTTTTTTGGCGTTTTCCCAATAAACTTTGGAATACTTCTGGTAAGCAAGTTTCAGTATACCAGATTAGCAGCTACAACTTTCTCTGGTGAAGTAAACTGACATCATTACTTTTGTTGCTGACTTTTGTTGCTTTGCTTTAACGGGTGGATTTGCACCTTCTGGGCTCCATACCATGCTTTGTTGTTTGGTTTCAGGATCGTACTTGTAAAACCATGCTTCATCACCTGTTACAATTTTCTGAAAAGTGGAAGACTTTCCGTTTTTGAATTTGTCAAGAAAATATTGAGCAAAACGCACACGTGCCTCTTTTTGAGCTTCAGTTAAAATTCTAGGAACCCATCATGCAGATTTTTTCGTGTATCCAAGATTATTTTTTAATATTTGCGATACAGCCATGGCATTCAAGCCCAGTTCTTCAGCAATCATTTCCTGGGTCAATCTTGGATCTTCGTCAATTTTAGACTTCACCAGCGCTACACTTATATCGTCAGTCGCAGAGTTTGGACGGCCTACTCGAGGTTCGTCCTCCACAGAAAAATGACCGGTGTGGAATCTCCGGAACCACTTTGAAATAGTCACAAGGGATGGCGCATACACTCCAAACGCTGTTTGGCATTCACTAAATATTTCCACAGGCTTGAGCTTACGCCGAAATCCAAAAAGAATAGCAAACCGAATTTCTTGCTGCGTTGGCACAGGGATATCCACTGACACTGCTTCACTAATTTTACGTTTTCTTGTCTCCATTTTGACCGATCTTTCTAAAAATTAGAGTGATATATCGTAAGATTATTATAACAAACAGTATGTAATTTTTGATTTATTAAAAACTTATAATATGACAGCAACTAAGCGAACTTTTGTTAGTACCCTCGTATCATATATTAATTATTATATAATTTTATTTATATATATTTCTCTCTGTATCTACATTAAATTAAATTGAAACAAAGCTGTGTCTGTACATGAAATAATCTTTAAAAATATCAAGTATGAATGAATATGGAGACACAAACAACTATTTTGTAATTTATGCCTATCTATCTCAACACACATCACACAAAAACTACTGGATGGTTTTAATGAACCTTATTTATCTATTTCAATGGGTCTTAAAACAGGTATCGACCCGTTTAAATAAATATGTGGAAAACGCATCGTTATAGCTCATGTATATTCAGAGTTCTTTTTAACCAGATGCATTATAGAGTCCCCACATGAATCACTCTAATGTTCATGCAAATGAAGTCATGGGCGCTTCTACAGTCGTTTAAATCTGGCTTAATTAGAATGACAGCTGTCTTTAAAAGATTTAAAAGACTAGTCTACTAACTCTTAAGGTTGTATTCTCTTTCGTTTTAGACTATTACCACAACTCAGATACAAGATTATCTATAAGCTGAAATTAGCTTACCCCACTGTGTTCTGTCAACCACGTGATCATGGCGGAATTATTGTGGATGTCACAATAGAAGGTGAAAATTGAAGTAAAACACTAGTCATAGTATAATAATAATTATTATTATAATAATGATTATTATATGATAGACAGACAGCTTACACTGATGCATCTATATCTGTTTTTGTGCTCTAAGGTTTTGGTATAGTCTATTTTTGAATTGATTAACGTTCTCGAGATTGTTGGAGATATAATTCTCAGATATAATAATTGTTTATAATTTAGTATAATTCATTCATAATTCATAAGTCATTTCTTGTTTTTATTTACAGATCAGCAAACAGATAATAGCAGAGGCATCAGAGGTTGGTCCCTCTACAGAACCCTCAAGCTCAGGCCGGGAAGACCCAAATCCTGGAGCTCCTATAGAGGATGAAGTTGATCTACAGCTGTACAATCTCTCCGGCAGCATTCAGAGGCAAAGAGATGAGAAATTGTGAGTGTTCTATAAATAATATGGCTAGTATTTGTTTGCTATTGAATAAAAATTACAATGTACTGGGTGTAATGATTGATTCTTAAAGCCTAACACCATTTATGATTTATGTAGGAGTCTTTCTGCAACAAATTGATTTTTTTAATGCTAAATTGTTTATACATATTTGCCAAATATAAATAAATATAGCCTTTACTTATTGACTATACAATAATAATTAATACAGAATGTTGGTGTCTTGATATTGGGATCCATTTGGTGATGATTGGGATCATGCCTTCCGGCATATGTCTCCTCTACGCTTTCCCATTGCTCCTATTTCCATTTTCCAATCAAATGCTTTACTCCTCCATATGGCCTCCAGCTATGTTTTTAGTTTTCCAGTAGTTTTTCTATTGACCATGCTGCGCTAAACTGATAATTTTACAAACTAACTCAAGAAATCTCTAAAATCAAAGCTACCCAACCTTTTGCATGGACCGATGTATAAATCAGGACTAGGTAGTACTGGGTAGGCTAATGTGTAATTAATAATTGATAATAATGATTATTATTCTTGATATTTCTTCCAGATGCCGTCATAACTCCAAAGGATGCTGCGTGCACTGTTCGCCATTGGAGCCGTGGGATGAGGGCTACCTGCGCGACCATAACATCAAGCACATATCCTTCCACGCCTACCTGCGCAAGATCACCTCTGGCAAATTCGTCTCACTAGAAGAACTCTCATGCAAAATTAAACCAGGTTTGTTTTTGTAAAGATACAAATTAATGTCATTTTATAGATTTTTACATTTTGTTTCCAGCTTTTTGCGATATATCAGTAACACGTTGTATATGCAAATTGAAAGTAATTATGTAAAACCCTTTTAATCATTTTCAAATGTTAGGACGAAAAACAAAAGCATATGTCATTAATAACTATCATAAAACAGATTTAAAGTGCAAACAATCTAAATTGACATGATTGTATCTTTTGGAATAAATTCTATTTCGGAAGATGTGTTTTCTAAAATGTGTCACCAAACTGACATCATACTGCTGTTTTATATTCTAAATTGGGTGTGAACGCGTATAATAAAGGTATTTGTTTAACTTTTATTCCTACTTAACGTGACCTCTGTGACCCGAACAGGAGGTTCTCAATGAAATGGGTACAAAGCGAGTGGAAGGCAATCAAGGCTCAATCGGGTGGAAATACATCCTGAGGTTAACAGATTACCACCATTTATGCCATACGTGAAAGGAGTGACTGACAAAGTTGGAAGAATATTGAGAAAATACTCCATTAGCTCTGCCAGATAACCTTTGGGTAGACAGGAAATTAAATTTTAATCACGGGTAGATAGATAGTGTACTGTCACTTTTTCTGTCACAAACAGAGGACGTTTCAATGTATTTATCATACAGCCCGGTACACAAACATTCCGCTAATACCAAGCCGATGGAGAGTTTTAAAAATTGCATTTGGCTCCATGCCTCTATTTCACTCCCATTTTAATATTAGTACAATATTTAATAATGATTGGAGCCATAATGAAAAAAAAAACATTTATTTTTCCAAATTCCAATGTATTTTTTTCCTTATTGCAACGGTATTGTAGCTAATTTCGCTTATTGCGGGGAACATTGACATAGTGTCGCTATCGTAAACACGAGTATATTATTAGGGAGGTGTAAATGCTCGTAATTGTTGTGCACGATTGTGTCAGGTTGTCGCGAGCACCCGCCGTGGCCGCGCGGCATCTGTTCGGCGTGCCAGCCGGGCGCGGTGACGCTGAGCCGGCAGCCGTACCGGCACGTGGACAACGTGCTCGTGGAGCACCCCGCGCTCGTCGAACGCTTCCTCGCCTACTGGCGTGCCACAGGCCATCAACGCATCGGCTTCATGTACGGCCAGTATGAAAGGCATCCGGACGTGCCGCTAGGTAACTATTATGGTCATTTTCACTATTTTATTATTTATTACACCTATACGGCTGCAGAGAGGGACACCGGTGGAACATTGCGTCCACTCCGTCTGACCAATGTGGACAGACAGTGATTCTAATTAAATCATAATATCTATCATAGATTTATTCAGATTTGTCTAATCTACAACAGACGAAAGTTAGAAGAAGCGCCGAGTGACACATTGCACATCACTTGGAAGTATGACACCCCATTAGATGTGGTACCCAAAGAGGAATAAACTTGAATTCTAAACTTACGTCGATGACACCTAAATATTTTAGAATCTCAAAAATTAAATTAAATCAGATATAAAAATGGAAGTTGTTTTAGTTTTTCGAAGTATTCTCCGCGACAATCGACACACTTTTTCATGCGAGGAACCATTGTGTGAAGCATTCAGCAAACCCTTTTTTAGGCACCTCTTCAACAGCCATTTGGAAGGCCATTACTGCCTCTTCTGCATTCTTAAAACCTAATTTTCTGTGTTTGTCCTTAATTTTAGGGAATAAATAAAAATCCCAGGGTGCAAGGGCTGTATGGCGGACGACCCATTAACTCTATATTTACAGTACTCAAAAAATGTTTCGTTTATTTGGCGGAGTGAGCTGGGGCATTATCGTGATGGAGGATCATTCTGCTTCGTGGGCGTCGTTCTTTGACTTTTTCCAAAACAGAAGGCAAGCAGCTGTTCACATACCAGTCCCCAATTTCTGTTCCTTTTATTTTCTAAAGTTATAGTAGCAAAGTGGCCTGATCTGCCAAAGAAGGAGGCAATCATCGTCTTTTCAGCACTCCATCCTTTCTTCACTTTCTTGACGACGAAAGGAAAGAAAACATCCATTGCCCCTTAGTTTCAGACTCAAAGAAGTAGATCCAGCTTTCATCACCTGTTACTATATCAAAAACAGAATTTGATTGACCATGGGCAAATTTTTCAAGCATTTGGAGACACTATTCCACGCGGCTGTGTTTTTGAGCTTTGCTCAAATTGTGAGGAATCCATCTAGTGCAAAGCTTCCTTCCCCGTAGGTGATCGCATGAAATAGTTTGAACTTGACTCATACCAATACCTAATAATGCCCGTATCTGCTGATACGTTCGTTTGTCTGTTTCAATCACGAGCCTCACAGTTTTTCCTCAGTGTTTTCCTCGGTCACCGCCGTCGCAGGACGCCCTTCTCTAACATCGTCATTGAGATGGGTACGACCACGTTTAAATTCACTGAACCAGTTCTAAACAGTGGCTCTGGATGGGGTTTATGGAGTTATATCACTAAATGT
The DNA here is from genome assembly GCA_914767545.1 of Sesia apiformis. Lineage (NCBI taxonomy): Eukaryota > Metazoa > Arthropoda > Insecta > Lepidoptera > Sesiidae > Sesia > Sesia apiformis. The sequence goes on from OU611956.1 coordinate 20,404,826, forward strand.
TAGCTTAAGTCTTTCATAACTCTGTTTCTGGCTTAGACCCCAACGAAAGTCATAAAAAATAATTGAACGAAAATGTTGTCTTGTTAAATTATTTTTTCCGCAAACATTTAATTTTCAAATTTTTACAGAAATAAAAACAAATGACAGCTTTGAATTTAATGAACAAATTTAATGGCGTTTGACAAGCAGAGTTCCATTTTCAAAATTCGAATTTGTGTTTTTGCTATCGTATCATTAGCCAATGCTGGTTGAGGAGAAACTGAAGATGTAGATAGTATTAGTTGATTTACAGTATCTCGCAATGGTTCACGGTTTGTTAATAAAAATGTTTGATACACACTTGTGTGCATCAAATTAAGATGTTTTTTTTAATTTGTTATTGATGTTTTATAGGAATATTTTTTTTACATATTTTATGTTCTGCAATTTTGTTAGGTAACCGTTCAAAATGTTTCCACAATCGACTTATTTGAGAAGCCATTACTAATAAAGCTATTGTCAATCACACACAATTTAAAATTAATTTAATTTAAAAGTTAAAAGTCACTACATCAAACACTAAAATAAAAAGTTATATACACTATTATGTCATATAAAGTTCCATAGTTAAGATGTTTATTAATTAAGTTATTATTATCTTTAAAGAAGTAATTTTAGCACTTAGATAAAAAAAATATAAGAAATAAGTAGTTATAAACAAAACAACAACAAATGTTCGAGTCTAAACGAGCAAACGGTGCGCGACGTGTTCAATCATTTAATGATCACGCGATGACCGGCTGGCGGGCTGGCGCGGGCGGCGGCGGGCGCGGCGTGAGGGACGGGCCAGACGAGCGAGTAATAATGAGTGAGTTGAGTCATTAAGATTCAGCGTCTGTGAGATGAGCGTGAGCAAGTGAGTGGATAATCATTTTGTATGATCATCAATCACTACCCATGCCAATGACTAATCATTAATGATTATAGGATTAAAATACATATGATTTAAGACGGTGATTGATCATATGATCCACCCCTAGTAGCCAAGTTCTAGGAACTTCTAGTTTGACCGATCGTAAGTTTACTTTTATGTGCTTTCATGCTGTTGCTGGTACATTAAAAGCGCGCAGTGCTCTGGACGATCCCTCTGGGGTAAATCGAGTAATTGTATTTATAAAATCTTTAGTTATAAAAGCTTCTTAAATTGGTTTCGTTCTTTGTTTAGGTTCACTACCTGTATTAATAAATATTCTTGATATTCCAATTATAGATATCTATTTGAGAGTTTGAAGCTATGGTTGTAACTGGTTTAAAAATAACCATTAATAAAATTAATAAACGTTTGTCATTCTGGAGTGATATTGGTATGTACTGCGGATGTCCACGGGCGATAGTATTCACTTACCACCAGGTGGACGGTTAGTCATTTTTCTACGATATAAAATCATCGCTGCGAACAGGTAACACACGAGCTTGTCGCCTCCTGTGCATAAAAAATTGTGTCATCTAAGGTATCCGCGCGCGAGTGGCTGCCATATACGAGCCGCCGCAGAGCTCGTCCCGCGACAGCGTGTCCTTGGAGCCGGATCCGAAAGCGGAGGTGGTGGAAGCGATCGCGTCGCGGCTCGGCCTGCGCAGTGTTGGCTGGGTGTTCACCGACTTACTGCCACTTGATAAAGCCGCCGGTACCGTCAAGTGCACGCGGTAAGTCAAACACACACGCCACTATCACACAGATACCACTCCACATCTTCGCTGCCCCATATGAAAACTTAGTACAGACCCAGATTAAGGGTGGTGCTAGACGGCTTAGAACCCGGGCTAAGGAAAGCGAGCGAAACAAACAGGTTAAGAACTTGAGCTCAACTCCGAACCCACATAACCGGGATAAAATGGGCCCATGTTCCTTTAATCATTTAATCTGTACAGACCTAGTGAGAGAACCATCGAAAATATTTGTATCTTGTCGAGATATTATCAAATTGATTTTTGACAGAAACAATAAAGTTTCGTATCCATTTTAAAAACTGTTAATGACATCAGTCATTAATACAATAATTTATTGACGCGTTCCGAAATCATTGTGGGCACGCATACTTCCAATGGGTAAAGTTTTCTCACACCTGTAAATATTTTTTTTCTCTCTCAACCCACGACACTACCAAGCCGCATTACCCTCTCGTTAACGACACGGCGAGTTAGCCGCGTCGTAGAGAAACCGTATGTGCTTGAACAAGCACGTCGTGGAGGTACGCACGGCTAGCGTATTTTAGGTGTGGACCTCCTCAGTCATTTTTGAGTGTTAAGCTAAGAAAAAATAATTAAAATAACACAAAACTCGAATCTGCACATGTAAGCATTCACGAGATGGTTGCGCGCCGACAAGACGTCCGGTGTCGTTAGCAAACTCCCATAGACTGTCAGACAAAACTGCTCCATATCCCGCCGTGTGTTCTCACGGTGCATACGGCGAGTGCGCCGCGCCGTGGCTTCCCCATGTGTGTTAACAAGCTCCCATAGTGGCCAATACAACACTAGCGACGCGGTCAGTTCGACGTAGGTTTTTACGGCGGATAACCGTGTTGTTAACAAGAGGCCGTTATGTCGTGGGGAGTTTCTTTTCCCTTCTGAACCTTGACTGTTGACCTTCAAGTTTCAAGCGAACCGCTTTAAGTTTCTTCTTCAGTTTGTTCTTGTTCAATTGTGATAATGCAAGTATATGGTCGTGTGTGGTGTGTAGGGGCATGGACACTCACTTCCTGTCCGCGCAGGAGTGCATCACGGCGGCGCACTTCCAGAACGAGCACCCCAACGCATGCCGCTACGCCGCCTCCGGGTACTTCGGCTCCAAGTTCGTCACCGTCTGCATATCCGGTGAGACACACGCACATGAATATTATCAATTGTTGAAATTCGATCTTTTGTTTTTGACAATGGTGACAGTCTAGGGGTGTTTATTGTCGACTCCCATTAGTAAGGTTATCGTAAGGTTGGCATGTATCGCGAATGTCCATGTTCGACAATGTTCACTTGCCACCTGATGAATTGTCTGCCACTGTCTCTCTATAAAAACAGTCAGATGGACGGTATAAATTGACTTGTAACTTGTATGTAGTGTGACGTTATGGGGGTCGTCCACTAGGATCCCCCGGGCGATCCGTCTGTATTCACCAGTTCGTTAGGATCCCCCAGGGGAACGACGACACCCGGCGGTTCACTGGAATCCCCAAGCGATGATTTTACATAAGATTTTAAACTTTTGTTATGTAAACGGGTTACTCACGATTTATTAGTTAATAGCAGAGCACCTATTAGAGGCAGGCACCAATCATTGGATTCAATTACACAAACCAAAAATAATTTCGATTGAACGCCGCTCATTAAATGCCGCGTTTGGTCCAAGAGGCAATAGATATTAAAAAAAATGACGATATTTCATTCGAGAGGATGAATTTAAGTTGGCACATACATGGGACCCAGTGATTGAACTTTGCAAACCCAGTAAAATAGATGCGTGTAGATGCAGTAAAGTAGTATTGTTAGCATAGTGTTGTGCTAACATAATCAATAAAAACAAGTGTCAGTGTGGTGTGGGCAGGTGAATCAAAAACGAACACGACGGAGGATAGACAGTTTTCTCTGTCAATATTAACAACACCTTCCTTCAGCTGCCTCCACTGTCTCTCCGCGACCACGGTTCATGTAACTGGACCGAAATATCGGCTATAATAGATTAACATAGTTTTGATATGCCATTCTTGTATATAAAAAAAACGGTGCCAACGACTTCGTTCGCGTGAACTTTACAGTGATTCCCGTGGGAACTCTATAACGGATATGCATAAAATGTACACTAAATGTTAACTCAAGTCCATAAGCTATAACTATTTAAATTCACTAAACCTTGTAATTGTGTAATTCTGTGCAAATTATGTAATTGTGGTTTTTGCGTGACGCGCGTTCCGACAGAGACCGACACAGACATTCTAAAAATGACTGTTTTGGGTTCTGTATCGTTCGTAGACATTGCAAATAATGATTCTTATACACATACACGGCTCAGTTAGGATTTTATTATATCTATAGATAACATATAATAAAATTATATGTTATATTACATGATTTTGCCTTGTCTGCCGAGTATGACTCTCCCATCCTGCAGCATAGGGTGCGGGTTATGCTTGGAAAAAAATCCTGGAATATGTATGTGTGTATAATAATGTATACATTGTTGTTACATTATTTGTATAATATGTATATCTATATATATACAATATAATATATTATTATATTGTTATATATGTATATATACGGGGCTTTTCAATGGGGACCGGGTATATATGACTTGAAATAAAAACACATTGGTTGTTTGAAATTCGATCTGTTTACTTTATTGAAAAGCTTATTGTTTTACAATATGTATGGAAAATCACATCATTCAAATGACCACCTCGACTTCGCATGCTGGCGTGTATACGCGAGCTCCAATTTTCTCTATCTCAAGGATGACGTGTGTTATGTTAGTCTTCAGATTTCCAACAGTTCGTGGCTTGTTTGCATACACCAATAATTTCACATAATCAATAATAAATAATAATAATCAATAATTCCCTTGAGCAAAAAAATAATCAAGGGGCGTTAAATCACACGACCTTCGAGGCCATGTCTTGTCACCGAATCTTGAGATCAAGAACCCGTCGAATATCTCTTTCAATAAATCGATTGTTTCTCTGACGGTATGACATGCGGCCCCATCCTGTTGAAACCAGACGTCAGTCCAATTTCGGCCTGAGAAAGTTCCACATGTCGGTAACGTGTCGGTAATGTGTCGGTAACGATCACCATTCACAGTTATAGCAACATCTCCCTCATTCTCAAAGAAATAACAACTAATTCTGTCCCCAGGCCAAAATGCACACCGGTCACTCTTTCAATATGCAATGAATGGCCTCTCATAAATCTCTTGAGGATTTTCATTCGCTCAAATCCGACAATTTTGTTTGTTTACAAAGCCGTTCAGCCAAAAATGTGCTTCGTCGTTAAAAATTATTTTCTGCGAAAAATGGAGTCGACTTGAAGTTGCTCTAACGCCCAATCAGCAAACTGTCGGCGCTGCTAATGGTCACTAACCTTTAGTTCTTGCATCAGTGTCTTGCGTTTTGTAAGGGTGTGGACCCAAGTCTTTTAGCCAAATCGAAGTCTGAGAAAGGCCGACTTGTTAAGAACGTCGTGGAATTGACAAGTTCGGGGTTTCTCTCACACTTCCAGCTACCGCCTGGATAGTCTCCGTGTTGGCACGAGGTGGATGATCCATTACCGAGTTAGTAATTTAAATTATTTTCATAATGTGACGAATAGTTTTCTCTGGGACGATTACATTGACCACAAGTTTTTCGCAACGCACGGAACGTTAGACGAATTGAACTACCGTTTTGATAATAAAGTTTAACCATTTCAACGCGCTGCTCAATTGTATAGCGACTCATCTCGACCAATGGCACACAATGTCAAATTCATTTGTAAAACAATCGCGCCAAAAGATAAACTAACATGGCGGCCATTAGCTGTCAAAGATACCTTATCCCTATTGAAAAACCCTTTAATGACGGGTATGTATTTACTTCTTAATATTGTACTTTTAATTTTGGCATATGAGTCTTAGTTACTTGAAACATATTATTATATGTCTAAGAACTTATAATATGTTTTTAAACCTAATGTAAAATGATCTTTATACTCGGGGATCCCAATATACTTAAAAAATGAATTCTGTGTAGGTTCCCATGTTGCGGGTTCCCCAGAGTATTTTGATGGGAGACACTGGTGGAGGAGCTCGACGTGATGTGTGTGCGTGTGTGCAGGTGACAGCAACAAGCAGGTGCACATGGAGGGGTACCAGGTGTCGGGGCAGTGCCAGGCACTGGTGCGCGACGGCATCCTGGTGCCGACACGCGACGCGCCCGACCTCGGCTACGTACGGGACTCCTCCGACAGGCAGTATGTGCCCGATGTATACTACAAGGTCAGTCACAACCCCCACCCCCACCATATTTCACCACAGAGTGTAACATATCAATTTACCAAGTCTGAAATCATGGATATGGCTTTTTAGCGAAAACTTGAGAAAGTGAAAGTCGAGAACTTGTTTGATTATTTTAAACATCGTCTATTGTGGCTCTTGTTTTTTAATGGTAATAGTTTATTAAAGTGCGTAATGTTTGTGATAATCATAGAATAAAAGTATGGGACTGCGTGTGCTTCCAAGGAGTCCTCTTCTGTCGTCAGTATACCCTACTATCGCTTAACTGAGTGATTCCTTACTCGTGGACGGAATCACTTCGGAAGACTGATAATCACTTCGATGGAACTGGTCATTGACGAGATATCTTTAGAATTGATTTGATTTGTAAGTTATTAATTAAGAAAACAATACTGGCACAATGTGCCAATTGCGCAATTCCCATATAAGAAAGAAAATTAACATGAAGTACGATTATGATTATCAGTTAATTAAAATGGAATTGTACAAATCATTATTTGCGTAAAATCCTATTTTTGGTAATTTTGCAAAAAAATTCATATATATTTGCTAAGTACGAGTATAGTGCCCAAAAATGATATTCAAATCAGAATTTGAGCAGAATCCATGGTTTCAGGCTTACGAAACACCGTATATATTATAGGTTGAATTAATGTTCCAGTAAATGTACAAACACCTTTGCAGTCCATTATCAAATTAAATTTATTTGTTTCAAACAATAACTAGAGATGACATTCAAATTGTTGCGCAGCTGTTGTGCCCTCGTGGCAAATTTTAAATAAAAGATTTTTTTTTATCTCCACTACCCTAATCTATAAAATCCAACCTATGTCTTTAATCGCACCACAAATAGCCAATCGCAAATAGGATGTATAACAAACCTTTTCATTCAGTTGGAAGCAGTGATTCTTAACCTTTTACAGATGACATACCATTTGTATTCTTTGTATTGACTATTTTGGCGAGAAAGAACTAAAATATACTATGCATCATTTTCTAGATGTATTTTTGGTTAAGTGACTTAATCACTTTGCGGACAACTTCTAGAGTCCTGACGGACCACTGGTTGAGTGAGAACCACTGAGTTAAACTGATAAATATGAACCATTACCTAAGTCACCATAATAATTTGTTTACGAATTCAAAACAAACATTGGGTTGGCCAATGCTATGGGAAATCTCACTTTGCTTTGTTAAATTTGGTTTTTTACTTTCTTGGCTTTCCATAATGCTCTAAAAAATGAAATGTGTATCTCTCATTGCCTCGATATTGAGTCTATTTTACAGCGTCATAATAAGTGAAAAAAAATCATTCAAATAAATAGGTTTAGGTGTCATCGAGAGTTTATAGATATTTAATTTATCTTTATTGTGTTTTCTGCACAATATAAAAATAAATAAAAGGAGAGGTTTTATGATAAATGAAACGTCAGTGTTGCTGCTCCATAGATTTATTTATTTATCACGAATCCGAAATGGACATATGCGCGTACACATAAATATTAACAAGCCCGGAGCCGGCCCGGCCCCGGCGCCGATCACATAAACTATATCGAAAAAGTAAACGCCACTACCGCGTAATGCACGAAGTATCAACACGAACGTTACACAAGTCTATAGACTACGGGCGTCGCTCTCGCCCACCTTTGGTAAAGTACAATTGTAAACTTAACAAGTACACAAGTCGACTTAGTCGCGCCTACCCACTTTCAGCTTGTTTGGTGCTCCTTAAACTTTCATAACACTGGAAAAATCGATTATATCGAAATTTGCAATACTATTTATAGTATCGATTGTTTAATGCCCAGCAAAACTATCGACAGACGCGATTTACTTAGTGTTTCTTAAACACCGATACCAGCATCGATAAGTTGACTAAAATCGAATTCGTCGAAGTTTGTTATTAGATTTTGTTTTAATATTTCAAAAATATGTATCATATATACGATAAAACACAACTCTAATAGCGTTTTTATAATATATAAGTATTTCAATCAACTTCATTTTAATGAAATTATAGAATTTTACTACTACTACTACAAAATATATCGAACAATTATTGTGCTAACCGATTACATTGCTAAGCAACACGATCGCATCATACTGACCGATAATATCGATATTTAAGCAACACTAGTTTCTATTACACTGCCGCGAGTGCAGTCCTTACAATAATGACGCGCCCCCCGTCGCTTCCTTCAAAGCTCACCGAAAACTACGCGAAAGACGAACGAACGAACGAAGATTATAATAACATTAAATAGTAAATACGTTTGATATACGAGTAAAGCAGGCACTGACCGATAGAGGGCCTCGCGCCCTCGGCGACTCCCTCCCTACCTACAGGTATCATCACAGTCTTGTAGAACTTCAAGGAGATTTGTAAATAATTATTTCGTGTTCTAATCTACCGTATAATTTATCGTTTCTTAAACTCTGTATCGCATCTTCTCGAGAGGTAACGTTTGATTGTAAATATATTAAACTATATCATTATAATAACGTCGATATAACAATCGCCTACTAACTCGACTACTCGCATCGCATTTGGTATGACGTGGTTGCGTTCCGACGCGCAGCCGCTCCAAAACACACCCCTAATAAATATATCTCTAGACTAATTAACATTTATATTGACACACATATACGATCGAAACTTTAATAATAAGTATAATAACTTACGAGCTAGCCCTAACCTGGCGCGACCAGAGACGTTCCGAACTCTCCTACCGAACTAAACAACGCGCGCCGCGCCTCGGACGCGCACCGCACGCTACATAACAAAAATATATTTATGAGATAATACAGAGTGTAGGCCTACTAATCGCTAACAAGACGATCTGAAGCGCTGACGCTCGCTACGCTACAACTTATTATATAATCGCTAGGACGAAATGATAGGGCGGCCCGCGCCCGGCGCCCGACGGGCGCGGCCGCGGATCCCTGTTGCCGGCCCTTGCTCGCAGCTCGCGACCGCTCGCGAGCTGAACAACTGCTACACCTATTATGCGAACGAAACGACTACATAAGCTCAAGCAGACGATTCCCGAGTACGTCACGTAAATACTTCCAAATATATTTTATAGGTAAATATAAAAATAGCTCAGTGTGCGAATCCATAGACAAAAAGAAATACTTGGTCCGACAGATAAAATGTAAATTATTTACGAAAATCACGAGAGATCGAGGTCCGAGGGGTGAGAATGATATGGTGGGAAAAGAATAATGGGCCTAGAGCGCGGTGGGAGCGTTCAGTTAAGCTTCCCGCAACTCGAAATGATAATGGTGCTGTGCGGCTTACCCGCGCTGTCGCCCGCGCGGCTCAGCCTGTCCACCAACTCCAACCCTTCTACCACCGAAGCGAAGATCGCGGTGAAGCCGCGCATTTCGCGCAGGATTATGCGAAACTGCGAACCCACCAACCCCAGGTTGTCGTGCCGCTTTTGTGAGCGGCGCATGCCGACCGAGCCACGGACCGCTACCATTTTGGTGTCGTCCGGCATAAAGTAGCTCTCCTCGAACACGGAGCGACCTCCACGCCCATTATTCAATTCGAAGTCGCCTGTAATGACGCTCTCGTTCTCCCAGCACTGGAACACAGCACAACCGCGGTAACCCACACCGAGCTCACCCGTCGCCAGTACGGTGAAATTGCGCGCCATGCGCGGCGCCACGTCGCTGCGCACCTCGATTACGATCCGACCGAATGGAGCTCCATTTACCTCCAGGTTGAAGTAGAACAGTGGGTACACACTGGGATTGCGTGGCAGCGGTGAACTCACCGCTCCAACTGGGGTCACCGGCGACACCGTCTCCGGCACCACATCACACTCTAGCACGACCGACTTGCAGGGTTCATTCGGGATCGCTTCGCCCACTGCACCGATCGCGTACCGGGCCCGTCGCGCGAGACAGTGCCGCGCATACAGCTGCGCTGTGCAGTAATTGGCTAAGAACAGAACAGGGTCGCGACGGTCGTCTCCGACCGGTGACGACGGCGGCGTCGGCTCGCTCGTTCCGAGGCCAGCGAGCGCGCGTCGTAGCATTTCGAAATCAAGTGGCACGGTTGAATTACGGATGAGATCGTCAAGTCGACGCTGCAGAAGTGCGTCGGAGTGGCGAGCACGCAGCCGGTCGCGCTCCGCTGTCGCAGCCGGCAGCGAAATCGCAGCTTGGCTCTGTCGCTCGAGCGTAAGCGGCATCGCCAACTCCGCTTCGAGGCGCACCTTGAGTGCGGTGGCGGCGTCGAGCGCCTGCAGCAGGAAATCCCGCTGGCGCACAGCCAGCCGCTGCAGATCGGCCAGGAGTGCGCGTACGTCACGCGAGAGCAACGCGCGCGCTTCTTGAGGTGATCGAAGTGCATGCGCGTGTGCTGTATGTCCCTCACACGCACGACAAGCGCGCGCGCTGCACGCGGCACACCACAGTGCGGGCAGAGCGTGTGCAGTGCACGCCTCGAGTTCAGATGTGAGCCCGTTGGGCGGGCTGGCGACGGTGGCAGTGGCGAGATGTCGCGCGAGCGCGAGCAGCGCGCCGTGTGTTGGCAGCGCATCGGCGCGCCCATCAGGTAGCTCGGTGCGTTTCCAGCAATGCACACAGTATACCTCGCGACCCTTGCCGAGCACAGTGCGCGTGCATGCAAGGCAGAAGTGGTGTTTGCATGCGAGTAACTTGGGTGGACGCTCGGCCTCGTCGAAGACTCGTTTACAGCACGAGCACAGTGTTAACTCCTCAATTTCGCCGAGCGTAGAGCTCGCCATCTGCAAGAGAAGCGGTCGGTGAGACGGGGCGGATACGGGGTTTGATGAAGTGCACGATCGGCTAATAGTATTTATTACACTTACCTCATCCATCGCTGACCCGCCAGCAGAGTTCGCCGGAACCGGGTTCGGTTTCGGTGGTTAAGTATTGGCGGCGGTGATTACTCGCGACATCGGAGAGACCTGTTATTTATTTGTACTTTGACGATATCACGCTCGATTGGAACAGTACGCTGCGCGCATTTCGTTCGATTCGGTCACATATTTACAATAACATTTGCCGACTCCGGCTTGTTCGAATTAAAACTAGATAAAATTAAGTAAAATTTAAAATGAAATCGATGTGGAGTGCCACATCATTTTACGTTTTGTGTACACACGCCATGTTGTTTCTCGCTACTGCGCCATACTTCACGTCTCTCGATCAACAGATTACTACTGCACGATGTGACTTTGTCTCACCGCGCATTTCTTAAGGAGTAAAATTTAGCTTAGCCAACGAAAAATAATTTATTTATTTAGGTACGGCAACGTTATACATACACAACATGATTTGAGTATTAAGATAAGACTAAGTCCAGTATGTATCCCTATTATATACGTGCACAACATTTAGGCTAGATTGTGAGACATAAAAGATCTGAGATTGAAAATACAAATGAAAATTAAAAATTAGAATTTTGAATTTTAAAGGTTATTTATTTTTTGTCGTTTATCTATTTATTTCTTTATTTAACGTTAAAGTTATTTAATGTATACGGGTTATTTAACAGTAAATGGTCACAAATTACATTGGTGTGTTTGTCTATACGTTAGGTCTATTAACATAATATCAAAATGTTAATAAAATACGAATATTCAGCGGCGATTTAGGGTAAATTATAAAAGTTTTGTCTGTTTATGACAAGTCGATGTAAAATGTCCAATCGCATTTTAACGAATTTTATTTATTTATTTATTTAGTAGTAGTATATTTTAGCTAGAAATGACAAATGCTGTGGTGGCAGAATCAGCTGCAATACTTTTATGCTAAAGACGCTGCTGACTATAGCAGCGTAAAAAGAATATAAAGACCGACAATTGCCACATAGCCTAAAGTAGGTGGCAACTACTTTAGAGGACTAGAAATGACATAATTCTTTAATAATTAGAAATAACAATGTGTACCTAAAAATATATTTCTATTAATTTGAATCATAACTATATTATTATATCTATTAATATATTAATAACAATGTGTACCTAAAAATATATTTCTATTAATTTGAATTATAAACACACCTGTTAAATGACTACAAAAAAATTGTAAAAATAACTTATTAAAATCCTTGGTTATGTGCAGAATGTGAGACCCGATTTAGAATATAAAATGTGTGCTAAACCCGAAAGTTTAAAAGTTATATTCGTACATAGCCTTACCTACTCCGAGATTTTTTTATTAACCTAATAATAGCATAAAAAAATATTTTGTGACTATAAACACAAAATTGTTTTAGTTACAGAATATTTGTTATCAACATTTATTTATTTTTTATTAACATTAGATATCGAATTTCTTAACTGCTAAAGATCATCAGATCAAATCTAACAATTTTCCACTCAAAATCGTGTTCCGAATAGGGCGTGGTCACAAAAAAACCCTTATCTATACTAATATAATAAAGAGAGAGTACGAATTTTGTGAGTTTGTGTGTATGTGGAGGGTGATCTCCGGAACCACTGCACCTATTTGAGAAATTCTTTCACCATTTGAAGGGTACATTATTCCAGATGGACATGGGCTATATATTATGTGCATAAAAATTGCCGGGCAAGCAAGGCATGCCGGCCACAGCTAGTTAAAAATATAATAACGTCTCGCCGTCGCGTCGGTGCGAGATCACCGCGTATAGAATGCGGGCGCCTTGCGCCGACTTCACTCCATTGACGTGACATTGGGGTGATAAAGGCGGGCGGACGGCGGGTCACTCGGCGCTCGCCCGTTATCACTGCCATCGGCCGCGCTTATCGGCAACTGGGGCGGCCGGTGCACAACATCACGCGGTTACGCATGACTAGCGCTTATTTGCGCCTTTGCTCGCGTCCACTTAGATTATGCATTTAATTGAAAACTTGAATTGGGATAAAAGTAAATCTATGATGTAAATACTTATATTGTAAATCCCAATCAGTCGCTTAATTAAAATCTCATTCTAGCTCTGTAGTTCATTCAACTGTTCTTGAAAAGCGTCAAATGAACAAAGGAACATGTAAATTGATACATTCTAAATTGGTTTCTTAAATCTAATTACGACATTCTCTTAAAATGGACAGATATTAACAGTTGTTATGCATATTCGGAATTCTAATTTAAAACCATTTTAATAATTTTGTTGTCTCGAACTTTTATTCTTAAATTCTTCTAAATTTCAATCTTATCGGGCTTACATTGATGTGCAATAAATAACAATGTATATTAGCGTTGTTCGGACGCGATATACAATTATAGAATGTTTGTGAATTGATCGCATGTTGTTTGTTATGGTTACGTGTGCACGCGTATGTGTACCAACTACCAGTGAGTGTGAGATCGAGACAGCGGCGCGGGGCGCCTGCGTGGGGCGCGGCTATCGATCCGCGCGTTTCGTGCTGCCTACACAGTGAGCGGACGAGAACTCGTCTCGTACGTGCAACCTATGATAACAACGCCGTAATCACTCGCAATGCACATCACGATGTATAAACGGTACTTATATATATATACGTAGAACACTTGCAGATAACGTGTTCTTTTTTAGACTTTCACACCTTTTATATGTGTTTGCTTCTATTTATTAACTTTAATCTCTCAACAACTTTTTTATGATTATCTCAAATTTTTGTCGCTTGTTGTGCCCACTACCTAATTTTTGCGTTAGCGAATCCGTAATGCCTCAATTATAATTAATTATTATACATAAAATATATATAAAGGACATAATAATAGAAATTCTAGATTGTTTTGAGCTGGTTTTTTTTGTATGAATAAGAATACATTAAAACTAAACTATATGACAAATGTACTCCACGGTTACAAATACGATAGCTAGAACACAAATATCTCTAGATAAATTTAATATCAAAATAAACCCTAATTTTTACCCTTCGATCGATATTCAATCAATAAAATGTTTGAATGATACCTGTACATGCTCCACCTGCTGTACTGTACTGCAGGTGCTGTACCTGTACCTGCTTTTCCAAACATAGGTAGTTAACGCCGCGCGTCGTGCTCGGTTGCGTTTAAACCATGTTTCCTGATAAATTTTCGCTGACTTCTAACAAGAATATATGTATAAAAAGTGAGCTCTCTGTTCATCTGTGACTCGAATGTTTTTATTTATTTATTTTTAAGGAAGAGTAAGAGAAAGAACAGACATGTTAAAAATATTGTTGAAGCGATATAACTAGAAAATTAAATGCAGGCAGCGCGTCCGGGGGCGAGCCAAAGTTTGTCATTTTGGACTAATGTTGGCACGTATCGTGGATATCTATGGGCGACAGTATCCACTTACCATCAGGTGGACTGTATGCTCGTCTGCCGCCTTCGTACATAAAAAAAAAGAAAAAGAAATTAGTTAGAAATTATCGGAAGGTTAACGCTTTAATGTTTAACAATTCTTTGATTTCGACCCATAAAATGCCACTGCTGGGCACAGGCCCTCTCTCTGTAATCACGAAGGGACGTAAGGGCCCTAAAATGTCGCCGGCAATTGCTATTCAAAAAGTTCATTCTTTCTGAGATTGTTTCGACCCCTCCGCTCGTGGTTGCCGCAGCCCGATATATTCGGCGTTGGTATAACATTTATCTAAAAAAAGCATCTCAAAATTAGATTATCCTGAATAAAAAATTAAAAAAAGTAAAATTATCCAAATCTTATGAATTACGAAACGTTATTTATTTTTTATGATTGGACTAGGTCTCACCAACTTTGATAAAATTTAAAACCTTACTAGATCCCAGGGAAATAATTTACCGCTTACTGGTACATAACAGATCGTTGCTCAGATAAGAGCGAGCGATCCATTCCTCTCGTCAATGAATCTTCAACCTCTAGAGTCTAGGTTATGAATAGTTCCTGTATTTGGACCGCTCGACGCGTCATAGTGATTTATTAACCTATAATAGCACTAACAAATCGTTGAATCATTATTTATCGGAAATGCTGTGTTCAACCTTTCTTTCATTGTAGTAGCAATGACAACAATTTATTGAATTTTTATTCCTGACTGGTGGTCGCATTTTCCATCACAAAGTTTTGCACGGATATTTATCAGAATCCATGGTTTCAGGGTTCGGGAAATTTTCGATTACAACCTGTATAATATAATAATGCTGCGAAATTATGGTTGGTAACATGAAATGTTATGCAATGTGGTCTTTCCATATATCAGTGCTTCCCAACCTTTTTTCGTTCCCGTACCCCTTAATAAAACTTTTCATTTATGAGTACCCCCCCCCCCCCTGATAACTCCATACCAACTCCTAAAAATGTCAAAGAATTACAAAGAATCCTTTGCGTACAGTAGCCGCTTAGACAGGCGGTATACAAACGAATGTACTGTATTTTACCAACCCAACGCTCATAGTCTAGCACCTTAGTAAGTTATTAGTTATAAGGTTCATTTTAAACTACATATTGTATACATAAGTTAACTGTTTTAACTTCTCAGTATTTCCGCCATTACCAATGTAATTTTCACGTACCCCCAAGGGTACGCGTACCACACGTTGGGAATCGCTGATGCGCTGCCTACCTTTGGAGATATAGGAATGGATTTGGAGAAAGGGTTGCGAAAATGGGGAGGGATAGGATAGAGAATGAATGGGCTCTGGCACATCTCGCTGACTACCGAAACACGTACGTACATTAGGGAAAATAGGATAAAATGGGAAATGCAGTACATTTCAAGGTAGTCTTCTGTGAGAGATGGGTAACGTGGCCAGTCGAGCGCGCCCAGCGGCTGTTGGATTGCAGCGTGCATTCTCCCCCTCACATAAATATATAATTTAAAAATCTGGGCCATGCGTCAAAAGAAGCCAATGGCATGCGTAGGTAATCACCACTTCACCAATCGGCCCAAGTTTTATCGTTTTTAATAATAAATTAATTGAATTGAATAATTTTAACCAATTCTGGTGAACAATCTTCTGTAATTAATTCTTTTCGTCCTATGTTGTAGGCTTCTCAAGTAAAAACCAGTTTATTTATTATTCACTTTATTAACAAATAATATAATTACACTTTTATGTACTGCTCAATTGAATACTAAGGTAAATCTGTCCTGCGCGCACGTGCTACCACTACTTTTAGATCTTCTTTTCAAGAGGGAAAATGCCTTCCCTTACGCCTGCGCATTGCGCACTCCGAGCGAAGGATGGACCAATAGCACGTGTGCACCGGTCAATTTAAATACTTTTAAATGACACGTAAATATTAACGGACTATTGTTTATAATTTTAAATGTCTTATTAATTATCTCAAATTCTTACAGTATGCTTTAATTTTTATCAACTACATATTTGATTACTTTATAAAATTTGTTGTAGCTAGAGGATTAATATTCTGAACAAACCTTCCTTATCAATTAACTGTTAAACAAATATTTTCTAACATATTTTTGGCTCACTGTAATCTATACTTAAGCTCTAGTGATTAACTGTTATGGTTGTAAAGAGGCTCCACTAGAACATTTTCAAATTTTCTAGGCACACGTCAAGAACAATTATGTAATTTATATTTTTATTTTATTAGGTTCTCCAACAAGCTACCATTTGCATTATAAATATAAATTAGTTATACATTAACATATTATTATATAGCAGCTCTTTTACAGAAGAACACAGCATGCAAAAAGTGTTTTTACAATTACTTTTGGCTTGTATATAAATGAGCAAGAAAAAATTCGAAACTGTTTTTGAACAACTGAAATAAACAATTATTAATTACTAAGAATGATATAAAGTCGACGGAATATTTTTTTAATATTACTATAAATTATATATAAACAAATATAAACAACAAATATTATATATAAACAAATTGTGTAATTGTAAACAAATTTTGATACCGTACCTAATCCTTTATCCATCAATCCGCAGTGGGCTAGCGTTGTTGGATTATGGCTTTACTAGTACTTTACTGTACTCCTCTAGGAGGCCTGCACCCGTCAGTGAGACTGACATTGGATTTTGTAGGACCTTATATTTTTAATTAGCCTCTGGCAATCAAAAGTGATTTATGTGCGTTGTGGTTAGGAGCGTGACGGGTATGGCAACGAGGTGGGCGTGTCCGCGAAGCGCATGCCGATCGCGTACGTACTGATAGACGTGCCGTGCGGCGTGGCGTCGGCGGGCGAGCCCACTCTGAGCGCGCTCGCGACCTTCCCGCCCGCCAACCGCCCGCTGCAGCATCACCTGCAGACGCTTGCAGCGCTGCACCACCACATCAGAGCCGCCGGATCATTCCTTGAGGTCAGTGATATTTACACCAGGTTCAATGTTGTTTATAAACCTCGCCTGTTCCCATAGAAACTACCAAACTAGCAAATCTGTTTACATTTATAAACTAGCAAATTAGCAAATCTGTTTGCATTTATAAACTAGTAAACTAGCAAATCTGTTTACATTTATAAACTAGCAAATTAGCAAATCTGTTTGCATTTATAAACTAGCAAACTAGCAAACTTGTTTACATTTATAAAAAAAAAATACATTTTTTAGTTCTTTATTTTGTGTATTTATAAGAAATTACTGTATGGTTTATTTATTATCTGGCGTCATTTGGCGACCGAAAACTGACAAAGACGTATTTGGCAATTTGAATATTTGAAATTGCGACCTTGTATATTAGAAAGGGTTTAAAACATAATAATAACATGAAAAACCTAATGGAATGAGTATAACACGAGAATATATTAAATTAAACCATCCATCGATTTGTAGCCACCGGCGGAACTTTAAACAAAAGATAACGATAAAAGGTCAAAGACTACGACGGATACTTCAATATCTTTAATATTAACAAAACCAAATCAATGAAATATATCAACATTTATAGACGAACAACATGGTTTCATTCCGCTGAGATCGGTGGTGACCAATCTGTTGGGCTGCATTAAGGAATGGATTCTAAACTGTAATGGGCGTGAATCAAATGAAGCAATTATATCTAGACTATGAGAAAGCTTTTGACCGAGTCATTGTAAGGAAATTTATACACAAACTAGAACACTTTAGCATTCGTGGGAAACGTCATACAGTCATTCCTCACCAATAGGAAGTTTCCCGTCAGAGTTGGTGAAGACTCATCAGGCCAGCGTCAAGTTCATTCGTTTCGACAAGGATCTGTAATTAGCTCAATTGCTTTCATCTTATACCTTACAGACCTGCAAGATATTTTAAGTGTGCCTTTTTGTTTGTTATCTGACGATACCAAGTTCTTTGGTAACCCTATCACTCAATATCAAGACTTGCAGAACGCGCTTAACGGCATTGCACAATGATGGACGAAAGAATGGTTGCTCTCACCCTTAACTCAAGCAAGTGCACTGTCCTTCACATGGGGAAAAGAAACCCTAATCACTGTTACTTTCTTAATAACACTAAACTGGTATCAGTGGATACACAGAGGGATCTGGGCGTCATTATAAGTAAGGATCTAAAGTGGGAGGCTCACATCATCACAAAGGCAAACTCTGTTATATACATCATTAACAAACCTTTCAGTCATATCACTATCGAGGCCTTCGTCATAATCTACAACAAGACTTCCATACGACCTCTACTAGTGCACGGTATACTAAATATGGAGTTCATACTTTGTCAAAGACGTAGAACAGCTGGAGAGAGTCCAAAGGCGTGCGACAAAGCTGCCGAGACAGCTCAAAAACGAGCCCTATGAGGAATGTCTGAAGATTTTTCCATTTATCTACACTCACGGAGAGGAGGAAGAGACCCCTCTCATTGAAACATTTAAGATGCTTACCAACCAATATGATGTACCGAACTTGAAACAAATGTTCAAAAAAAAAAAAACATAAACTCAGAGGACATAAAATGAAGTTGTACCGCAGCGTCTCCGCCTCCAATCAGTATAAACAGTTTGTATCCAACCGTGTGGTTAACGAGTGGAACCAATTACCGGAAAACGCACAAACAGATGCACAGAGACCACATTAGGCGCATCAGCGTACGCTTGCTTAGCGTATCACAGCCCTAATAATAATAATTTACCTTCAAAATCCAAATAATGGCAAACTAGCGGTCTCCGTGAATCAATTTAAAGTTATTTTTTATGGAAAGAAGGCGATAGACGAACATTCAGTCTACCCGGTGGTAAGTGGATATTATTGCTCGTGGACATCCGCGATACGTGCCAACGATTATCACCTTAATCAATTATATGTACTTAAACAATTAACACTACTATTTATTTGTATCCACCAATCCGCACTGGACCCGCGTGATCGATTACGGTCCGAAATCCCCCAGTGATTCACTAAAAGAGGTCTGTGCCCTGCAGTGGGACGTTATAGGCTGATACAAGTACAAGTATTTAATTTAAGGCTGTGTCAGTTGCTTCAGAAAGTCATGTTTGTTTACATTTTGGAAAAATTGCTAGTCCGTATGTGTGTATGTAAGTGGTTGCGATGTCATGTGCAGGCGATGAGCGACCTGCACGTGCTCCTGTATCTGGCGACGAACGAGGCGCTACCACTGAGCATGGAAGCACTTTCGCCGCTTTTAGAGGCGGTGGTGGCGCGCGACGCGGGCGCTGCCCAACGCTGGCGCGGCTCGCCGCAGGCCGCCACGCTCGAGCAGCTCGCGCGCGCCGCCGCCGACCACGACCACGACCCGCGCGACCACCAGTGAGTAGCATGA
The DNA here is from genome assembly GCA_914767545.1 of Sesia apiformis. NCBI lineage: Eukaryota > Metazoa > Arthropoda > Insecta > Lepidoptera > Sesiidae > Sesia > Sesia apiformis. The sequence goes on from OU611956.1 coordinate 20,424,507, forward strand.
CACACGCACAACCTTTACAACCGCAAACACACTCATACGCATATACACAAAAACTCCCTTTATTGGCAATTTTTGAAAAAAATTTTTAGAGATGAAGCTTAACGGTCGTCCAAAAAAACATTGTTGTGTTGGCAGTAACGCAACTAGACCAAGGTCTCTATTAAATGTCGTCTAAATTGAAAATGTTTGAACTCCACGCTTCTACTTCGGATAATTATGTGCCTCTTTATTTGAATTTAAAATAATAATGTAATGCAGGTAAGTACAGTACCAGCAACTTATCTGTAGTTGGAGGATGGCGATACAAACGTTTTATTGTTAATCAGTACACACAGTACATATGTTTATTTTATTGTAATTATTTTTTTTAAATCTCAAATACATTATCAATTATCTATATAAATAAAGATGTATACGTTCGTTTGTTCAAAATCTTAAATCTCCAAAAGTTCTTCACCGATTGCTTTGAAATTTTGACACAACGTTGCATTCGAATACGCGCGTTTTTATATACCTATCACAGGGTAAAACATGCTTTTTACCTAAAAATAGGGTAAGCGCCATCTGTTGGGCAGCCACAGAATCGCTTGGCCGTGCACAGTTAGTGCTAAATAAAGTAAGATGAACAGTTGAAGATTACAGATTGAGATTGAGGAGTAACACAAACTAAAAATCACGCTTGAACGGATTTTGATGAAAATTTGTTGAAGACTTAAATTATGTTAACATAAACCGATTTCGTCAAGATAAATAATAGGGCGACGCACCTAAGAAATTTAATTCAGATATTTTGCTGTCCCAGCTGGCATGTCATTGCGGTTGACTAGTGCCTTATGCTACTTTTCGTTTTTCTAAAGCGAAAGCCTATTTTTCGCAACAATTTTGGTAGCGTCTCACGCTCACTTTAAAAACGCCATGATAATATTGAATCTCTAAAACATTCCATAAGGGTGGCAGTTGCCAATTTTCCCATGGAAAGGGTGCATATTTCAATCGAAACCTGGTCACGACGTTTGAAAGATTGTATAAAAGCAAGTGGTGACCATTTCGAATAAATGTTATATTTTTAAAATGCTTACCTATTTACATATTTCTAAAATAATACAAATTCTTCTAATAAAATGTTAATGTAAAATAATATCAATGTTTTCTTTGTAACAATATTTATTAGAGATGAAACGGATATCCGGTAACTATCTGGTATCCGGCCTAAATGTACTATCCGGCCGGATACCGGATATTCAAAAACTATGACAATTTCCTAAAATCAACTTTAATAAATGAATCTTTGTGAGGTAAATAATAATAAAATGGCTTATAATTATGACGGCTTTTATTTAAAGGTGAAAAAGTTACAAAAATTCACAAAGTACCTTCCAAAAAATTGAAATTACCTTCCGAGATATTCATTTTAATAATAAATATTTCATCTAAAAACTTACTAAATTCTCGCAGATTCTCAAAATCATAATCACCATAATAGCATTCTTAAAATTCCCCCTTGTTCTTCTCCTTTTTATCAAAGACAATATTTAAATTTACTAGGTACGTACTCAAAATTAACAAGTGGTAGATTATTATGGTGAATACAGACTAAATTTTCAGCGTTCGCAGACAACGTATAATTGCATACGATTATAATAATCGTATAATTGCACGCAAATCACGTAGCAAGTAAACAACTAATTGTCACTGAACAATCGGTCACTCGCGTCACGCACGATCACTCACGGTGTCACCCGAAAGTTCCCAATCCGTCCGAATTGATCCGATCGCGTTCGCTGCACCTGTGCGCCGCAACATGCAACGTAAGATGAGCCGTATATCCGGCCGCCGGATATACGGCCATCCGACTTCGCCGGCACCCGGTACCCGGCCAAACAACCCGGCCGTTTCGTCTCTAATATACCTCTAATATAATCACGATACCTAGAGGCTAGCCATAAGGCTAGCCTCTAGGTATCGTGAAAAAAAAAAACCTTTTGTAAAACTGATGGAATAGATTCTACTCTCGATACTGAATGTGCAGTTTTGTCGTGGTGTGTTGCTATAACAGTTGTATTTATGCGATTCAGCGACCTGTTGGAGGGCGGCGCGGCGGGGGGCGGCGGCGCGGGCGGCGGCGTGTGGACGTGCGCGCTGTGCACGTTCCACAACGCGGGTAGCGCGCGCTCTTGCGAGATGTGCGCCACGCCCAGGTTAGTGCACACACACACGCACACACACACACACACACGCACACTCACACCGGTATTAGTCTAGTATAAGGTCCTACAGAAAATAAGTGTTAAATATTTTAATATGACAATCAGTATACCACAACTATTAAATGTAACAAAAAAAAAATAACATGTATTTTAAGAATTTTTATTTAATTTAAAATAAATAATTTATGATGAATTTACTGTTGTGTGCATAGCACTATCCAGACTCGCCCCCTCGGGTCTTTGACGTTTGAACGCACCGCTTCTGCTGGTGAGTACCTACGCGTAACTATGTTTCAACTGCGTTACGTATTATACGAGTAAATTAATCACCAAATATTTATTTTTTATGTAATAAACAAATCATGAAATTCATGTTAATTTTTAGTTAAATATAATAATTGTGGTATACTGATTGAGATATTAAAATATTTAACACTATTTTTGTAGGACTTTACATGTCCAAAAGAGACCCGCGCCTAGCATCGAATCGACGAATCTATATTGATTGATGTTAAGAAGATCTATAGAATGGAAAGTCCCTCGCACATTTATCTTATGGTTAATGTAATCAATACGATTACACTATACACATCTGTAACAATCTATAGAAAATTAATTTAATAAATACCACTGCATTTCTAATAAAAGAGAGCACAGTGAGCTTGGGAAGGCCCATTTCACGCCATTTTGGTAGAATCCTAGTGCCATCTGAAGTTTTCCATCAATAGACGTTTGTTTACAGCTGATACAATCATAATTTTTTAACGAAAACGTGAAATATTATATTTTCTTAGGTTTTCGCGATTACTATACATAGCAATTAAACAACTTTTAACGGTTTAAATCGCGTATATTTGACATTATTTATATCCCGACGTTTCGAACACTTTGCAGTGGACGTGGTCACGGGGTGACTAATTGATTTTATTTGTCACTTGAGTTATTAAGAAATTATTACTACCGTCTGAAATTTTTTGAACTACCGTCTGAAATTTTTTTTAATCATAACATTCCCTATGCACGCAGTATTCGCTCACGGTGTCCAGAGCAACAATCACAAACTCCCACGAATGCGTCACAGAAGCCGCCCCAAGCCTCCTACAGTTGAGCGACAACCTGCCATCTTACCATACATCAAGGGCATCACTGACAAAATTGGCAATATCTTAAGACGAGCTTCAATTAAAACTTACTTCAAGCCGCACAAGAAGATTAGCCAATTTTTAAGACCTGTCAAGAGCAATATCAGGTGTGCAGATGTAAATATAATATACAAGATGCAGGTGTTTACAAGCTTGATTGTGAATGCGGGTTATCATACATTGGGCAAACAAAGAGGAGCATCGGTATCCGGATAAAAGAACACATAGCTGACATGAAGAACAGACGCTCGACCAAGTCTGCAGTTTGTGAACATGTTCTGGACAAACCCAACCATTACATTCGATTTGATAATCCACAAATCCTCGCTAGAGAGACCCGGTACATGCCAAGAATGTTACGCGAGGCTATTGAAATCAAGAAACACCCAAATTTCAATAGAGAAGATGGTTGGCAAGTACCACCGGCTTGGGATCCAGTCATTAAATTAATTAAATCACAAGGCCAACGCCATACTGCAAGACCTCTGGACACCGTGAGCGAATACTGCGTGCATAGGGAATGTTATGATTAAAAAAATTTCAGACGGTAGTTCAAAAAAATTCAGACGGTAGTAATAATTTCTTAATAACTCAAGTGACAAATAAAATCAATTAGTCACCCCGTGACCACGTCCACTGCAAAGTGTTCGTAACGTCGGGATATAAATAATGTCAAATATACGCGATTTAAACCGTTCAAAGTTGTTTAATTGCTAAGTGAAATATTATTAAGTGACACTTCGTGCTCTGCTCGGTCGTGCTAAGATAAAACCGATTTGATCGAAACACACTATTATACGGGTATTACACTCTCACGAGACCTCCTCTATGGATATAAGATTTATACTACATTTACCTTATCATAAGTAATTTTACTCATCAAATTTGCTGTGGAACTTCCAACATTACCATTTTACCTTGTTTCGATGTTAACTTACCTTCGTCTCGGTCCTTCGTCCCTCTTGAAGCTCGTCAACAACTTGAAGTTCTAGCCTGTGTTTTGTGTTCGCATGTTGCGACAAATGTTTAATGTGTATGATGTTTTTTTTTTATAGAAAAATAAAGGAGCAGACGAGCAGACGGTCCACCCGGCGGCGACACGGCGAGTGAACACGTCGCCCGGCGACGCGCGCGACACGTGACATCAGTCCTGAATGACAAACGTTGGCGCGTCGCCGGATGCGCCTTTGGAGATTTAAGAATTGATTTGGCAAAAGGGTTAAGAAAATGGAGAGGCATAGCATAGGATGGGATTGGAATGAGCTCAGGTATATCTCACTCATTACCGAAACACGTATTTGGGTTCTGTCATTTGACGATAGTGTTGTATGAGGTACTTCCAGGTAAGTTTCGGCAGTCGAGTGCATCCAGCGGCTATAGAATGGCATCCTCCCACTTCCAAATTCTTAAAGTAAAATAAAATAGTGTTCTTAAAATAAATTTATATAAAATAACGCATTCGTTTGCAGGAGCAACGATATGTAAGGAGTCAGCGGCGCGACCGCGTCCAGCGGCGCTTGTCGATACGCTCATTATATTTTTATATCTAGGAATTATAACTGTACGGGTGACATTTCACAAGGCGATGTATTTTTTACCGAAAGAAGGTGGCAAGCGAGCAGACAGTTCACGTGTCAACGCCAGTCAAAAATGACAAACATTGACACATGTACGAAGTCGCCGCCTATAATTTAGTCATGGCAGTATTTGACAAAATATAATCTATTACCAAATTCTTTTATCTACTTCGTTCTAATTATATTTATCGAGTTCGATATTATAAAGTAGCTACCTATTGTTTTGTAATAATTGGGCAATGTGTGCGAGTCGTCGTGTACACTCGCAGAAAACAGACAATATGATTGAACTTGAGTGTACCTAATTAAAATACTGATCGTTTACTTGCAGTGCGTACATTGTAGTTCGTCAAGTACACGGATAGAGTAGGTTAATAGTAGCACGTTTCACATTAACCTTTGAGTCTTCATCAAATTTGTTTGTTTAAAATTGCACTTAAATAAATAATTGATACAATGACATAATCATAAATGAATTAGTGTATATATATATATACACTCCTAATTCAAAAATTTTGGATTGTATCACTTTCATTCTAAAGGTGCTATTGATGTGCTTTTAAAAAATTAAATACAATGTTATCTCGTCACAAAATGAATGAATTAAATGAGATGAAAAAAAAAGGAATGAAAATGAAATGAAAACACCTATTACGATGCTCGTATATTGTATTGTTTAATATTAGTAATCCTCCATTTTATGATTTATTATTACAAATTATTGCTGCTATGCAGTATTTTTAGCTATATTTATTACAATTTTTATTAGTCACGGTTTTGATATGGTGCGCAGGATTTATTATGTTTATGTATGTTCTAATTATCCATCCAACATACAAAGATCCTTAAACACACTTTCTGATATACACCCAGCCAAAACACTGCATGCGTGAAACTAATAGAACTAATATATTCTACTGGCAACACTAATTAGCTATGAAAAAAGCGAATATGGCGCCCCCACAGCGAGTTTTATATTTTTCTGGTCACGCTTTAGATGCATTTTTTTTTTATTTTGAAATTCGAATTAGAACAGAAGATATCGAAACTCAAAGTGGCCAGTAATAAAATCCGATCATTTCATAGGTAAGCACCTAATTAAATTGTCTTTGTAACTTTATCAATATCACTATTATTTTGAACTTGATAACTTTAATATTAAAACATTAGCTGTGACACGAGCAAAGTTATCGAGGGGTTCATATCACAAGTAGTTTGTTGCCGTCCTTCAACGGTAATATATAATTAGAGCATTGCAGATTTGGAGATTCTTTTGTATATGTTATATTATTTAACAAATAGGTGTGTTCACTTGTTCGCACGCATAATTATCTTCTATTGTATTATATAATTATTGATATGTTGCTGAAGCGACACTTAATGTATTTTACATATGTATATTGAAATATTTATACGGGTGTCACTGAACTTTTGCAGAAGTCTGTAACTGAGTGTATGCTGCTAATGATTCGGAATTTATTGAAATAAAACGTTAAATTTTTTGTAGAAAAAAATTTGGTACTTTCATTTATATGCAAAATTTGATTAAAGCTCAAAGTTTATTATAATTATTACCCAAAATTATTTATTATTTTGCATCTTGAAATGTTCATTTCAATCAATTCAGAATCATGGCCCAAAACCTTGGTTTCCAGCTTCGGTTACACCCAGAATATTAATAATATAAGATTACCTCGAATATCTGCTTATTTGGTTTATTTTTGTATGAGGAAGGTGGACTTGCAACGATTACGCACATGCGGAACATTTGTATATACCAAATATCAATCGTATATAGACCCACAAAATTTTATAAGAACGCGAAAGACATTAGCAGCGGCCATCTTAAAATTGACCAGATATACCATAAAACTGTTTTGGTTACATAGCATTATGAAACTTGGAATATAATATGATTTTGTCAAATACTGTCAATTGGACATCCTCAGGTGAAGTGTGACCGCGGGTCGAGGGGGGGCCGCTCGCCGACTGCTTGTTATTTATACTTGAGATAACATTCTGTATCATATCCTAAATATACGTTAAATTTAAATACGGAACTGGCTTTTTTAAATTTCCATTCGAACCTTCCTCCAAATCTCCAAAGATAGGCAATGCATCTGTGGTCGTGCCAAAGTTTATCATTCTAGATTGATCTTGGCATGCATGGGCTAATCATTCGTCAAATTATTGATCCTTTTTACACCAGGCAAAGATTTGTATTCATACAGCTAATCAACTTTTTGAAAAAAGGGGCGAGCTACTGCATTTGCATATAGTAAAATAGACAACGCTTATTTATTGATATACTGTCATATAACTCATAGACATGATTGTTCAGGAGAGAAGTTGTAAAATAACTTGTTATATTTTTAGTGACAGGCAAAATAGTCTGTGAACTCATTAAGCAGCCTGTAGTTAAGGTATCTTTATGACACAATAAAAAAAAAATCAATTAAGGGTACAATTTTTATCAATAACTCAAAAATTTTGATTTTTCGAATAAGGAATTAATGACATTCTTGCAAAAAATGAGCGATAATTTAGATTTGTTAGCAAATAGAAATTATGTCATATTGTGTTTCAACACAAAATACAACAAATATTGGCTGTACAAAGCCGCACCAAATAAAGGGGAAAAAAATCTGTTTATTCGTATACAAATGGGAGTCTCGTCTCTACAGAAAACTACTATTTACTTATTTATATGAGAAAAACAGATAACTTAATTACATAAGGCGGCAACACTGATGCAGATGTTAATCTACGATATTTAAGATTAAGTGCTACATAATAAGCTGACAACACTAATGAAATAAATAACTAATCATACTATATAAATGACGGAATTTACTAATTGAAGTCACGCAACATTTGTGATTTTAATTAGCCCATTCGATACGGCAAACGACGATCGTCGTGTTTTATAACTTGTACTGCTTTTAATACAAAGTGCGGCCCACGCCGGTCGGCGTAAAACATGAATCTGTCGAGGCCAGCCCCTGGCCGCTTCAGCGTCCGCGTGCAAAACTGACGATACCGCCCCCTCCTCTATAATGTTTTCCCTGACTAGGCTTTGAGAAAGGAATTTGAGTTTGGTTAAGTAGTTATCGGAGTGTATAAAAAACAACTTTAATAATCAAACAATTTATTATAAAGTCTACAATAAAACTTAGAGATGTTCTAGACTTGCGAAATCAGCCATTATGTGTCTAGTATCGAAACTATCTAATATTTTAGATTCTATCGCAATAATGGACAAATTACTCAGTGTTAGTTGATGCATAGCTGACCTCAATCAGTAGTGGTTAGTAGATAAAAACCGTACTTACGATGTTTGCGATTTTTTCCACTTATAATAATCACTGAAAGATATAATACATGTAGGTATGACACTATTTAACTAGTTTTAGTTAGTATTAATTATTCACTTTGAAATACTAACAGTACCTAATATTACAATTAAATAACTAGTCATCAACATCGCTAAACAGATGCGACGAGTGCGCTGTGCGTTACGTGAAAACGAGTGACTAAAAAATGAATACATATTTCGAGATGCCACAGTACGGCACGGGGAACCCCCTTCAACAGTACCTTACAGAGTAACTTACACGCCCGCTCTCAGCGGGCCTGGATCTCTTGTTATGACACTTACACACCGCCATATTAACGATTTTCTTTACAAAACTGATTTTGTAAGTCACATATCGTGATTAAGGGACCATCCATAAATTACGTCACACGAATTTCATAATTTTTGGAGCCTGTCACAGGCCCCGTCCTTGTCACAGGTGGTCACATTTGTGTGACCCCCCCCCCCTCCCTTGGTGTGACGTCACATATTTTAAACTTAGAAATTATTAAATTAAAACAGCACTTCCAAAATTATAATATTTTAGTTTTTCGTTAAGAGTAGAAGTTTAGTTTTAATACTTTAGATTTATACATGTGACGTCACGAAGCTTATGACTCTCCGGGGGGAGAGTGTGACAAGCCCCCCCCCCCCCTGTCACACTATTGACCACCTCCCTCCCTCGTAACGTATGACGTAATTTATGGATGATCCCTTAGTGCAGAAAACGCCGAGGCGTTTAATATTTGCTTCAATACTGGGCACGCCGATCGGTGTTTACGTAAAAATCGCACCGCATCTCACTAAAAATTTAAATTTGGTAGCCGCATGACGCGGCCCGCATCGAATGGGTTCTGATGCTTAGATAAAAATCGTTGTTAAACAAATAAATGCGAAATGCTTACTGTTACACATTTAATAATTATTATTACTAACTGATAGTTGCCTATGTCCATGGTATGTTGTAGAGCACACCAAAGAAAATACATATTTGCAAATCTATAATCGTCGGAGCAAGGGGATATAGGAAGGAATTAAAGAGATTACCCAAAGGTTAAAGAGATTAAAGGGATATAGAATGCAGTGAGTAAGGGATTCATTATTTTTATCCCGTTAGACTGTACTCGATAACAAATGAAAGGCAGAGTACTGTAAAAATATTATTTATTTATTATGTACAATTTCGTATCTAAGCGGCGCCGGCGCTGGTGGCGCGCGCACACGCGAGTAGTACATCGGAATTAACAAATACAGTGAGTGCGCGCACATTTCATGTTCACGCCTCGCGGGACCTACTGACGGCGTTAAGGGTTGCAACACGATCAATTCAAATGAATCATACATTTAAATACCATTTAGATGGATATTCATTTTTGAGACGACAGATCATGTATTCGTATTGGTCGGAAATAATAAGACGCCATAGTCCGGGTTTCCCCGAATTGTGCGAGTTTGAAGGACATCCGGGCAGGATTTTTAGATTTTGGAGACTTACGGCCTTTCTCACCACCTCATGAGGTATCAGAAAGTCAGTTATACTTTATCGGAAAGTCCGTATCAGCTGGCTTTTAACTGCTAACGGTTACTTTATGAGAAGGTGGTGAGAAAGGCCCATAAATCTCTATCGCTCTAATGGTATGATCGTGTATGGGCCCCTTTATATCGATTGTGCTCGTCGCGTGTGCACCGCTCGCAGGCCACGGGGCTTTACATTACTCATGCGTTGTATGGGCCAGTTTCAATCAATAGAGTGGCGGCTAACTAACTCATTATGAACAACTTAAATTTATGAATACAGTTGAAAATGAGAGCAGTCTGTCACTGTAATGTCATTAAGTAGTTTTCAAATAAAGTTCAGTTTAAATTGTCATCGAATAAGTATCGTTCGTCGCCACTTCGTATGTGTGATTCGGCCCAGCAACGCGAGTGCGCGCCGACGCAAATGTCGCGACCTCTCGCAAATGAAGTTGTGCACTAACACAAATATATGTCGCTAAGATTATAAATACACGTTTGTGAACGTCAATACAAATGTCTCCACCAATTTCTTTCTTTTCTATCATTCGATGAAACAAAACCACAATAATAAACTATCCAATAAAGAAAAATCTTAGTTCTGTTATACATATCTACTTTTAACAATAACAGACGAGCTCGACAATGAAGGCAGAGAATGAGCACATTTCAGAATGCAGCCCAGATAATGGAACCCTTAAACGGTTAATATTTTTCTTGTACGATTTAAATAAAATGGTATTAAGTATTTTATTAAATTATATGTAGTATCACTTGAGATAAAATACCTAATAGAAACAACTTTTAGCATTGAAGTGAAGTGTAACTACAGTTAGGATCCCTTGAAGGTACACTGGCTACTTCCCGTTACTATTTATATAAGTGTCACCAACAAGGGCTCGACTTTTTAATTGTTTTAGATCAAAGTTACGTATAAGTGATTGTTACGTATGTTTATATAATTGTGCTATTTATAAGTTACTTTTGCTGGTAACTATCATAATATAGTTACAAATATGTCACAGATATACGAACATGTTTGTCAGATTGTATGAGAGGGTTGATCGATGGTAAATTATAAGTTTCAGGAATAAGATTTGCTTCAATTGTAAATTATTCGTATACAATAAACTAACTTAAACCTGAAGCATTTGTAGTGACATGTTGTAATCTTTTAAAGATACTTTGGCCCAGCGCATACACAATTATTACCTCGACCTTGTCTAGTAGAGTTGTGTGCACATCGCGATTACAACACAACTAAACTGTTTACGTCGATGGAGGTGCGCATACAATCGATCCAGTCGTGGTCGATTTTCAGTTTTCTATGTCCTCAACTGCATATTGCAGGCCTGCACTCTTCACAAACTCGCGATAAACAGGAAAGTACTCGCGTGTGCTCTGCTTTACAAAATAAAAAAAATAGTAAAAGTTATTGTGTATTTAATGGACCGACCCTCAAGCACACCTCTCATAGTTTTGTCTTTAGGTGTATGTCTGAATACTCTTTCAGACTTTTTAGGTAACGCGCAGGTCTTTTCGCTACGCTCTCAATGAACGCCTTCGCAACGTCCGTAATAGTTCAAGTCATAGCGGGAACTATTGCGGACGACGGGACTGTTTAGTCGAGCGCATGCGCATGCGCACGCCAATACACATAGAGTTGTCCGACAGATTTGTCAAAAGTCAATCGATACAGTTTTTGTCGAACAACTATCGAGTTGATAGTAGGTATGTGTTTCTCCATACATTGTCTTCACATAGACTTCACACATACAACTAAATAGTTGTTCGACTAATAATTGTATGTATGCGCTAGGCCTACATATTAATGAACACGAGTGTGTTCGGCTCGTGCGTGTTGTTGGTGAGTAAAGCCGCGTGCGCAGCGCACTAAATGTTTGTTGAATGATCGCCCGCCGCCGACAGTGTCGTATGTACAGTATTATCAGTTATTACATTTTTTTTAAAAATGACCGGTGGCGGGCGGCGCGCACACACACACACGCACACACACAAGCAAGCAATAAGATAACGCGTTGCATCAGTTCCCTACCACATTGAATCAGATAATAATAACAATTATATTACAAGTGCCCCCTAATGTCCACACACACACAAGGTTATATACAGCGATGCGGTCAGACCGCATGACATCTACAATATTCATAGTGATCATATTCGTACATTAATTTTTATTTTTTCATTATATAATATTGAGAGCCAACAAGCATTTACAGCTTTTCTATACAATTTAGTTATTTTTTATAAGTAAATATTTGTATCGTTTGCCTGTGACAGCGTCGGGGCTGTCGGAGCGCTCATGTCACCCGTCGGTCAGCTGACCTGTTTCTATCAAGTTAAAACAAATCTCGCGTAACTTCTATTACAGACTAAAAAATATAATGTGTTTATTCTTCAGTAATCGATTTTAATTATACAATTATTAAATAAGTTAGATATATAATCTTGAAAAATGACTGAGTTATAAGGTTTGGAAGACACACAAAAAGAAACAAGGACCATGTGCTGATGACGTCACTAATACAGTAGTGACACTACATCCACGCGTGAGTCACAGAGATATCTCTATAGGTGCCCACTTCAAGTTTTCTCAAGCTCGTATCGAGCTAATTTTCTAATGAATTATTTTTTAATTTTAATGAGAGTTCCTTGTATGTTAATGGATTTTATGTATTTATAAAAGTCCATTACATTACAAACAATAAATAAAAACGTATGTTAATTAAAATACGTGAGCTTTTTACGTTTTCATCGATAAATGATAAGACAGAAGTTTCCAAGTCTAGTTGCGGAATAACTCATACATAAAACATATCAAGTATAGTTTATTACGGTATTATCGATCAATTGTCAATCGATATTAAATCGTCAGCAGATTATCGTTCGATCGATCGACTACCACAAATCCTTGGATTGACGCGATGCACTACCGAGACATTTGAGATTTACGCGTTTTTCACATGCGCGGTCGCGTTATTGATTGAGACCCGATTAAAGAAATAAACTCGGATAGATCGATCTTAATCTGGTAGCACCCTTTTATAGATTGGATTCGTAATTTGGACACACCTGTACAGCAACTGGTACTAAACTATAAGGTGACACTTTCCAACTGATTTTATTCATCTGAACCTGAAACCATTAAACTACTTTAGATTTCGATGTGAGGATAAAATTCTGTTCTTTTGCACTTGTATAACGAGTCTACGTATATCTGTTATAAGTACAATTTAAAATTCAATGTCATATTTCAATTATTTTATAATAAAAATAGTATTTTTTAATAAAACGTAAGAGTACAATATAATATACTTTGTGGGAGATTCATTAAACAGTTTGGCAAAGAAAATGTAGCACAACGATAGAATCGAAGTTTTTTTACATGGCAACACTATTTGAATAGTAAAGTTGGCGCCACAAAAGAAATCCCGGAGGCGCGGCGCTGTGATCGGCCGACAATCTTGCTAGCTTATGAGTTTCAATTTACTTTATCAAATTATGTATTTTTATTTACACCTACCAATAGAGATGTTAAAATTAGGAAGTAAATTATAAACGGACATTTTTATTTGCAGAATGGCCGACCTGTCATATTCAGTTCCGTTAAATTCCGCGGGAGCGCGCACTATAAGTTAAATCTATAGTAAGATTCACTTTATTAAAAAAAACGAGTGTTTAACCATAGACGTTATTGTCTGTGTGTTAACAGAATATTTTTTTTAATTTGCCTCTTTGTTTGTGTCAGGTTCTGTTTGCCGGTCTCCAGATATGCATTATTCGTGTATAATCCGCGCTCTGTCACAAAGTAGCGATGTGTCCCTCGCGCGTCGTGAGGGTTATCACTCATGACGCTTTATGCACCGACGATATTATATTGCTAACCGTACAAAAAGCACTCAATACACGATTTTATAGAAATAATAGTAACTAAAATTTTACAACGAAATAAAAGTATTTTTCACATAAGACGAAATATTTACTCATAGTATACATATTTCAATGATAGATATTCAATGAATGATAGCGCGACTATTCAAAATGATCAAATTAAAATTATTATTTTCTATTTATTATAATAAAATGATCGCTTACAAGAGAGAGTGGGGACGAGTGAATTAACTAAATTTTAGAGGAGATAGGGCACAGTCCGTTGTCACTGCAGCTAAACCACCGCGGGCCGTCAATTGTGTCTGAAACATCAAGACAAGCCGGTGCCAGCGATTTTGTTACTATCGAGTGTATTTTCGTTGATAATATTAAAGTAAAGATCTCCCGAGGACTCATTTACAATGTAATAGCCCTAAAACACGTATAAATATTCTACGCTACAAGATACTTTGGCATGTAGAGTTATTTCATCCATTCATAGCCAAAGTCTTAAAACGTCGTCAATTATCTTCAATCGAGGCCTGGTGCGGCACCAAGTAACGAAACGTGCCTCTTCGGTAGGACTTTGCGTCTGAGAGTGGCACTAATGGGTTAAATAAATTAGATTTTCAGCTTTATCCAATCTCTATTTATATTCTGAAATCATAACCAGAAAGTGTTTTGGGAGTTTTTTAGTGATTCATAAATAATAGTCGAATTCGAAACAAGTTCATTATTATTATTATTACTTATACTATTGCTTTTATTATAATTATACTTTATTTATACTTGAAGTATAAGTAATAAAAACAATGCAATAGTAGCTTGGAGTGGCATGCCATGTGCCATGTGATCGTAGAGGACCGTTACGTGGCTGATGTTTTACCATTAACAATTGCAGTACTACAAGTGTCTACTCACAACTGTTTGATGTCATACATCTAAATTAAAAAAAAAATCAAATTTTCATTACGAGCAAGTTCATTTTAGCGGCGGTAGTTTCCTAATAGTTAACAACTAAATTCGAATTCAGTCGCCACCACTTCTTCAAACAAAGTTACATGCCATCGGTTTTCTTTTAATATCGCAAAACAACAGAGCTGTCACAACATAATTCGGGAGGCAACAAGTCTCGCGTCGCGAACGGGAGCGGCGCGCGCGCATGTGCATGCGGGCGCCGGTCTGCGATCACCGGACATTACTTACAACTGGCTTGTATTTAAGCGAGCACTAAAAATATAATAAACAGGCAGCAAATCATGATCAACAAAACAAATTACTTTTGTATAACTGAAATAAACAATTTTTAATTATGTACTAAGAATGTCAACATAAAGTGGACGGAGTCCCGCCTTCCATGTCTTTATGTCACCAGAGAACCTAAAGCTTTACTTAGGCGCACCTTTACTTCGCTGCCACTTTCAATATTTCTGCTGCTCGTTTAATTATTTCCATTTAAACATTAGCTAGTGTGCGTCGTGTGACGTCACCAAATGATATATTTTTTATTGATTTCACGTTTTTGAATATTTTTTTGCGTGCCGACGCGGCCGTGGTCTCGATGGCAACAGTGGTCCGTGCGGGGCGTCTAGACGGCAGGCTGCGCGGCTGTGGGCGCAGGCGTGTCGGGTGCGGGCGTGCCACGCATCGGCGGGAAGTGGCGCGGGTCGCGCAGGTCGAAGGTCCCGCGCGGTGGTGAGCCCTCCAGCGCGGCGCCCAGCTCGCAGTCGCGCTCAGAGTCTGCGCCACACAACACTAGGTGGCAGCGGACCCGCATCGCGAGCGCACACCGCGGACGCTCGCGATGCGGACGCGTGCACACTCATTTACAATAGTGATAGGAAGCGAGCCGATGCGCCAACTTTGGCAGTAAACTGCTTCTTTATACTTTCATCAATAGGTGCTGTGTTCCATAAACCCATATTCTCAAAATGACTACATCATAAAAAGTTATTTTGTACTTTATTAGTGTTTCTCACAACTAAATATCCTAGTACTTTTCAAATACTAAGTACACTAGCACCCTAGTTGGATTGACGTCACCCTAGCAGGTCACTAACTCTTCTTTGATGATTCTTCGAGGTTAACCTGCATCAAGAATCCTCAAAAACGTTCGAAACGTCGGGATATAAATAATGTTAAATATACGCGATTTAAACCGTTCAAAGTTGTTTAATTGCTGACTACGTTTCCAGTTCGTGTAATAGTATTGGTCACTTCTAAGAGTGTGGGCTTTGTTGGGATTATTGTATTCAGTTCATAAAATTGCAAACTTACTAAAAACTATATGAGGCAGTCGACTCGCTTCGTAATATACAGAATGATCCACATACACTCGTCGAGTGAGCGCCAGCACGCGTGCGCCTCAACGAGGATGCGCAACAACCCGATAATTCATTATTTAACACCCACACACCTGAAGCACTCACATGGAATACAGTTTTACCAAAATATTTTTAATGAATGTATGATTAAATAACTGTAAGCTATTCTTGAGTGAGTTGCATTCCAATCAATGAATAGCAATGAGAACGATACATCCATCTAATAAACATTGTCGCCAAGCGATGTTACTACACGAAATCCAGGTTTTCATTATTTCACACGCAATAGTCAACTGTTCATATGTATACCTACATACAAAACACACAAATTATACCATATTTGTCAGAGATAAGCTGGTAAGAGGACGGGCAACAAGCCCAGTGACTACAACTATTTTAGTCAGTCAGTAATGTTCTAATTAGGCAGTATACGAGTGTAGTCCACTGCACCTCGTCTGGAGCGGTCGGCCTTGGCTTCCACTATTGATGCCCTGTTTGTTTGCACAACAGAGCTAACTTATTATCTGGACGACTGAATATAATATTCAAAAATGATAAAAAAATGGCATGTTACTGCTAAAGTATTTACCATCAATACTAAACGCATTTAACGATTGAATGGTGGGCCTCGTCATCTCACCAAGTAAAATAATGTGAGATGAGGAGGCCCACCCGGGAATCGAAAGGCAACAATTAGTTAATTTCAAAAATTACTTTTGAGATTAACTAATTGTTGAGATTATTAATTATGATCAAAGAAATTCACTTATAGCTGATCGAAAGTGAACATTCTAACTATACCGCGCAATTGACGATGATATTTATATGCTGTTACCGACATCACAAATGGATTGTCAGGAGATTAGCGCCACTTCTATCACCCCAGAGCCATTTGTCTTTCTTTCAACACCAGTGCCCTCTATCCTATGAACGCGTATTTACTAATTTTAACTACAACTTTAACAATTAACTTCTAAATAATTAAGAGAGTATTTACAAAGTAAAATAATGGAACAAACATATGACGTCGTCAAATATATAGCGCCATCTACAGTCTACCTCAGACACATATTTCTTTATTTTATTTAATAGGGTCACCAACGAACCAAGGGCACCATAGATTTAATTTGTGAATAATTATTTTATTAAGCTGAATTATTTAATTTGCATAATTAAACATGAATGACTATTATACATAAATGTCATTCATGTTAAATTGTAAAACTGTGACGACAGATGTTTTTTTTTGAAAAAATAGGTGGACTGCGTCATAGTCGGTTGAACATTGACATCCGACTGTGTCTTAAAAAGGTTAGGAAAAATAAAATCTATAGTTAATTGCACTAAAATTAAACACAGTAAAACAAGAATACATATGGTGACTAGGTACATTCAAGGTTAATTCTAGAATATACATAAGGCGTTTCGGTAGCACCAGGACAAATAAGCTATAGCTAGTGTGCGATAACAATGTACCTACTACAGTCCTTCTGCTTCTGCTGCGGGGGGATCATGACATATAATATTATGAGTCATAATCATGCATGACGGTACTATTCCTGTCCTAATGAGAATTTGTTCATATGCGAACGAAGCCTTTCGGGGAGCTCGCACCGTCCCGTGTAACAATGTTTAGATGGTTTTCTCAATTTGAACAAGGAAAATTTTCCTTGAAAGATGATGAGAGAAGTGGCCGTTCTGTAACGAATGAAAACATCGATGCGGTAAAGAAAATGTTGCACGAAGGCGCAAAAACTATCTTCAAACAGATAGAGGAGTTAAGATTTCGTCGCCGGTTATTCATGACACCAACACCTCCAATTCAAGAAGTTTTGTTCGCGTTGGGTTCCTCATTCACTGACTGCTGAACAAAACGAGCTCGCGTGACATGGTGCAGGGAAATGATTGTAAAATTCGAAAATGAGAGGGACGAAATATATTTTATATCTATCAGTACGCTCAGACGCTCAAAAAACTCTTAATGCCCAATGGTACAACAATTGGATACAACTGTATTTGATGTGTTAAATCAAAAACGACCTAAAACAGGTTTGATAATGCATCATCTCACAAAGCAAAACTTACACAAGAGTTTTTGAAGACGACAGTGATCCAAGAATTGAGCCCTCCTTATATCCCTGATTTAGATTTAGCTCCATGCGACTTCTTTCTTTCCAAAAGGACTCCGTGGCGGCATTCTTTTCGACAGCCCTGAGGACGCTCGGAATGCTTGTATGGCAGCTGTTGAGAACCTCGCTAAAGAAGAGTATCGCCAGTGCTTTAAATCTTGGTTTCGACGAATGAGTCGCTGTATAGAGACTAATGGAGGTATTTTGAGAAGTGAGAAGAGAAGTGAAGAAGTGTTGTAACTCAAAATATATTTTTTTGTATCTCAAAATTTACCTAGTCAACCACGTAGTATTAAATCAAAATGGATAACTTATTTATTAATGCTGCTCTTATTTTTGTTAACAAATATATGTTGACCAAGATTTTTTTTGCCTTTTTTCTTCGGGTTTTCGATAATGTCTCACATATTTGCATCAGAGCCTGCACTCATAAGTCGTTACTGAGCTTCAAATTTTGTGATAACGATAATAAGGCGATATTAACCAGCGTTTGTTTTTTTTAAATAAAATGTGTGTAGTCGGAAGGGTCGCGGAATACTTACATTTACTTGGCTTAATATAAGGAGACTGTTTATTACTCCATTTATAATTTTGTAGAAAATTTGGCGCCTATGGTTACCCTTTAAGCTTCTTTCATTTACGTTATGAAAAAGTATAAATTTCGCAGTATTTTAACCACTGCACTATCAACGCCATCTACAGATGCAACTCTTTATTACGTTAACAACACATAAATATCATAAGAAATTACATTTATTTAGTGATTCCTCGCTGAATTATGAACTAGGTTTTTTATCACCTTGAGTTACAGAAATAATAAAAACCTCAACTTTGTATAGTATCTAATATTTCACGATAAGTTTTTAGGAGAAAATATCGTTCCATAATTGATTATTGATTAATCAAATGTGCCAGAACAATGCAAATATCAAATAATTTTTCTCCTTAAAAGCAAAACAATTACATATGACTTTAAATTTAAGACCTTTGTTTAGATAATAATTCCTTTATTTAAGAAACTAGGCGCATCAAAACACACATTATGTTATAATTAACTATTTTCACGGTCCATTGTGTTTAATATCAACAAAACTCATAAAATGTACAGTGGTTAATACCTAAATCATTCCTGAAACCGAAAAATGTCGATTCTGATTAATTGATATGAAATTTTTACGAATTTGTAATGGGAAAAATACTATATTTTTTTGTTTTGATATTTATGCAATTTTTTTTATATACAAAGTACAAAAATACATATTTTTAGAAATACAGAACATTGTATGTTAGCGAATCTTGAGCAGATTCCATAATTTTAGGCTTTGGGAAAGGTTAACTCAACTTCGATCGATGAGTTGTAGATCCCGAATAACTCATCAAATTCATGACGGATGACATACTTGTTTCGCTTTTAAGGGGCTAAAAATTATAGTACAGATATGAGTTAAATCCATGACACCTTTGTCCCCGTGATGTGATGCATTAATAAGGAGTTTTTAGATGGTAATGTAACACAAAAAGATGGTCCGTTTTGATGAAACTGCACAGTGAATGAAACGCAAGACGCGGCCGTCGAGGATTAGTGGCTAGCGTTGAAAATTTCGACATTTTGTAGTTCTCATTTGATTGCAACTTATTTCAAACGAAAGTGGGTCGATAATATATTGATGTTACAACTTCTGTTCTAGTTAGGCTTTTAATACTAAATTTGAAATGATAATAAAATTGAAATTGGTAAATCCTGAATGGGAATTTAATTTACAATTAGCAAGAATAAACTTTCAATATGAAAACGTTTAAACCACTAACGTGGTGTATTGTATTCAAAGCCACTCCGAAAATAAAGTGTTTTATTAGTGTTTAGTGTACACTATTGTGTGGGACTTATTAAAATGTACACAGTGCACTGTTATTTAACAAGTGAAATAAGTCTAAATAGGAAACGGTAAAGGAGTGCTGTTTTATGATTATCTTCGATTTAATTAAATGTCAAACTAGACGCACAGTGCGGGTGCTCCCACAATGGTTCACTATAATATAGCATGGATGAAAAAAATAAATGATATCAGCACACATATTGTGTTCTATTAAAACTAAACGACGTCATAAAAAGAAAAACATCACGTAAGCGTACAATGTATGTATTTGGTATAAAAAAAAGTTTAAAGTCAACATACACCGTCGGTGCACCGTTGGTGCGCGGTCGCCGTGCGGACTTACCTCCGGCCTACGTTACACTACGCTAGGGGCGCGGCCCGCTCCGGCGGCTGCTCGCCCGCCGCGCCTGCCACACACACACACTGTACGGCGCGCCCCACCACTGCATCGCCCTCGCATCGGCTTCTTCCCAAATTATCGCGCGAGCACTTTCTTATTGCACTTGCGTAAGTTTCCCGTCGGATCGCGTGATCAGATGCTTTTACAATGTGAAAATATTTTTCCTCATCCAATCGCGCGATTCGATGCAACCGCCAAAATAAATGAAATATTTTATTTCAGCTTTTAACATTTCATTCTTACTGTTCTATGTATAAAGTTATGTTTGAAGTTATCAAATCCGTGATGCCACAGTTATGTCCGTCAAAGTTTACACTAGATTACGAGCAAGCGTCCATTCTCGAGGAAAGTATTACCTGTGACTACTTCAGTCTTACGTGATTTTGTAAAATTATAGCCTGCCGTAAACATTAAAATTTAATGTTTACGGCAGGCTATAATTTAGCTTATTTAATAAGCTTTAATTTTACAAAATTTATTATTTAAAGGAATGTACTCCTGTTTGATTACCTCCAATACTTCAATTTTTTCCTTAAATACGAGTACATGTGAAATATTAAAAACTGTAATGTGACGATATGGGAAGATATTTTATTTATTTTGCCGGTAGCATCACACTGCGCGACCTGATGGGAGAAAAATATTATCATTATGTAGAAACATCGATCAAAAGGAAACAAGAAACGGATCACGTGATCAGACGAGAACAGACGGCACATCGATATCGACAATATGATAGCGGGTCGCAGCCATGTCAATAACATGTATGAGTAAAATCAGCTCCGACGGCACGAGGCCCTTGGAGCGGACGTTGCCAAAAATGAGATGTATGAGTAAGCATAGTGAAGCGTATGGGTCGGGGCAGGCCCCGAGCGACTATGGAGCCGCCGGGGAGCCCCGCCGCAAGCTGCGGGTGGCGTACTCACCGACACGACGATTATTTACAATACCCTGCGGGAAGGAGCGTGGGATGTGCGGACGATAGACACGGGTTGCGATGCCAGTACACGGTAGTACCAATAGCAGTATTATAAACCGACACACAAGCCGCGTCTAGGTCGGAGAAGGGATCGTGTGAGTGGCACGGAAGTGGCGAGGAGCGGAATGTGTTGTCGGTCGCGTGCATCGTGAGGTAGTACCTGTCATTCGCGCGGGGTCCCGGCCGCGCAGCGCGCCCGCGTAACTGTTGGCCGCCGCTGCACCAACAATAAGGTTAGCGGCGACACGCACGCACGCACGCACGCACGCACGCACGCACGCACGCACTGCGCGCGCCGCCCGTTGCCCGTCCGCCGCACAATATTTCAAAACTGACAAAATTATCTCTACAATGCTCTATTGAACGAATTAGATTTTTTTTAAAGAATAGGTACTTAAATGCAATTCTAATAACATGTCCTACTGTTACTTTCAAAAAATCAGTGAATTTTTTTTTATAAGCATTCTGTATAACGGGTGCCTTTTAAGTGATATACCACGTAAAATATTGTTACTTATATGTGTTTGTACAAATAGTGTGTGTACATTGTTGGCATCCTTATGAACAAATAAATAATTCTAAAAAAGTACATTTATTGATTAACCTTTTTATGGATAAAAATTAATAAAAACAATAGATTTAATACAAATAATCTGGATATAACAAGTTCCATCATTAATATACTTTTATAAACATCAACGAGAATGGACTGAGACGAGCCACCCGTTATATTTAAGATATCTTGTTGTCATTACGATATAGGCACTTGTAAGAAATTTTTCAGTGATTTTTTTAAAAGTAGCTGTAGTGACATGCTACTAGAATTCAGTTTAAGTACTCTCTAAAAAATCAAATTCGTACACTAGAGCGCTGTAGAGATCATTTTGTCCGTTTTGAAGCAATGTGCGCCGCCGGCGGTCGGTGCGCACGTGTCGCCAACGGTCATGTTACTGCGCATGCGCCGGGAGTCGAACCGCGGTCGTTCGCATGTAAACACCACATGCCTCTAAACATACCCTATTTTATTAAGTTATCTGTAATTATATGTTTATAAAATAAATTTCATAATATACATAATGTTATAATACAATTTGGATAAACTCCGATCAGATGGATCTACTGTTTATTCCAGGATACTTTTATATGATTCGTGTAAAAAGTGTAATATAATACATAAATTATATACGTATAAAAGAGTGTTTGAGGGTAGATGTGTAAAAAAAATAAACGATAGAATTCAGAAGTTAATTTTTCATGAGTGTGAGTTTGTTATATAATAGGTATGCAACGATAGGTAACTGAAAGGCGTGCAGCGCGCACCGAGCCCACCAATGTGTGTTACACATTTGCATCTGTGTTATACCTCCGTGCAACACAATAAAGGGAGTTCCTCAAGTCCTACACACCCGCCACTATATTATTTATGGGGTCCACCAACAAGGATGATGTATAACAATTTTATTATACTGTAAAATGGCACACGTGGTGCGACCGCACGCATGTTACCGCACTCGCCGGTGATTGGCGCGATGACGCTTCACGTCTATCTGACGTTACGCCTCACTCACGTGCCACGCGAAAAAGGATTAAATATTATTTATCGATCTACCTACAGATATATTACGAAAACATTGGCCATCGGTTAATCCGAAAACACTCGAACGCGTCATCCACGTCTATGAATTACCGTACTTCTGATTGGCCGAAATTTCAATAAAATTCAAGAGAGCGTAGTCGCTGTGTTCGTATAGAAGCCGCCATGTTGTTTGTTAAAAATGCTGTATCCTGATTGGGCGTCGGAGCACTTAGTTGTTGGATTCCCAATGTCTGTACTTAGTAGCTTTTGATCCCGACATCAATTTTCGAACTGCTTTTTAAGGAGTTAGTTAGTTACTGAAAAAGATATACCAAAGAATTGCGAATTAAATGAACTAGATGGCATCATATATCTCATTTCTCGACTGTATGGCGTTTAGCTGCCTTTGATTATATACGTTTCATATATACGTATAAAATTTATTCTCTATTTTAAAAAATATTTTGGGGTATCAATAGCTGTATATATTTATGAATTCGATGTTTGCCGAAGATACCCGAACATTCCCCATGGCCAATGTTTACGTGCAAGATCTGTACCTACATTACAATAACTTATTTGAAATTATCAATTTAAATTAAAGATAGATATTAATCCATAAATAGGTAGATATTCAGACCAAATACACAATGTAGTGTGCTACTTGATTATAAGACATTTTTCGCATAATCAATTATATATTACATGTATATAACTATAATATATATAACATATTATGTATATTACATTATAGTGTTTTGGTTTATTCTTTAGGACAGGAATTTTATAAAACCGAAATACATATTTACTTTTTCTGGTAGATGTCAGAACGTTATTAATCATGAAAGTACCAACAGTTACATTAATTTGTTTTTAATCAAGAAAAATGAAAAAATTCCGGTCTTCTAATAAATAAAAATTGCGAGTAACTATGAACACGTGTATGGTGTGTCCGTGCATTAGTATTGCATTGCGATCGCAGAGAGCAATTATTGTAATCGTGCGAACACCTGATTGGCCAATGCTTTACCTAACAGTTATCAGGCGTCAGGCACACGGAGTCACGTGGTTGGGTTGCGCGACCGTCTATTCACTCGATTTGACTACCTGTCGCGCGTTAACCTGCCAATACTTTCAAACAACTCCGTATAACTGTCTTCGAGCTATTGGTTGTTTGATCGCGGGTGACACCGTGTACGTGATATCATAGGCTTGATCCCATTAACTGTCAGTTTAAACTGATATATGTGGAGTCAAGTAATGACCGTTGTCGTGTAGTGACGGCGATGTTTGCGGCGGGCGCGCTGCACGCTGGCTACAAGAGAGATCGCTGGTTAGTGACCCGTTGGTCGCGGGAGGGCCGGGGAATAAACGAGGGTGTAATGCCGGGGAGTGGGATGGGGTGGGGGTGAGAAACGAGACAAAAAGAAGAGAATGTCGGGCGAAAGGGGACACCGCAGCGGACGATGGCGTCCGAGCGAATCGCCGCGCCCTGTTAGTGTTTGGCGGAATGATCGTAGAGTATGATGGGGTGTGGCGCGAGGCGAGCGCGCCCCGAGCCCCGAGCGACGCGCACACAAGCTAACACTTGTAATTCATGCTAATTCTTATTCTTTCTATATATTTTTAAGCTATTGTCTGTTTTCTCTCCTACAAAAAAATAAATTTATTTATATATTACGTCAACCAATTGTATAAGGCTCACTCGCAACGAACACGAGCACTCGCCAAGTTTCAGGTATTCGTATTGGCTATTTTCTAAACAAATACTCGAATACTAATGGAATAGTAAAAGGCCCACGTGAGTTGGTGGCCAAAAAGAAGTTTTATATAAAAAGAAAAAAAAAACTTTTAAGAATGGATGTTTATTAAATTGAAATGAAAATTACTTAGGTATTAATAGAACCAAAAATATACACTATCTTGAAATTGAACTAAAATTACTTAAGAGTATTTACTAATTTTACAAGGGCATGCGTCAGTTACAGTCAGTTACAATTGGCGGATAACGTTGTTTTGCTGTTGGGAACATGCTTAGTTAAGTACCTATCTATAATTTGATAGTTTATTGGTAGATGGTGATAAACGCCATGATAAGTACAAAAGTTATGTGATATGCTTCGACACGAGAGACGACAAACAAGCCTATTTATGTTGTATCAGAATCCAAAGTGTGTAGACATGACAATGCTCGTGTACGTACTATTTATTGACGTGTGTATTACAAGTGGCGAGGGGCGTGTGGAGCGTCGCTCGAGTCGCGCTCGCTGCTCTTATACTACTTAATGTAAGTGGAAAGAAAATCATTACAAATTATAAAATCAGTCTTATGGTAATGTTATGAAAACAATGTAAAAACAATCAAAATATCAAAGTATAATAAATCGATTAAAAACTAAGAGATCCTTACTAAAGCTATAAATGCAAAATATATATTTGTTTTTGTTGCAACAAATTAATATATATATATATCACTACCAAATTTGGCATACATGTAGTTCATAGGACGGAGTAGATTATATTGACTAATATAGGATACATTTTAATAATTATTTTAAGTTTTTTATTGGATTTCTAATTTTGAAATTAGGATAATTCATAAAATTCTGTGCTATAATTTTATATACCTACTGTATTCAAACTTTTAAATATCAATACTTTACTGTTATTCTAATTTATTGCAGAATACACCGCCCTAATATTTATTATCCACATAAAGGAAGACTTCAGAACTTTATTCGAAAATATGTTGATTTAAATTACGAGAGACTCAGTATGCACTGGAATTAATATTAAAACTAGTTACTGGAATATATTCGCGATGATAGGAACGCGTCTCGCATTAACACACGCATACGTCAGTGAGTATACACGCTAGTGCGTCAGTTTGCCGGCCACTGTACAATGAGGTCCTACACGCAGTCGTGCGAACGTTACTGTCGTGTCTCTCAAACGTGATGTCGTGCCACTGTCGTGTCGGCCAAATGTTATGTCATTTCAGCTGTCATGTCTCTCAAACGTGATGTCGTTCTACTGTCGTGTCGGCCAAATGTTATGTCATTTCAGCTGTCATGTCTCTCAAACGTGATGTCGTGCCACTGTCGTGTCGGCCAAATGTTATGTCATTTCAGCTGTCATGTCTCTCAAACGTGATGTCGTGCCACTGTCGTGTCGGTCAAATGTTATGTCATTTCAGCTGTCATGTCTCTCAAACGTGATGTCGTGCCACTGTCGTGTCGGCCAAATGTTATGTCATTTCAGCTGTCATGTCTCTCAAACGTGATGTCGTGCCACTGTCGTGTCGGCCAAATGTTATGTCATTTCAGCTGTCATGTCTCTCAAACGTGATGTCGTTCTACTGTCGTGTCGGCCAAATGTTATGTCATTTCAGCTGTCATGTCTCTCAAACGTGATGTCGTGCCACTGTCGTGTCGGTCAAATGTTATGTCATTTCAGCTGTCATGTCTCTCAAACGTGATGTCGTGCCACTGTCGTGTCGGCCAAATGTTATGTCATTTCAGCTGTCATGTCTCTCAAACGTGATGTCGTGCCACTGTCGTGTCGGCCAAATGTTATGTCATTTCAGCTGTCATGTCTCTCAAACGTGATGTCGTGCCACTGTCGTGTCGGCCAAATGTTATGTCATTTCAGCTGTCATGTCTCTCAAACGTGATGTCGTGCCACTGTCGTGTCGGCCAAATGTTATGTCATTTCAGCTGTCATGTCTCTCAAACGTGATGTCGTGCCACTGTCGTGTCGGCCAAATGTTATGTCATTTCAGCTGTCATGTCTCTCAAACGTGATGTCGTGCCACTGTCGTGTCGGTCAAATGTTATGTCATTTCAGCTGTCATGTCTCTCAAACGTGATGTCGTGCCACTGTCGTGTCGGTCAAATGTTATGTCATTTCAGCTGTCATGTCTTTCAAACGTGATGTCGTTCTACTGTCGTGTCGGCCAAATGTTATGTCATTTCAGCTGTCATGTCTATCAAACGTGATGTCGTTCTACTGTCGTGTCGGTCAAATGTTATGTCATTTCAGCTGTCATGTCTATCAAACGTGATGTCGTTCTACTGTCGTGTCGGTCAAATGTTATGTCATTTCAGCTGTCATGTCTATCAAACGTGATGTCGTTCTACTGTCGTGTCGGCCAAATGTTATGTCATTTCAGCTGTCATGTCTATCAAACGTGATGTCGTTCTACTGTCGTGTCGGCCAAATGTTATGTCATTTCAGCTGTCATGTCTATCAAACGTGATGTCGTTCTACTGTCGTGTCGGCCAAATGTTATGTCATTTCAGCTGTCATGTCTATCAAACGTTATGTCGTGCCACTGTCGTGTCGGCCAAATGTTATGTCATTTCAGCTGTCATGTCTATCAAACGTTATGTCGTGCCACTGTCGTGTCGGCCAAATGTTATGTCATTTCAGCTGTCATGTCTATCAAACGTTATGTCGTTCTACTGTCGTGTCGGCCAAATGTTATGTCATTTCAGCTGTCATGTCTATCAAACGTGATGTCGTTCTACTGTCGTGTCGGCCAAATGTTATGTCATTTCAGCTGTCATGTCTATCAAACGTTATGTCGTTCTACTGTCGTGTCGGTCAAATGTTATGTCATTTCAGCTGTCATGTCTATCAAACGGTATGTCGTTCTACTGTCGTGTCGGCCAAATGTTATGTCATTTCAGCTGTCATGTCTATCAAACGTTATGTCGTTCTACTGTCGTGTCGGCCAAATGTTATGTCATTTCAGCTGTCATGTCTATCAAACGTGATGTCGTTCTACTGTCGTGTCGGCCAAATGTTATGTCATTTCAGCTGTCATGTCTATCAAACGTTATGTCGTTCTACTGTCGTGTCGGTCAAATGTTATGTCATTTCAGCTGTCATGTCTATCAAACGGTATGTCGTTCTACTGTCGTGTCGGCCAAATGTTATGTCATTTCAGCTGTCATGTCTATCAAACGTTATGTCGTTCTACTGTCGTGTCGGTCAAACGTTATGTCGTGCCACTGTCGTGTCGGCCAAATGTTATGTCATTTCAGCTGTCATGTCTATCAAACGTTATGTCGTTCTACTGTCGTGTCGGCCAAATGTTATGTCATTTCAGCTGTCATGTCTATCAAACGTGATGTCGTTCTACTGTCGTGTCGGCCAAATGTTATGTCATTTCAGCTGTCATGTCTATCAAACGTTATGTCGTTCTACTGTCGTGTCGGTCAAATGTTATGTCATTTCAGCTGTCATGTCTATCAAACGTGATGTCGTTCTACTGTCGTGTCGGTCAACTGTTATGTCATTTCAGCTGTCATGTCTATCAAACGTGATGTCGTTCTACTGTCGTGTCGGTCAAATGTTATGTCATTTCAGCTGTCATGTCTATCAAACGTGATGTCGTTCTACTGTCGTGTCGGCCAAATGTTATGTCATTTCAGCTGTCATGTCTATCAAACGTGATGTCGTTCTACTGTCGTGTCGGCCAAATGTTATGTCATTTCAGCTGTCATGTCTATTAAACGTGATGTCGTTCTACTGTCGTGTCGGCCAAATGTTATGTCATTTCAGCTGTCATGTCTATCAAACGTTATGTCGTGCCACTGTCGTGTCGGCCAAATGTTATGTCATTTCAGCTGTCATGTCTATCAAACGTTATGTCGTGCCACTGTCGTGTCGGCCAAATGTTATGTCATTTCAGCTGTCATGTCTATCAAACGTTATGTCGTTCTACTGTCGTGTCGGCCAAATGTTATGTCATTTCAGCTGTCATGTCTATCAAACGTGATGTCGTTCTACTGTCGTGTCGGCCAAATGTTATGTCATTTCAGCTGTCATGTCTATCAAACGTTATGTCGTTCTACTGTCGTGTCGGTCAAATGTTACGTCATTTCAGCTGTCATGTCTATCAAACGTTATGTCGTTCTACTGTCGTGTCGGTCAAATGTTATGTCATTTCAGCTGTCATGTCTATCAAACGTTATGTCGTTCTACTGTCGTGTCGGTCAAACGTTATGTCATTTCAGCTGTCATGTCTATCAAACGTTATGTCGTGCCACTGTCGTGTCGGCCAAATGTTATGTCATTTCAGCTGTCATGTCTATCAAACGTTATGTCGTTCTACTGTCGTGTCGGCCAAATGTTATGTCATTTCAGCTGTCATGTCTATCAAACGTTATGTCGTGCCACTGTCGTGTCGGCCAAATGTTATGTCATTTCAGCTGTCATGTCTATCAAACGTTATGTCGTTCTACTGTCGTGTCGGCCAAATGTTATGTCATTTCAGCTGTCATGTCTATCAAACGTTATGTCGTTCTACTGTCGTGTCGGTCAAATGTTATGTCATTTCAGCTGTCATGTCTATCAAACGTTATGTCGTTCTACTGTCGTGTCGGTCAAATGTTATGTCATTTCAGCTGTCATGTCTATCAAACGTTATGTCGTTCTACTGTCGTGTCGGTCAAACGTTATGTCATTTCAGCTGTCATGTCTATCAAACGTTATGTCGTTCTACTGTCGTGTCGGTCAAACGTTATGTCATTTCAGCTGTCATGTCTATCAAACGTTATGTCGTTCTACTGTCGTGTCGGTCAAATGTTATGTCGATCAAACAGCCTTCGTGCTGGACTTTCGTTGTACAATCATTACCGGACGCTACTGGATGTTTACCGGGTGTTACCGGGCGCGAGTGTCCGGTACATGTTGTAAATTATATGTAACGAGTGTACACATTAGCGCGACAGTGTACCGGGAGCTAACCGGGTGTTATCGGACGCGAGTGTCCGGTAGATGTAATACATTATGTTTGTATGTTTGCGGTGGTGGTCTCACCTGTCTGGTCGGGGGGATGTGCGGGTGTGTGCGCGGCAGGATGGGGGGGTTCGAGCAGCTGGTGCTGAGCGAGCAGCGCGCACTCGCCGCCCTCAGCCGCGTCCAGGGCGTACACGTACAGCACGCCCTGGGAGGTCGCTACCAGAAGGCGCGGCGATTTGCTCACGCTGTAACGCGCCAACACACATTGTTAACGTATAGACGCACACTGATCTCATCTCATGCTATTCCATCCCATTCCGTCAGCCTATGTCTCTCCATTGCTGGATATAAATTCGACGTAAAACGTCACTATACTTCAATAGTGACAGCATCGTCTTCATTGACTAACAGGGCAATGATAGTGTTTCAGTGGGAAAACAATAAATTCGGAGAAGACTTCCAGACTAAATTACCAATGAAGATATATTTCATTTGCAGTTATAATTGGATTGATATCAAACGTTGCTAAAACATTCACAGTCGTTTGAGGTTACCATGCCGAAGGGCATAGAGATTTCCACAACTTTTGATTTAAAAAAAAATCACATCTCATCTAATTTCAACTAGTAGCACCACTATTCCAAACTAAACTCTAAAGTTACCCTCAGTACCAAGGGTTGCATTATATATCTATAACAAAATTTGCTATTTATAACTGATTGAATAAATTTAACACAAAAGTATTTAGTTGGGTCAAGTTTGTAGAAGGGCCCAATCAGTTATGCCATTTAAACTTCACTTATTGATGGTTACAATAAGTAACTTCGGGTTTTACCATCGCACCGCTCGTTATCCTCGCTTCCGTGACATACAGTCGCCGCGTACAGTGCACTCAGATAGACGTTTTATGCCGCCAACCCGAAAGTTGTGGAATAAACTGCCAGCTGAGGTTTTTCAGTTACATTGGGTTCCTCAAGAATGCTGTGAACAGGATTCCGTGCGGTCGGCAGCGCACCCGCAAGCCCCCCGGTGTTGCAGGTGTCCACGGGCGACGGTGTTCACTTACCATTACGTGGCCGGTCCGCTTGTGAGAGTATTTATTAATGAATATGTTACGCCTTATCTTACTGAACTACCTGACATGGCGCAGCTGAAAAGAAAGTAAGTAGTAAATATAGTGATTTTTAATTTGTTATGGTCTAGACCAGTGGTTCTCAAACTTTTTAAATGACGGAACCCTTTTGGGAAGCAAAATACTTGATGGAACCCTACAATAAAACAATTATTTTTATAAGTGTATTCTATATTAATCAGCATAATAAAAGTACAATGTATCAGTTACTAATTATTATTTACTTCACCACTTGGTAAGGACAATAATAGAAAACATTAAAAAAGAAAAAATCTAACTAGTGGGAGGTATGAAACTGTTTTTTATTTTTCATCAATTGCTTGATATCAGGTTTGATGGAAGAAAGTTGGAGTCTCATATCAGCTTCGGCGTCCAGTCTATTGCGATATTTTGTTTTCGTGGCTGCGTAGGTAGAGAATCCTGTTTCGCACAAATATGTAGTTGGGAACGGGAGAAGAATATCCAGAGCCATTTGGCCAAGCATTGCATATTCATCTTGGATTCTGCACCAAAAATCATTAAGAGGCGTCGTTTTGAACAATGACTCCATACTTGTGTCTGATGACATTTCTAAAAGAGATTCATATATCTCATTTGACATGTTTTCAGGCTTTTCCAAGTTGGGTAAAAAAGGATTATGAATCCAGGAGTTCACTTTAATTTTTGTATTGTGTTCTTCGGGAAAATACTTTTCAAAAGATGCGCGCATCGAACTGAGATATTGGACCAATTCTTCAAACACATTATCTTCAAACATTTCTGAGTCGTTTTCGCTAACAAACTCACTGAGTAACGTAAAACTTTCTATTTCTTTCTTACCAATGCAAATGATCCAAAAATCTAATTTTCTTTTAAAAGCAGTTATTTTATTATAGGCCTGAAACACTGTTGTCTGTTTACCTTGCAACGATAAATTTAATTCGTTAAGTTTTTGAAAGATATCCGCCATAAAAGACAATCGGAACAACCAAGTTTTATCATACAAACGGTCCTTCAAATTAAAAGAAGTATCTGCTGAAAGAAACATTTGTAACTCGGCTCTAAGTTCAAATAGCCTTGTTAAAGTTTTTCCCCGAGACAGCCATCGCACTTCTGTATGGAGCAGCAGTGTTTTATGTTTGCTGCCATAATCTTCACACAATAATGAGAACAATCGGGATTGTAGTGGTCGTGATTTGATAAAATTAATTATTTTTACCGCTTCATCCATAACTAATTTTAGATTAGACGGCATTTGCTTCATCGCAAGTGCTTGTCTATGCAGAATACAATGACTGGAACTACAATTAGGCGCTTTATTTTTCATTCGTGACACTGCTCCTGCTGTTTTACCTGTCATCGCCTTGGCCCCATCTGTACAAATGTCAATGCAATTGTTCCAACTGAGATTATGTTCTTCAAAAAATATATTTATTTTATTAAAAATTTCTTCCCCGGTAGTGTTTGTAAGCAGCGATGAACACATAAGCATGTCTTCTTCAAAAGAACTTTTATATGGATATCTCACAATAACCAGCAGGATAGCCAAACCAGCGACATCAGTCGACTCGTCCATTTGCAAAGCGAATCGTGTATTTTGTAGACGTGTAACTAGTTCTTGTTTGACGTAGCTTGCCAGATCATGGATTCGTCGTGAAACAGTATCGTTTGATAGCGGAACAGTAGAAAGATGCTTTGCAGATTTTTCATCAAGCATACATTTTGTTATGTCTAATACACATGGTTTTATTAATTTCTCAGCGATAGTGTGCGCTTCACCTGCTTGTGCAATGCGATAGCTAACTAAGTATGATGCCTCCGTGGCCTTTTCGTTGGTAGTTTGTGTTACATGCATCATATTTTTTTGACTTTCTAATAACTGATCTTTTTTGCGAACAAAAAATTCTTTATTCTTGTCTTTAGTCTCGGGGTGTACGGTTTCTAAATGTCGACGCAATTTGGCAGGTGCCATGGAACTATTAGGAAGCAGTTTACTACAGAGCATGCAGAGAGGTGAGCCGTTGGAATCAACAAATCCGAAACTGATATAAGATTCATCATACTTCCTTTTTTTCGTCTTTGAAACCGTCGAGCTTGACGTCGTGGCACTCGTGGCATCATCTTCTGGATCGGTGATTGCTAAATTCTCCGCGCGCATTGCTTTTGAACATTCAGCGTCATTAGAAGATGTTGTTGGAACACGTTTAACACCTTTAAGCCAACGTTCCATTCTTCTTTATTTATAATGTTACAAGTCAGGATAGTGGGGTTTAAATAATGCACAATCGTTACTGCGTATAAGAGACTAAATTTAGAACCTACAGGGAAGAAATGTATAAAACTGAGACAACAGAATACAGCAGGCAGTAAAACAATGAACACTAGTTTCTCGCTAGCGAGCTTGTAAGTAGGTAGTAACTTATCGCTCCGAACGCTAATCATCAACTGACGACGCCAACGCGCGATCGCCGCTTTTATACTTAGTCCTAGACTCGATCTCAAATATTCTCGAAAATACTCGAGTCGGCACCTTTGATAAACAAAAAGCAAAAATAAAAACAGAAATTTAAAAATAGCGTTGTAAACAATATCGACTTTATCCTTTGAAGTTAGAGACGAAAGTCGCTAGTTGACAACTATAGCGTCTAATTCAGAGGCGGCTTTTATCAAAGAGACTGAGCGCTTACAAGTATACTACCCGCTCGTTTTAAGTTTGCCGCTGGCGATAGGTATGAGTGTATGACGTTCGAAATTTTTTATTTAATTGTAACAATAAAAATTGTGTACGTTAGATATTTGGGTAAAACTATGACACATTATAAGTTTTGTTGTCACGTGGGGGAGGGTACGCGCATTCCACAGACCGGCAAACTTAGAGCGAACGCGTTGTACAAGTATAAAATTGTTGAGACCAAACTTATGAGATATTGTACCAGCTAATGTAACACAAGCTTATACAAATACAAATAAATAAATAAATAACATTCATAGCGTTTTGTCTCCGCGCGGCCGCGGAGTCCGCACAGCCGCGGAGCGACCAGAGAGAGGTGTTTTGATTTTTTTATTTCTAAATTCTTGCGGAACCCCGACAGAGGTATCACGGAACCCTAGGGTTCCGCGGAACACACTTAGAGTATAGCTGGTCTAGACCATAACTAGTATACTAGTTATAATACTAGTATAGTATAGTATAGTATACTAGTATAGTATAAACCTATACTAGTATAGTGCGCGTACATAAGATATAATACGACGAAAACTCGCTGGATATGGCGTCGGGTGTGTATGAAAGTTGGGTGAAGTGGAAAATACGTTATTCCATTTATGCAAAAGCTCGTAAACTGGATAAGAGAAGAGATCGGACATTCAGATGAACATACTATCACATTCATATTTTAACAAGGCATATTAATAATTAATTTTATTGATTACGTTCCTTAATGATTGATATAATCAAAGTATATGTATATTTAGTCTAACTAAACAGTTTAGAACTGGTGTTATTATCAGTGGCGTAACTATACCATCTGAGGCATGTGGCAAATTCATTGGATGGGGCCCTCCCAGTGAAAATCGTCACGTTGCAATTTAATTTTAATAAATCACTTAAGTAGTTACCCAACAGTATTACCAATATTGTGTGCATTTTAGTTAAATATCTAATAAATTTTATTTTCAAAAGCATAGGTATTACATAATTTTAATGAAATAACAATTTAATATTAACAAGATATTTATTAATAAAATTCTTTTCTCCGAGCTTTCTGTTCCGCAAAAGTATCAATAACATTATCAAAGTTTAAAGATCGGGCCATAGAATTTTCAATAGACAGAATAGCCAAGTTACGTAGCCTGTCTTGTCCCATAGAGTTTCTTAAATAGGTTTTTATTAATTTTAGTTTCAAAAATGATTTTCAGCACTAGCTGTAGTCACAGGAATTGTAACAAACAACATTAATGCAGTACATACTTCAGGAAAACTGCACGACAAAAAATGATTCTTTAATATTAATAAATCAGCAAATTCTCTAATACACGAAGACTTTTCTATTTCGTCTCTGAAGGTGGACCGAAAACTGAGAATTTCCCTGGCAAATGATTCAGATATGTCTTTTATAAGATCAACAAATTCTAGAGTTTTTTTTAATAGTTCAGTATCATTTAAATTTTGCAAAGTGGCAGGTTGCAAAACACTGAAATTTTATTTTTAATTTTTACTAAATTTTGTTAAAAATGTTAGGTTACTTTGAGCTCGCGGCCTCTCGGACCGGGGCCCCCGTCGGGTCGGGGGCCCGTGGCATTTTGCCAGCCCTGCCACCCTATAGTTACGCCACTGGTTATTATAATAATATTAACGAGAAATTGTATTGTTCAAATTTGAGTTGAAATATATATTAAATATTGTTAATAACATTAATCTAACAGATTGCGTTAAATATTTTGAATGTTATATACGGCTATCCAATAGATACGTACAAGTGCACCCTGTGAACAGTGTTGCGGGTTACAAGAATTTTGAATGTAATTAATAGTCGAATGATTTCCTGTACCTTAATATTAATTGTATTTTGTTGCACGAAAAGCAGATGTGAGGGTATTTATTAATAAACTAGCTGTGCCCGGCGTGCAACTTCTTGCACATACTATATATACATAATATATAGCCTATGTCCATCTGGAATAATGTACCTTTCAAATGGGGAAAGAATTTTTCAAATAGGTGCAGTGGTTCCGGAGATTACCCTCCACATACACAGAAACTCACAAAATTCGCACTCTCTCTTTACTATATTAGTATGGATATGTTATGATAGTGGAATAAAGAATTGTCACTGGTACCCGACGCCGCTCGTGTTCCATTTATTATATATATATATAAGTAAAGGCATCATGTGAATAAATAAGTACGGACTTGGTGAGGGCGGCGACGGCGCGGTAGCCGGTGCGCGGCAGCCGCGCGGCGGCGAACGCGCGCCCCTGCGTGAGCACGTCGGTGACGTGCGCGGGCAGGTACGTGGCGCCCGCCGACACCGCCGACGTGATCCACCCCATCCACGACGTGGCCGCCGCGTCGCCCTCCGCCGGCGTCGGCGCCGCCTCCTCCTCGCTGGCTTCCTGCGCGTACGTATCCATACATATTATAATACTTAATACATTATTATAATATTTCAGCATATACAATATATATTTTATAATTTCTATATAAACATTTATAATT
Source organism: Sesia apiformis (assembly GCA_914767545.1). Taxonomy (NCBI): domain Eukaryota; kingdom Metazoa; phylum Arthropoda; class Insecta; order Lepidoptera; family Sesiidae; genus Sesia; species Sesia apiformis. Next base: position 20,460,558 of record OU611956.1, read on the forward strand.
GTTTTATGTATATATGTACGTGTGTGTATGTTTTAAAAACAATAGAAATATCAATCAATATTAATCACTATATATCAATATCGAAGCAACAATCACAAACTCCCACGAATGCGTCACAGAAGCCGCCCCAAGCCTCCTACAGTTGAGCGACAACCTGCCATCTTACCATGCATCAAGGGCATCACTGACAAAATTGGCAATATCTTAAGACGAGCTTCAATTAAAACTTACTTCAAGCCGCACAAGAAGATTAGCCAATTTTTAAGACCGGTCAAGAGCAATATCCCCCTACAAGATGCAGGTGTTTACAAGCTTGATTGTGAATGCGGGTTATCATACATTGGGCAAACAAAGAGGAGCATCGGTATCCGGATAAAAGAACACATAGCTGACATGAAGAACAGACGCTCGACCAAGTCTGCAGTTTGTGAACATGCTCTGGACAAACCCAACCATTACATTCGATTTGATAATCCACAAATCCTCGCTAGAGAGACCCGGTACATGCCAAGATTGTTACGCGAGGCTATTGAAATTAAGAAACACCCAAATTTCAATAGAGAAGATGGTTGGCAAGTACCACCGGCTTGGGATCCAGTCATTAAATTAATTAAATCACAAGGCCAACGCCATACTGCAAGACCTCTGGACACCGTGAGCGAATACTGCGTGCATAGGGAATGTTATGATTAAAAAAAATTCAGACGGTAGTTCAAAAAATTTCAGACGGTAGTAATAATTTCTTAATAACTCAAGTGACAAATAAAATCAATTAGTCACCCCGTGACCACGTCCACTGCAAAGTGTTCGAAACGTCGGGATATAAATCATGTCAAATATACGCGATTTAAACCGTTAAAAGTTGTTTAATTGCAAAATATTAATCACTGTTCAGAATTTAGCCATTTTATTCATAATTCTTATAAATGTATAAACACTCACAAAAATCTATCGAGGAGCTATATGACGTAAAATTTATAGTGTATCCTAGTACGGGCTCTTTGCCTTCTTGAATGGCATCGTCCATCTTTTGACGTGTGCTCGCCTTTGAAATTGAGATTTAAATTGGTCCATAAGTTGTTGTTGAAATAAATACAAATACTTTACTCATAAGTACCATAACCAGTCCATTTCACAGTCCACTGCCGGACATGTCCTAACGCACATCGTCTTGTACTCGTACATGAGGAATACATGGACAATGTACATTTCTTGCCGATTTGTGACTGTAGACGAAACATTAATCCATCACTATACACCAAAACAAAATAAAAGTCAGTAAAAAGAATAACAGTGGATTTCTCCCGGTAAAAGTGCTCCCAAGTCGGCCGGAAAGGCTATGTATGACCAACGATTTTGGAATTCACGAGGTATTATAATGATTGACTGTCTTGAAAACTTAGCTCGGTGGAAAAAGATGTACCTCAAATGAGAAGCTCATAATCATAACGTGTTTTATAGTTAACAAAAAAAAAAACATTTTTGGAAGACTTAAAAAGTTAGAATATCGTTGGGTTACGTGAATAGAGTTAGATGGAGATTATGGTGAAAAGTAAAATTGATCCTAACGTAAATATTGCCCTTTTCAGTCGCTGATTTATCAAAGCAACCTCGTAATCGTCATGATTAATAATATTATAGATTAAAAAGTATAGAGTACATAAGTATCGGTATCAAACGCACTCAATGTGGATACTTTTCACGTGTCCGTACCTGCAGCTTGAACACGTGCACGGTCTCCGTGTTGCTGGTGGCGGCGAGGTAAGCGCCGCAAGCGCTGAATGCTAAGCAGGCGATGGAGACACAGCGCTTGACGCCGCGCCGGAACTCGAAGAGGCGCGTGCGCTCAGGTACCGCGAACACGCGGATGACGGTGCCGCGCTCGGATGCGGTCGCGAGTCGCCGCCCGCACATCGACCACGCGAGCGCCGCTAAAGGGCTATCGTGAGCGCTTATCACGCATTTCGCGTTCTGGAACACACGCCACACTCTCACTGAGACCGCTTATGGCGATGTTGACGCACAACTCTTTATTCGAGAAAATAGTATACCATCAGCCTATGTTTCTCCAGTACTGGATATAGGCTCCACTGGTGGATTCTCACAACACTCACCACTAGGGTGTCCCATGACATAAGGGGATTTCTTTGGGAAACCAACCACATTATTGAGCATATTTAAAGAGCATTAAACATTATTGTAAAGAAGACGCACGATACAAACAAATATTTATTTCCTTAGAAGAATTCTAGCGACAAACCAGGGCGTGCAAACGACGAACTTTTTTAAAAAACTAGACTTCTTTTCTTTCATACGTTTTATTAATTACAATGGGACTTATTTAACTACGATTTCAGCGCAATGGTAAAGGAATTCTGGCAAATCTCACTCACTCTAAAAATACCTATTTTAAAGCACTGTTGTATAATTTTAAAGTGTAAGTTACTGTCTGTTCTGTGAGTCTGTGTAATAGCGGTGGTATATGGAAGTAAGGCACATTTAGTTAATGGCAATTTACTATTGTTTCATTGTATGCCTTGTGGGCCGTTCTAGAATATTGGCACACGTCAGTTCCATCGTACCGTAAACTTGTAGAATTGTAAGTTTAGGGTACGATGGAACTGACACGTGACGAGGCATAAAGGTTAAAAAGAAGAAAAAAATATATTTCATAAACCTATGATACTCTTCATTGTCAAATTATACTAGTATATTTAAATTATTTTTGTAATTACCTTTATCATAAGCTTTTGCGCGCGCTGAGTGTGCCTTCCAGTAATGTACCAAATAAAATATTGTTTCTTATATGTGAAACAGTGTGGGTACATTGTTGGCGCGCCTTATAAATAAATAATTATACCCCTACCCCTAGAAACGTATAGCAGATGTTCATTGAACAGTCTTTTTATCATGAGATAATTTATCTACTGTGCTCCTACCTTCTCTCTATAAATACATCCTAAAATTTAGTGACAATATACACACGCAATGCCGCATGGTTTATATAAACCTGATCATATGATTACACGATTCGTTTATCGTAGCTTGGTAAATTTAGTCTAACTTAATATACGCATTATACATAAGCTACTTTATCAAAAGCCATTTAAATTTGATGTTATCAAATACACATATTTATTCTCCGACCAGTTGGAAACCCCTCGACTGTCAAATGCCATTTAACAGATGAATCACGTTTTTTCTTCTCAGTTATAGTAAATGCCTATTATTTTTCTCGTTCGCATGCAATGTTGATTATATTGTTGTGCTATGTGCATACTTACGAGGTGCACAGCGTCGAAGATCTGTACTTCGCCGACGGCGCTGGAGCCGGGGTAAGCCACGTAGCAGCGGTCGACGCTCGGCGAGAGCGCGCACAGTCCCCGAGGGTTCGGCGGCGTGTCGCGGATCGTGTGCAAAATCTTCATGTCGCGGATGTTGTGGATGTGCAGCGACTCCTCCAGGCACACTATTAGCCTCTGCGATACAACACGTAATCACGTGTCACTTTTATATGCAAAGATGGCGGCGAATGAGCATACAGTCCACTTGGCACACGCCAAAATCAGTCCAGAACGACAAACGCTGGCATGTCCCTGGATTTAAGAAAGAGTTGGGAGAATGAGGAAGGATAGGATAGGACGCGATGGGAATAGGTTCTTGGATATATCTCACTCACTACCGAAACACGTGCGTGCATTGGGGAAATAGGATAGAATAATAGTCGTAAATGCAATACATGTCACGGTAGTGACGGTGAGTGCGGTGGCAGCAAGAAGTGTTAGTGATTTCAACAGATGAATCCGTCTTCAATATGTTTATGTAAAATAATTCAATGATTAATTTAATTAAATTGTACATTTTTCATGTAGCACCAGTTAACGCCAGGAATCCTAAGTGCGTTGTTTTTGGGGACGAAAAAGTCTCCAAAAACACATTTTGTCATATTTGTTTGTACAATAAAGCGTGTACATTGTTGGCTTGCCTTATAAGTAAATAAATAAACAAGGCGGGCGCGGTCGCGTCTTTAATAAATGTACTGAAACGTCTCCCATGCCCACACAGCGCGGTTTAGGCGGAAGAAATCGCCTGCGCCGGCTCGTGCGATGTGTTGGGACGTTAGAAGTCTTTTCTCAACTCAAGCAATACTCACAGATCTATTCAGTTTCACAGCAAGAATGGTGTTGCTATAGCTGTAGTTGCATATTTCCGTGCCTCTCTTGTAGTGACACACGATCAGCTTCCTGGAACGAAAACGTGTGAAATTTCAATAAAGTGACATTTAATCGAATCGGAAATTTGTTATCTCATTATAAATTTCGTTGATATTCATTGTAAGAATATTAATGAATATTTTTTTTTATTTTAGATATATTCAATTGTATATTCGTGTTCCAATATAATGTAGGTATATTCCGCCAAACTGTGTTATTGGCGAATAAGCTTTCATTCCCTACAATTTTTCCTAGTAAGATATAATTTATCGGTATGTTATACTCATCAATATAATATGTAGCTTGATAAGACATTAATATATAATACAATATATCATAGATGTATGTAATATATCCATAGACTAGCAGCAAAGTTAAGAATAAAGAAATAAAGTGTGTTGGGTTGTGTTGCTTGCGCGCGCGCATTGCTGTTCATATTTGTACATTACAATGGAAGGATGAAAGAAAGAAAACTTTATGTTTACATTGTGTTCTTCTTTAACGACCCATTTAAAGTAGTATTTGCTTTAGTCTATGCAATTTCTGTAGCCTTTAATGATTCACATTTTGTAAATCATCTATATTCTGTCAAGTCACTGCGACATCTGTGTTGAAGGAAAACATTTGAACAAAGAAGCGCATTGATAAAGTGTTTGTAATGCGCGCGAGTGCAACTGATACCGATAGAAAACAAAACATTATATATTTTCACAATAGATAGACAACGTCTAACGAGTGCGATTGGTCTAGAATCTATTGGAGCCGTGAACGATGTTTTACGTGTGTTTGTTTTTGTGATAAGAGGGATAGTATCTAATTGGTCGTTTTGCTGTAAATTTTTGTCAAGGTATTTCCTCAACAAAACGTTACACGCATAAATTTGTTATGATCACGATAATGATGGTGTATTGCACCTGTGTGTTACAAGGTCTGTCCCTTCAGGGTGCGTAACTGATTGAGTTATTCCTTTCTCACAGAAGAATGCAGTGAAATGTATCATGCACCAGATTTCTCAGAGCTCACTTTCCATTCAGTCTCATCAAGTTGGGTGCATCCTAGGATTATAACCAGACAATGTACAATACTTATTGTGCATTAAAGTATCAATTCATGTTCGAATTTGTAATGTATTTAATAATTTATGTCTGTAATATATTTGATGTTTCTATTCACTATAAAGAAACAAACCAAGAAGATTAAAATTATATGTTGTACATGTTTTGGTGAATTTAATTTATTAACATATTTAAAAACTTGAGTAGTATCTTGAATATTACTTTACAAAAAACTTACTTTACATCTTATTGCCTACTCCTCGCCCCATATAATCGCATCGAGTGACCACTGTGATGGCATCGACAACACTTTTGTTCCATTATACTACTTAATGGTCATCCCATTCCCCTCCTTCCCAAAAAGGAATGGCGAGTGTAATGGAATTACTAACATTTCAAAATTCAAGCTCAAACAATTTAGTTGCAGAATATACGATTTAGTAGGATAATAAACATTAAACAATGATACAGTAATATGATGCTAAGCCACATTTGACGTATTATACTCTCTATTCCTCTACTTCCCTTCTACTCCGTTATACCTATTACCCCGATCCACTCCTAAATCCTCAAAGGTTGGCGGTGCGTCCGGAGGCGTGTCAACGTTTGGTGTTGGCATATGTCGCGGGGTGGCAGTGTCCACTTACTACAACCAGATCGTCTGTCTGTTCATCTGCCACATTCTAACAATAAAAATAAAACTTTTGCATTACAGACTATTATAGACCTTGTTGTCTAAAATAAATAATTTACTAGGGTCATTGCACTGCGACCGGCGAGACATTTAATTAGAAAATTTAGTTATTTAGTGTCTCAGCTTAGGACAATGAAGTCTCAACTTTAGAAATGAAACCCGAAAATAAACCTTTTGCGCGGTAATTTTTTCAATATTGCAATTTGGTTAATTGGGGTGCATCTTATCGGCACGGCGACAATTTGCGAGTCCGTTTGGAGCGCGTTAATTGGAGCGCGAGCGCGTTAAATCAAAATATCAACGAGGTATCAAAATGGAATATGAGCATAAATATTTCCTATTTAACTATGACACGCGCTAATCGCTTGCGGCGGAACATTTGGTTATTTTTCGTTTTTGCGCGGAATGATCCAATTACAATAAAGCCACTTAGGGAAAAACATAAAATTCATCTGTTGATCATCGTGGTTTCATGCAATGTGGTGCAATCGCGTGCAATCGAGCGTGCAAGTAATGAGTAATTATTGCACAATGTATTAGTATCCTCACATATATCCTATCGATAGGTGTTAGTTCTGGTGTGTGCATAGGAAAGTTAAAATAAAATAATCCGTGTTATATACCTATCTACAATTTACCTTGGACTTCCAACTGGTTAGAAGCCACTCACAGCCAAACTAATCGTCCGTAGGTATATAAAGATGAGTTCATTATACGATCGCACCATCAATATCACCGCGATGACTCCCCGTTATTTCCATGAGTACTGGAGCCACTTTGAAAATGGGGAATACTTATAATAGGGCGAGGACAACTCAACTATTTATTTATAAAATTATTTATATATACTCGTACATATTTTTTTATAAATACATATAATTGTTATATGCAATTGACTGTTACGACTACGTTCAAAAGATCGCCTTAAATTCATTTGACTTCTCAAATAGTCACCAATAAATTGTAATAGTAGGCCCTTGCACAGACCGCGATCCACAAGGACAAGGGCTGCTATCGCTAAACACTCTTGTTAGTCTATTGACGTGTGCTCTGCTTTAAGTTTTTGATATTTAAATAGCAGTTAACTGTGTTTTATACCAAATAAAATAAATAAATAAAATTTATTTATCTTCAAAAGAAGATGTCGTATTCGGGGGCGTGTAACCCCGTGTTGTCATGCTTCACGATGTGGAGATGTATCGCGGATGTTAATCCGACAGTATTGCTAGGTGAACTGTCTGCTCGCCTTTATACAATTTAATTCAAACAATGCAACCAGTATGGCAGATATTTTTAATGTAATAATAGTTTTAATTTAATATTTGATTTATAGTTCAATGCAGTTTATAGGACATGCTCGCCAACTGTCTTAGTTTATGGCGTAATATTAGCCAATATTACCTTAAACGCAAACATTTATTAAAATATAAATGTTTGTTTACATTGTATTAATTAAATTTCTATTCATGAAAAATGTAGATGTTTAGTTAAAAAATCCCCGAAGTAGGTAAGTAAAAATGAATGTCGATGTTATTGTGTGCGATAAGAGGCCGCGTCAGCCGCGCGCACGTGGGGACGGACGGTGACGCCGCTGACGCAGCGCGCGCGCATCCACATCTACGCAGTATATTATACGCAAGTCGAACACGGTTTATTGTGGATCACAATGCACCTGCCTTCACCCGGCTACAAAGTTAGAATTACTGCACCGCTTATGATAAAACAAATCTTCCCAAATACACAAATTGAGTTGGAACGAAATTATTAATAAATAATAACCAAATAAAACACTGACGTACGTTGTGTTCTACAACTACGTTTTTAGTTATTATGACAGTTATGTGAAACGTATTAAAAGTGTTCAAAGGCGGTTGCTCTACCATTTAGCTTTCAAAAAACTACATATATTGCTAAGAAATTACCGAGCTATTCCAAACCACTCAAATATTATAACACGTATCTCCCAGCCGCTCGCAAAAGGTTTTCAGCTATCGTTGTTTCTGCACAGTAATTAATGGCAGGATTGATTGCCCCAATATTCTCAATAGAATCAGTATAAAAGGTCCTCCCTATTCGCCCAGGAAACATGCTCTTTTCGAAATACCTCCCATCTAAAACAAATGTAGCATACCACTCGACCCCTGCCCGAGTTTGTAGAACTTACAATAATATATCAGTCTGGTGTAATCGATTTAACATATAATTATGGCAAATTTTGAAAGAAAATTTTTAAATTATTGGTCCAGGACGCCCGTATTTTTTACGAAATATATAATTACTTAAATAATTATAAAGACACTACTCATATATGAGGACCCCAGAGGTAAAGGGGTCTAAGTGACAAAATTTATGTTTTGAGATAATTGAACCAAAAGTCAACAAAATTTTGTAAGGGAAAGTTATTTCTTTTTTGTTTTGACCATTTTAGGCCAACACTTTGGCCATTTGCGTCTAATTAGTACTAACAATAGATTATTAAAATCACCTGTACTGTAGTTACTGTATCAGTTTGAGTCTTTACTATAGTTACTGTATCTAGGTAGCAGCACCTGTCAGGGAAATCACTTGGATCTCCTCACCACTAAAAAGAATAGTATTTTAACAGTCTGTTACTGCATCTAACTCAATTCTTTCGAAAATGTCACTTAGACCCCTTGACCTCTGGGGTCCTCATATGTAAGTTCTTATATAACTTTGTGTTTTAAGCAATAATCATGTTTGTAAGTATAGGAATATTATAAATTAGATTTAAATATACTAGCTGTTGCTTCGTTCGAGTGGTCTTCAAGTACCTACTAATTCAGAAAGGGCCGCGGGCGCGCGCACGCGCACTCACAACATCTCACCAAAGTTTCATCGCAAACGGATGAATGGTATGGAAACACATACGGGACAAACAAAGAAACATTCATTTATATATATAAGATAGATGATATGTATATTAACCCTATTAAGGTAACCATACGTCTCTCAGACGTATAAGTGTATTCAGACTGTCGCCATATTGAGTGTGGTGGTGGGGGGAGCCCTTCCTCCCAGTTATGCCACAGGCAGCTATCCAGCTTCAAGTCAGTCGCACCACTGCGGTCCTTCAGTGTACATAAGGTGAGTTTTTTCGTTTTTTACGAGTGTGTTCTTGGTAACAACACGTCTGCCAGACGTGTTGTTACCTTTTGACGTAATTATTTGTACGTCTCCCGGACGTATTGTTGCCAGTAAAGGGGTAATTTTTCGATGTCACCCGGACTATTGATTATGAAATAAACCTCTTATAAAGTAACAAGTTACCAAGCAAAATTTATTTTGTACCTAAATTCATCAATTAATTATTGTTTAATTTTTTTTAGGTATCAAACATGGAACAATTGCGAACAGATGAGGAAATTCAAGCTTTCTTTGACGAAGTGGAGGAAGATGTGGATTTAGAATCGGAATGCAGTGAGGAGGAAAATAATGTAGAAGTCCAAAGTGATTGTGATCTTGATTCCGATGACGATATAGCGGATCCTGATTACATGCCAGAGGAACGTGACGAAGATGAAGTTATAATGGCAGAGGTGGCGGAACAAACTTTTGCGCCTACAATTCATTCTGAATCGTCAACTTCTTCAGGATCTGGGCAAGGTAAGAAACGGAAACAACCCAAAAAAAGAAAGTTACAAAACAGAGACTATGAAGAAAACATGGGACCAATTGAAGACCCAAAAATAGTAAAACCAAACTGCGACGTTATGACAGGAAAGAATGGTGATTTTATCTGGAATACTGCTGTAACACCATCATCAGGAAAAACTGCATCAAAAAATATTGTTCATGTGAATCGAAAACTCAAACATGAAGCGCTCCATGCTACAGAACCAGTGGAATGTTTCAATTTATTTGTCATAAGTGAAATAATTGACAAAATGCTTTTGCATACAAACCAACAAATTTCTGTTCAGAGGGAGAAATATAAAAATAAAAAAAATTATACATTTGAAGGATGTTTCGAGTTTAGAGTTGAGAGCTCTTTTGGGGACAGCGATTTATAACGGAGAAAAACGAGATAACCACTTAAAAATTGAGGCACTTAATGAAAATGTGCATGGTGGAGACAGATATCAAGCATCATTTTCTGCAAGAAGACACAAATTTTTGTTGAGTGCACTTCGCTTTGACTCACGTGACACAAGAGAAGAAAGACAGAAACAAGATAAGCTAGCTCCCATTAGGGAAATTTGGGACCTAATGATGGAAAAGTGTAAGTCACTTTATGAACCAAGTCCCTACTTGACTATTGATGAGCAGCTTGTTCCCTTCAGAGGGCGAGTTGGGTTCAAGATGTACATTCCAAATAAGCCCGCTAAGTATGGAATGAAGATAGTTATGATTTGTGACGTTGGTACGCACTGCATGTACGCCGCCATACCATACTCAGGTTACTCTTATTTCAAGTATGCATAGTGATGATGCAGTAAATGAGGCTAGCTTGAAACCTGAGCTCATTTTGACTTACAATCAGACGAAAGGCGCTGTTGATTCCTTTGACCAATGCGTGGGTCACACCTCTTGTATAAGAAAAACAAGAAGATGGACCATGACCTATTTTTACAATATGTTGAATATTGCTTGCTACAATTCTTATGTAGTTTATCTACTAAATTTTCACAAGAATCAATCGCAAGCCTCAAATAGAGAAAAACCATTGTCAAGATTTCAATTTTTGATGAAGTTAGCTGACCAGTTGTCATTTCCCTGGTTGGAACAAAGACTTTAACAAAATTTGCCTAATTCACTAAAACAAATCATCCAGAAAGTCCTTGGATTAGAAGTGGATCAAATTCAAATTGTTGAAGAACCAAGAGAACAAAATGTCACTAAAAAGTACTGCTCATATTGTTCATATAAAAAAAAAAGAATGTCCAAAATGATTTGCTATAAATGCAAAAAGTCTGTATGTAGTGAACACAGCAAGATAATATGCTCAAAGTGTCAAAACTGAATTTATACATTTTTTCAAGCTTATCCGAAGAGTTTATTGATTATTTTTTAGTTAATTTTTTTTTACTCAATTTCAATTATATATTTGAAAAGAAAAATACGTTTGAACTTTGAATTTGTTTATTGTATTTTTAATTTTTATACCATACCATATAATATTATAAATACCATATAGGTATTATAGGTCCAAAGGGGAGTTCAAACTAGAACTTCTTAAACTCGTTGCCAGGCTCGCACTACCCGGCTAGCCTATTGTATTACGCGTATTTATTTATGTTTTTGTGCTACACATAGCATAGTGAACTTAATATATATGTATATCATATTATTATCGAAATTTGCCAAAAAATGAATATGTGAGTCTGAGAGACGTGTTGTTACCAATAAGAGGGTAGTGGTCCACGTTACCTTGATAGGGTTAATATGATTCAATATGATAATAAGTAATGGATAATTTAAGTTTACTTCTTGTTGTTTTATTGTTGTTTTATTCTTGTTGACTAAAATTTATAAATATACGGGCGTACATGCCCTCGAGGGCAAAACAGCTGTGCAATCATTTGAATGTCATCTGTAGTTACCCGCTTTAAGAAAATTAATTTAATTTAAATTTGAATTAGCAAATACAAGCTTGAAGTATCCTATCTCAACGTTCACATCTAAGTAGGTGTGTTACGTACCTGTACCTATTTGTAAAATAAAATATTTATTGTTCATTTCATTTTAAAAATATATAATTGGAAACAGCCGTACTTCACCAATCAATATAACTCTTAAACAACGTTCGTGTTAACGATAATGCGTCATTTAACGTGATTCAGATAGTGATACGGTAAACATTAATATAATAATTACGTCAGCACTGTTTGCCGCGGCCTCTTACGGCCGAACGCAAGCGTATAGACAATTTTTAAAACGTGTAAAATATAAAAAATAGATAACACATGAACCGAAAAACAATAACATTACAATGCAATTACAAAGTGAGAAGTTTTAAAAAATTAAATAAAAAATATGTATAGAAGGTCCGGCGCAGAAATATTATATACTTACGTACCTACTTTCATTTTCGTATATAGCAATGGTGCAATTAGCACATTATGCCAGTGTCATGTTTTCTTCGTAATTAACAATTTCAATGTCTAAAATGTATCCTGTCAATGTCCAGTGCCGTCGAAGTAAGTCAGGAGTCACTCAATCAAGCGATTGTAGGTTTACTGAGGACAAAAGAGGACTCCTTGGAAGCATACGTAAAGCGCAGTCCTATGAGTTTATTTGACAAACATTACGTACAAAAAACATTTTGAAGTTTTACAAACTATCACTATTAAATCACAAAACGCACAAATAAACATTTTTTACAATAATTCAAACAAAAACTCAACTTTACTTCTCGAGTTCCCGCTAAAAAGTCATATACGTACGTAGATACTTATTATCTGTTGTTCACTGTTTCAATCAGAAAAGGGAATGACAAAAAAAAGAAAATTCTGTGTATCTATATTATGGTAGGATAAATCGAGTACAACAAAAATGTACGGTAGTGTTTTTTTAGCCACGACCGAACGGAAATGATACTCGTAAATGCATTTTTGTATTTATGCAAGTGTTACATGTAGGGTTTCCGATTTCTCGAGGTTTTTTAGTTCTCGGGTGTCGAGAGTTCTCGAGCCTGATTTCTCGGGTCTTCTCGGGTTGTCGAGAAAAAAGTAAATTTTTGTCTAGATTTTTTATTTAAATAATAAAAAGAGTCTTTAATTTAATTGTGTTTATTTTAAATGATAAAATCAACATAATTTGAAACAAAAAACTAATTCTTAATAAAAAATCAGCTCAAAACAAATATACTAACTAAAAACAATCATATTTTTTCTTCTCACCATAACTAATCTCACTAATTTTTAATAAAAAACAAAATCTCTGTTAACAATCAGCTTAAAACAAACATTTTTAACTAAAAACAATCATAAATTTTCTCATCATAACTAAAAGTCACTCACTAATCTCACTATGTGGGTGATATGGTATGCATCACAATTTTTGGCAGTTTTAATGTAATTAAATAATAGGTATCTGCTATTAATACGAAAAAAATAACTGTCTTTAAGCCTACTTATTAATTCTTATAAAATATGCCTTAAGATAAACTAAAGCATTAATAGATTTATCAGACAGGCGGCTTCTAATCTTACTGACCACATTTCCCGATATGGAAAATACCCTTTCATTTTCTGTTGAAGTCGGCTTGACTGAAATTAATGCCTTGTATAGTGTTTCCAGATTAGGAGTCCTCTTGCCTGTTTTTTCAAATAGCAAAAACTCTTTTTTTATTATTGATTTTGAAAGCACCACAGCATTAGTTGATTCATCATTTTTCGAAACACCTTTTATTGCTCTCTCTAATTGAGCTGCAAAGCTGTCTTGTTCAGGTTCTGATTCGCTTACGCCTGCTTCAACAACTTCTGAATTATTTTCTGTCAAAGGTTCTGTAGTAGTGGGAACAGTGGGGTATAGGCGATTGAATAAGTCTTCAGCATATCCAATTAAAAATGTCTTGCTATTATCGATAAAATAATCACTCTTTTTGTGCATAAAATTATCGGGGCTGTTTAGGTAGCGTAGCAGCGATATTAGAGGTGTATTCCGACGATCTGATATTTTCATTTTAAGAGATTCTACTAATTGAAGAGCCAAAGGGTGGTCGATATTTTGTAATTGTTTTAGCAACACGTCTATTATAGCCTCTGCAGTTAGTAAATTGGCACCTTGTCTGCTCAATGCTTCTACTGCAAGTTTCGTTGGCGTCAATATCAACAGCAATTTTTGTAGTACACAAATATTTTCCTCCTTCCATTTAAATGAGCTATCTAAATCAATCAAGGCTTTTTTAATGGAATTTTTTAACTTCAAGAAACGCTCAATCATTGTTAGCTTTGAATTCCACCTAGTTCTGACATCCTGTAATAAGGCTAGTTCTGCCCCGAATTCAGTCTTCACATGTTTTTGTAGTGTGATATTTCTGAGAGGACTCTTTCTGAAAAATCTTATGATCGAACGGGTCTCATTCAGGACTTTATTTATGTCGTCATCAGGTTGCAATATAGATTCTTCATCAGATTCGTCGTCGATATCAGTGCTGGCTTCATCAGAGCTGCTGTGTTCATCGTCGCTAACAGGTGTGTTTCTTCTAGCAACTGTAGTTTCTGTTTTTTTTTTACAAAAGGTATCAAGAATAGCCAAATGGATGGCATGGTTTACACAGAGGACCATCTCACAGGGGCTCTCTCTGCCAAATTTTTTCATAACATTTGGCCCGTCGCTGGTTACGGCCAAGACGTAATGCTCGAAGTTTACCCCAAAGTATTTCAAACGCTCCTCTACTATTTCTCTAACCTCTGCGGCACCGCATTTTCCGGGTATGTAAACTAGCCCCAAATTGTAAACTTTTGCCTCTGCTGTATGGACACAGACGCTAAAATATCGTCTGTTTCGTATGCTTGTCCACTCGTCAATTGTCACACTTAGCCGGTTTCCTGATGTGCAAATCTGAGAAAGCTCTTTTATCATCTCTTTCTCCTTTTCATCATAAAACTTCAATATTAGGTTCATTACTTCGGTTTGGGTCTTTGGGAGTTTATACCCCTTGGCAACAAGTGATTCACGGATAAATTCACTTTTAGTAATGCCTCTTATAGTAAAACCGTCTTGGGCAGAAAGTTTAGCTAAAATTTCACCTAACGATTTTCTGGGTTGAACGTCAAATTTCAGTGTCTGCTGTACGTGCATAGTTTCAAAATCACTTCTAGATTTTTTTGGTGCCGTCACCCCGGAACTGGACGATCCGTCTTCTGTGTTCATTTGAGCCTCGGTGGATCTTACATCAATTTTGTGTACATGAGCTAAATGCCTCACTAGTCCGCTTGTGTTTGATCCTTTACAGGATATGGTTTTAGGACATTTTAGACATTGCGAATTTGAGGCGTCCTTATTTTTTTTGAAATATTTCCAAACTTTGGAAGTTTCCATTTTGGTCCATCAGTTGTAAAATCTATAACAAACAGTTCAAGGATTAGTAAGTATTTTAGTACCTACAAAATAACTGACGCAACAGTGGGGAGGCCTATGCCCAGCAGTGGGTTGATGTGGTTAGGTTAGGCTGATGACGGGCGAAGCCGTGGACGGAAAGCTAGTTTTAAATAAATAATAACAAAACTTACCTGTTTGTTCTGCAATTCTATTACTCGTACGTTACTAAATAAGTACACTATGCTGGCTTTATGATCCGATTTTCAATCCGAAGTAATCCGAACACGGCGGGAGTTGAAACACGAATGAACGAAACACAACTGGGGCCGCGCGGGCGCTTGCGTTTGTCGGCGAAAACAAAGGATACCGACAGACACGAGCCGCGCTGTCAAAGGATGCCGCCGATTGCCGCCGCCACCTCGCATTTACAAAGAAAGCTAAGCGTAAAAATGTTTATTTAAATTTCTCGATGTCTCGACTTTTCTCGAGCTGAATTTCCCGGGAACGAGACCAACCGATTTCCCGGGAATTCCCGGGACGAGAATTCCCGGGAACAAACCCTAGTTACATGTTTGGGTACCCTTTGTTACCACTTTTCTCTGAAATGGCTAGCCCGATTTTGAAAGATTTTTTTTTGGAAAAGTATAATTGTACCTTGGAGCGTGTTGCTGGTGTAACTCACCAGAGGGCGCTGCTGTGTAAAATTAGTAATGCTTTATAATTTCTAAACGAATTTTCCTATTTGAATGCGTCCTTCCGAAGTGAATAGTTGAAGTGGTGTATAATTATACAGATAACCGCATAACCGTCAGCATCTAATGCTGAAACCGGAAGTGGGTGGGTAAGGGAACTTCTTGAAATTTAGAGGTCCAAGGGTCGTATTTGGACTAATTTTTTTGAGTTTTGTTCAATGAACGTTTTAATACGTAGAGGAGAATGACGCTGTATCCCACTGGGTGCGTTCATCTGGTCATGTTATCTCATTCCAACAGAAGACTGATGTGTACAAACGTGATTATAATTTCTAAATGAATGCATTTTTTGGGATGCGTCTCTGTGAAGTTAATAGTTAAAGAAGTATATTTTATATTTATAGCCATGTGTGCCTGATACTGAAGCCGAAGGTGGATAAGTGGAGAACTCCTTGAATTTTAACGATAAAATCATCGTGTTTGGACGAATCCTCGATGAACAGTTCTAATCAGTAATACTCCGACTTACGCGAACTCGGGAGTTACGCGGTTCTTGATTTTTTGTTTGGCAACACTGCCGCCCGCTATCTTCAGTGTTTCTCTTACCTTCTGTGATACGCATTGGACGGCTAAAAGGACTTTTATCGCACGTGAAGAAAACGACTTCCCAGGCTTTAAGGTTTCTAAAGACCGGTTGACAGTGATGGTTGGCGGGAATGCAGCTGGTGACTGCAAGTTAAAACGTGTCATAATTTATCGCTCCGAAAACCCAAGAGCCTAGAAATATATCTAAAATTAGCTTACCAGTGATTTGGAAGTCAAATCATAAAGTTTGGGTGACAGCTTCCGTTTTGGAGGACTGGTTTGGTGACCACTTCATACTCGAAGACGAACGTTATTGGAAGTCTAAACAGATTCCATTTAAAGTGGTGCTTCTTATTGACAATGCACCCTAATTGATTTCGACTCACGTGTGAAAGTTGTGTCTCACGTGTGTTTTGGGCTCCAAACACAACCAGTTTGCTTCAACCGATGGACCAGGGAGTCATCAAAACATTCAAGGCTACACGAGGGTTGCGGTTGCACATTTGAATCAATGGAAAACCTTGGGATAAAATTTCCGAAAAAAGCATATGGTGTCTGGAAGAAACTTTGTCATTTTTATTTTTCAAAAACGAGACGTATACAACGACAGAAAGTGATCATGTCGCTCATGTGATAGAAGTTGTTAGTCTTGCTAGGTAGTTAGTTAGATTTCGGAAGTCAATGGTGATGATGCTAACGAGCTATTGGATTCACATAATTACGAGTTGACAATTGATGAGCGCATAGAGATGATGAGCGAAACGCCTCTGAAGTATCAGACACTTCAGACCCAGTTCCACCAGAAAAGTGCATGACAATTGCAAGCTTGACAGAAGGTCTCAGCTCAATTGAAAGGGCTGATTTTTTTTAGAAACCATAGGTACTCATTTATTTTTTTACATTTTGTATTAATATGTATAAAGAACTGCAATTTTATTAAATATTTTTCTTTTAAACTAGCGTTTTTGTTAGTCCTTGGTCTGCATTAAACAAAATGTATATGTATTTATATGCAAAGTTGTACGCCGATTTACGCGACTTACGCCGTCCTAACTATCGCGTAACTTCGAAGTATTACTATACGTAGGGTAAGGCGACGCTGTGTCCTACAGCTGATTGGGTGAGACACTCATAGAAGACCGTGTTTCGGAGGGGAGTAAAAGTTGTCAAGGCTCGTGTCTTTCCTTTCCCTAAACACTCGACAGTTAAAAGACCTCTAGATAATTATCTAACTTTAAAAAGGTTAAAATAAAAGAGACAAAATTAAAAATATTCAAAAAAAAACTCACTACGGTTAAAAACAATTAATGTAAAAAAACCTTACAAAGATATAATAAATTCGTAAACCAGTCTTGTAGACAGACAATCTGCAATAATAGAATGCAACCCGCCACGTGTCGTGCCTAATAACACTAATAACTGTTCATTCAATTATATTACCGGAGAGCACCGGAGATCAGTATGAAGGCGGCAAAGCACCACACACTTTTTTGTGTAGCTCAGTGATTTATCTGGAACATCTACCTGTTTCCGTGTGTCTCACTCGTAACAAATGTGAAACAAAGGACAAGGGCGCGAGAGAAAGAGAAACGAGAGACAGAGATATTGCGACCCTTTTGCAGAATGCAACAATGTGAAGCGCAAGCGCACTTTCGTAACTTCTATGCTTTTTAATAATTCCGTTTCACGTTGAACTTGGCTTTGTTTACTGGTCGATTTGACATTGTTGGATGATATGGCAGATAATTCTTGACTTGTAGCATCTCAGTTTTACGAAGGCATAGCCATGTTCTGTCTATGGAATTTCTACAGCGACATCGAAATTTTATCGAGTACATATTTCGTTCTATGGAACTTATAATGAACAATCACCAGAGCGGCCGTCAGAAGAATAACTAACATGATGGTGAGTAGTCACCTGCTACACCACAGAGCATGCGGATGCGCTACCGACGTTACAGTTCACAACTCTCTTGAAGGGCCCCATGTGCTAAGGCTATGCATAACAGAAAAACCGCAGTTCATTCCACTTTATGGAGGATTGTTTTGATTTGGCCTTTAGTAGTCGTAATTAAGGGTGTAGATCGTGAAAATCACCGAAAAGAGTGTTACGATTTTTCATATTTAACCTATTTACATATGATTGATATCAATGATAATTTGTATATATTACAATCAAAGACCAATAAGTATGTTCATGCTTATATTAAACTCTTAAACCTAATAGTTGTTATATAATAAACGTCAACAAACGCACAAAATTGAGTAAAAATGCAAAAACATGACTTCGTATTTTTCAGATTTAACCCCATAAATCAACACAAATTGATAAAAAGAAACACTTTTTGAACACTGAAGAAACCAATAAGTATAGCTGTATACTTCTTTTTATACCTTTACAAACAAAGACTTCCTCTTTTAAAGCCCTAAAATCTAGATATATTTTAAGGTAAATTTTTCATACACAAATGTATGGGATAAAACGTTCGTTTCATTCGTGCAATCTCGGTGGTCTGCAGCGGCAGTTCCTTTCTGTAAGTGAACGCGACACCACGCTTGTCGGCTGCAGACAGCAGAATTACGTATTGTGAATTTGTGTTTTTTGTAAAAAACTGTAAGTATAACATTTTTATAATTAATTTATTTATTTTCAGTTAGTAGAAAGTATCGATATAATGAATGTCTGAAAGAAAACCATGATGGAACTAGATATAAATCGTAAAAAATACAATATCTACACTAATAGGTATTATAAAGAGGAAAGATTTGGATTTTTGTATGTAACGAATAAACTCAAAAAGTACTGGACTGATTTTAATAATTCTTTTATCATTCGAAAGCTACATTATCACTGAGTAACATAGGCTATTTTTTTCGCAGGACTGATTGAATTTGAGTGGCATGCCAGGGAAAAGAAAGTTTTGTACGCATTATAAAAATATGAAAGCCAAAAGATCTCGGAATAAAATGTAAGTTCCTCCCTACTTATTTATTATCGCATTTGAACAGGGTACATTACAAAGCTAATACAATATGTCATATGATTTAGATCGCCCGATTCAGACATATACCTACAATAACATGTAAATATTGGTTTGTATTATCTATATCTATACTGATAAATAAAATTGAAGTATCTGTATGTAATATCAAAATAATAGGATTTTTAAAAAAAAAAAAAGGCGATACGGAGTTCGCCGGGTCGGCTAGTATTGTCTAAATATCAAATTGTGGAAGTAGGTAGGCGACAGCGCAACTTTGTCGACATACCTATACCGCCAAACAGACGCGAGGCGCCTAGCGTCTGGCTTAGGGTTGTACAAAATAAATAAAAAGTGGATAATATTGATGAATAATATTTCCAGTATTGAAAATAAAGAAAACCTTGGGGCCGAGACTCTGAGCAACAATGCTACGCGCTGTATAGAGGTAAGTTGTTATACGTAATTCTTGTAGACTTGTTACATAAATAAACAAACTACTTAGTTAGTGATGGGCGAAGACAAAATCTCAATACCTACCTATAGATTTTTCTTGCAATATTTATTATTTTCATCGAGAGACAAACACCTTAGTACCGAAATACTTCTCAATTACTTTCTCAAAAGAAAATTTACGTTCAAATAGGTGACGTCATAAAAAAACAATACCTAATGCGTAAAGAAATTATAATTTCTATTCATCAGGAACCTAATATTGTATTAATTCTTTTGCATTTTTTTAAATTTTTAATTATTTTTTATAAAAAAAATCAAGCCATTATCTTTCTTTACAGGAACTAGTTATTGAAAACGACCAAGAGGGAAAGGTGGATGAAATGGAAGTTGGGCGTAGAGTTGTAGACGTTTCTTTTTTTTTTAAAGCTCTTCAGGCCATAGGGGACCACGGTCCAATGGATTGTAAGTTAAGTTACCTCAGTATAATAGGTGAAGTAAAAGTTGGTCTGGACTCAAAACTCATCATGAAATGTAGTATGTGTAGTATGAAATTTACTGTGTGTTTGATTGAAAAGAAAGAAGATAGAATGGAAGTGAATCATCAAATTGTATCTGGTATCATATCATCTGGTGGGAGCTACTATCAGTTAAAAACATTAACTGCCGCAGTAGCCCTACCAATCATGTCACCTTCATTATACAATGAAATTAATAATACGGTTTGCGATTGGTGGGAAAAGACAGCAGCACATTCCATGGCAGAAGCTGTCAAGGAAGAAGCGGAGTACGCAGTGTCTATAGGTAGTGTTGATAAAAATGGTACACCATTAATATCTGTTGCTGTTGACGGTTGTTGGAGCAAGAGATCTTATGGTAAGAATTTTTCCGCCTTGTCCGGCGCAGCTGCGATAATTGGCATTAAAACTAATAAAGTATTGTTTTTTGGAGTTAAAAATAAATACTGCGTAGTTTGTGCACGAGCCGCAAAGAACGACAGTCAGCCCTCGGAACACCGTTGTTTCAAGAATTATTCGGGATCATCTACCGGTATGGAATCGACCATAATAGTTGAGGGGTTTAAACGTTCCATTGTTGATCACGGTGTAATTTATAATAAATTTGTAGCAGACGGCGATTCCAGTACTTATAAAAAAATATTAGATTCGCGACCGTACGGTAATTTAACAGTAGAGAAAATTGAATGCAAAAATCATCTTTTACGAAACTACTGCAATAGCTTGGAGAAACTGTCGAAAGACACTAAGTATCCTTGCGAATTGCGGAAATTCCTAAAAGAAAGGTATTTGCGTTTAAGAACGGGTGTAAAATGCGCTATTAAATATTGGGGCGATTAAAATCAGTCACTCGAAGAAAAAATAAAAAATCTTAGTGAAGATATCCTAAATGGTCCACAACACGTATTTGGTAATCACCAATATTGCAAGGAGTATTTCTGTAGACCTGATACTCGTCGAATAGAACCTGTTGGGTTGCTTCCAGCAATTGTTGGATGCGGATTAATGGACGCGGTACACATTTTAAGTAAAAGACTGTCATATCATTCTAGAAGTTTAATTCATAATTGTACAAGTAATATAGTTGAAAGTTTTAACGCAGTGATTGCCAAATTAGTAGGGGGTAAGCGTGTAAATTATTCTTCCCGTGGTTCTTATGCGGGCCGATGCGCAGCTGCTGTTGTGTCTTTTAATACAGGATCGATTCATAGTAAAACTCATGAAGTAATATTTAAATCTAGTCCTAATCCTTTGATCGCGAAAGTGGAAAATTGTAATCGTAGAATCCGTTTAATTGCTAAACCTAAATTAAGATTGAAAAAGAGCCACAGCGCTGTATCGAAAGACGCTCACTATGGACCAAACTGCGAAAAACCTGATCTGAGTCCAGAATTATATGAGAAAGCCAAGTCATCTTTTTTAGCCGATTTAAAGTTGTCTTGTGCTGAAAGAGAGGAGCTTGAAAGGTCGACCCATTTGCAAAGAAGTAGTTCTGAGTGGATGAGTACAAGGAGAAAATTACTAACCTCATCATCGTTCGGGGAAGTTTGTAAAAAACGAGAGAGCACAAGTTGTGCTGTTCTTGTTCGTAAAATCGTTTATGGTAGTAATATCTCCAGTTTGCCTGCTGTACGGTACGGTATCGAAAACGAAGAAACCGCAATTAAACAGTTAGAAATTCAAGAGAATATTAGTATACAAGGTTGCGGTTTGTTCGTCGACGATCAATATGAATTTCTTGGTACTACACCAGATGGCATTTATGCAAACGGTTTAATTGAAATTAAGTGCCCACATTCTTTAGCTGGCATGACTCTTGATGAAGCAATGGCCAAACATACCTTTTGGGTTAAGGACAAGGCTTCCAAGGGTTATGTCATAAATAAAAATCATAACTGGTATTTCCAAATTCAGGGACAGGTACATATTACTAAAAGAAACGTTTGCATGCTTGGCATCTGGTTTGGTGCTACTGTACCTATGAAAGTTTATATTATAGAAAAGGACGACAAATTTTGGGAGGAGAAAATGGAGATGAAATTAGTTAGGTTTTATTACGATTGCCTACTTCCAGAATTAGTTGATCCTCGGCAGTCACGAAGCATGCCCATTCGTGACGCGCCCAGTATCATAGAGGCTATGAAAGAGAGGAAAGAAAGAGCTTTACGTGTTATGAAAGAGAAGAACGCCTAATGATTTTGAAAGATACAGGTAACTTAACTACCCAGCCAGTCGATTCACGTAAACACGCCAGTCCAAAAGTCGTTTTAACTTAGGAACTTAGAAATCGCCTTTTGGTTTTCTGTTTTAAACGCACTTACTTATCTAGTCTTGGATTGTCATAAATCTTCCAATAGCTCAATTACTATACAATTTCTGAGTTACCTGGTGTAAAGAATCATAAAAATTGGTTCAAAAATACAGCGAATTGAGAATTCTCCTTTTTTTAAGTCGGTTAAAAGGGCTAAATTTGCAAAAAACGAAGTGACGTCACTGCGCTACGGTTTTTATTACTTACGTGAATCGGGCAGCTGGTAACGTTTTCATTCTGATAGGTTTTGTGATAGCCATTGATTTTATCATCAAATTAGCGGAAATCAGAACTTGATCCGTAATCGAATGAAAAACCATTAGAATTTTGAACTCATATTTCGTTATTGTTTAATTACATACTTTTAATTAGTATATTAATAATTTACAAACTTCTGTTAAAATTAGTAAATAAATGAATTATTTACTAATTTTTGTACAACCCTAGCACGCTTTTGAGATAGCGAGTAATGGCGACTCATATTTGTTATTGTGTAGTAAATAAATCATTTTTATACTTGTGTTTCATTTATTGACATTTTTTTTAAAACCCTAGGATTTTTTTTAGATATCGACGAGGTGATCGTAAACAAAAAGTAAGTATTTGAGTTTACGCAATAGGCACATTTCCTTGCGTAGAGATAAACACACTTCCTACTGAATTTGCAATTATTTTATTGAATGAATATTTTACGAATTAGAATAAATTTTGGTAGTGAAATTACAAATAAATAAATAGTTGGAATTTTAGGTAAGTAGAATACAAAAATGTCAGATGTCAAATGATAGAAAAACATAAAAATTGTGTCTCAACTACTCTTATTAATCTATTAAAAAGAATCAACAGCTAGTTTCCAAAAATTCAACGTTATTGTTATGCTGTAAATATTCAAGTTCAATAACAATTTCTCAACGTGGAACGTTTGTTGCAAAACATTTTGAAAATCGCGCTCTCTAGGTCATTCATCCGCCCCGTCGGATGTTACATTAAACTTTGGCGCTGCGGTCGCTCGAAATCGAGATCTCAGGCCAACAATCTACACCCTTAAGCAAAAATGTATCTACAAATTGTTGTCATAAGTCATCATCACATAAAATTGATTAAAACCTGTCCGATTAATATTACCTAATAATTTGCGTATCTGTTAATGGTCTATTTATGGCCCATGGTTTCAAACATTGCCCCTTATGCAGTATTAAATACACGTTATAATTATAACAGACTAACTGGCACACATTTTGTTCTAATCGATTCCGGGTTTTTGCGTCGTACATTTTAGGTCATTTTCCTTTATATGGATTCTTTATCCAGTCATATATACCTATCTCAAATGAAATGTTGCGTCATGGCCTGACGGTGGGTCAATCCAAGTATAACATAGATTCCACAGAAAAACTGCTGTTCCGTTTAAATTATCATTTTATCTATCCAGCTATACTTGAGACTTCGTGCACATAGACGTTAGATTATGTGGTTAGCTTCCCGTGGGAACTTTATAATTAATCTGGATAAAAAATAATGCAAATGTTGTCCCGACACAAGCTGCATCAATGCCAAGTTTCATCAAAATCCGTCCACTTGTTTTTGCGTGATGCAAGTTCAAGCAAAAATTCATAAAAAGGTTGTTTTGTATTATTTGTAGTAGGTATATACTAGTACTGCAATGATTTTTTTTTTTTCAAAATTATTCAAGTATAGACACAGTGTTGTATCGATTTTATTATACGTTTGTATAGAAAATGAGTTAACTGTTTACGTTAACTCATTTTATATTAGTATGAGTCGCTAAATGTAACTTTAGTAATAATGTAACGCTAAGGGTCAGTTATTTATTTACATTGTTGTATATAAATTACATTGAATTTTCTAAAAGAATATGGACTTATCGACTAATATAGACTGGGGTCAAGAATGGTCAAGAACAACCCGCATTCCTCAAGATCACACGGAGCTTAAGAGTGAATAACATATAAAATATTGCTAGTTGTAATTGCATAACACATTATGAGAGAAAAACGACATGTACGTTGGAATGGGCGTCATTGACTTGTTCGCGGATGACGCGTGTTATTATTTGGGGCAGGTGTTGTATAAGCGGGGAGAGCGCCACGGCCAAGTTCACGCGCATCGGCGCGACCGCCGCTCGCGACCAATACAGAAATAGACGCAAGTGTCATACATGTCATACATACACAATGCATACGATACTCTATTTGTATTTGTAATCACCACATGTCTCCGCGTTCTTGAGCGTGACATTCGCATATCTCACAACCATAAACGACAGATTATTATAACCCTTCACTTGATACTACACTCGACTCTTCAAGAAAGCTGTGAACACGAATCTGCAAGGCGAGCAACGCACGTGCATCTGCCTGGTGTTGCAGGTGTCCGTGGGCGGCGGTGACCACATACCATCAGGTGGCCCGCCCGCCCGTTATTTCTACAAAAAAAAACTTGACCAGAATTTCAAATCAGATGATTTATTAATTTATTTTGCATCTGAATTCGTTTTGCATATGTTACATGTGTAACGTCGTCATAACTCTTAGTTATGGCATAAATAGCTAGTAATTCTGTGCCGTGATTGGATTTATAGATTTATCTGTGTGTTCTCACAACAAAAAAGGTGTTCTTAGGTCGGCACTTGCGGCTTATACTTATACATAGTCTTGTCAGTTCAGTGGGTGGTAGTTTGTATAGAAAGAAGGGTGCCATTGGCGACTTGAAGAAGTTTGCCAGAGGCGGCTGAGAAGAGCGAAAGATTGAGCGTGGTGGAGTCTTGCGGGAGGTCTATATCCAGCATTGAGCATTGGAGAGACATATGCTGATAATATGGTATAGTACAGAAAGATGAAAGATAATACGAACAGATTGTCATCGATAGTTATCCACTATTGATGCAAACATTAGTCAAGAATGACAAACGATGGCATTCATCAGATAACTGACCTACCTTTGGAAGTTTAAGAGGGTTAAAAAAAAAAAAGAATTACGAAAGAATATGAAATAGGAAGAGGTACAAGGAGTAGTATAATGGGTTGAGATTTCATCATCCTGATATACTCCAGATTATGCATTTTATAATATTATTCTATAATATAGGAGGGGACAGAATGGGCAGTAGTGATGATGTGCAAACATGAGTTTAGTAAGTTATTGCACAAGAGTTTAATGTGTTTCATCTTTTAATTAAATAAACCATTAAATTTAATTTAATTAAATAAACTTTTGAGGGGAAGAGTACACGCTGCAATCCAACAGCCGCTGGGCGCACTCGACTGGCCACGTTACCCCTCTCTCACAGAAGACTACCTTGAAATGTACTGCATTTCCCACTTTATCTTATTTCCCTAATGTACGTACGTGTTTCGGTAGTGTGTGAAATATGCCAGAGCCGATTCCCATCCTATCCCTCCCCATTTTCCCAACCCTTTCTCCAAATCCATTTATATATCTCTAAAGGTAGGCAGCGCACCCGGGGGCTTGCCAACGTTTGTCATTTTGGACTAATGTTGGCATGTGTCACGGATGTCTATAGGCTACAGTATCCACTTACCACCAGGTGGATTGTATGTTCGTGTGCCGCCTTCGTCCATAAAAAAAAACAGTTTAGAATTTCATCACCAACAGTGATGTCTGCCTTAGAAATTATTCTCATCAATCATAATAAAGACAAAATATTAATAGGTGTTAAATTCAAGAACTCCAAACTATGAAAAGAAACACTGGTATGTAACTATTAACCTGTGCCAAGACACATTTAGTAACAAATTATTAAAATAGATTATGTAATCCAGTAAACACTGGATTCATATTGTATTAAAACTATTCAGTACTCATACATTCGGCGGCATAATACTGTATGCTAAGACCGGTGAAAGGTCCAGCGGTAATCATTTTCAACACATTCAAAAAGTCTCAATTCAAACCTCGGCTTGTACCATTTATTGACTTTTGAATTCTTTTTTTTTATAGACTAATGGGCGGACGAGCAAGCGATCTCACGTGATGGTAAGTGTTACCGTCGCCCATGGACACCTGCAACACCAGGGGGTGTGCGGGCGAGCCGCCGACCTTGCAAAATCCTATTCACAGCTCTCTTGAAGAACCCCATATCGTAGCTTAACCTACGTGTGCAACAAATTAAAAGTCTGGGATATTTGGTATGTTCACATTATGTAATGTGTTCTGCGGTGGCCTATAAAGAACGAAAGTGCCTGTGTGCGGGCACAGGGTGCGGCCTGCAAGGCTTGTGGGTCGCACAGGCTGTGGCCTGCAAGGCTCGTGGGCCTCTCCTATTAAATCATTAGAATTCTTAGTCAGTTAAACATGAAATGTTATGTATTATTTTTATTTAACTTTCTATTTAGTAAATACATATGAAACATTTAGTAGAAAATCAAAACCATTTAATGTATTGCAAAAAATGTGTCACATTCATTAATGAATTCCATGATTATAGTTAGTGGGAATACAACAGGTACAACAATTATTTATGTAAAATATGTGTGTATATTGGCCAAGAGAAGAGATTTAGATTTACATACCTGGGTGCCGAAACTGTGACAATAGCCACCAGAGAGCTGCTGAAGAGTCGGTCGACGAGGCAAGTGTCCTGCCCGGAATGGCTAGCGTAGATCTCGTCGACGCCATCGTCTGGCGTGAGCGCGAACAGGTGATAACCACTACTGCTGCCTGCTACCAGTGATCTACGCAACACAAAAATTGTCTATTACAACAAGATTCTACTTACGAAATGACAACCATAGAGTATGCGGGCATAAGATAAGGCTACAAAAAATTTGTGCAACATCAAAGTTTACCACTTCATTATAAATAAAGTGGTCATCAATGGAAGGGATTATCTAAGGAAGTCATCATCTGAGAACATTAATCAATTTAAAAATAGACAACCAATATCTTACAGTAGAAAAACATCAGTACAAGATGCTTGTCTATTAGATAATAATAATAACAAAGAAACATATCTATGTAGGTGTTTCAATACTGAATGAATAAAATATAATAATAATAATAAATACTCTTTATTGCATACAAATAGTGCAATTGCAAACAAAATTGCATTGCATACATGTGCATAAATAATAAATAACAGAATACAATAGGTGACCTTATTGCTAGTGATCTCTTCCAGGCAACCTTGGGATTGAGAAAAGTAAAAGGGATATAGGTAGTGCAAAAGGATTGAAATTTACAGAATTAATTGTTATTTATGTTCAATATATACCTACCAACTATATAAATAATAAATAACTTAATGTATAAATAAATACATATCTATATTTACATTTAATATTAATTTATAAATAAGAATCAAAGTTGACAAGGATAGAAAAATGAGGGAATTGTAGTCCCCAAGGGATGAAATAGAACAGATTAGAAGCAAAATGGTAGTGAGGGAAAATTATTTGGTCAGGAAAGAAAATAGAAAACTTAAGAAAGTAACTAATGGAAACTAACTAATAGAATAATGATATCTAACTTGCTTTTTAAAACTAGACAGTGACTGAGCACATCTAATGACAACTGGTAAGGAATACCAAAACCTAACAGCCTGCACAGTGAAAGAGATAGTAAAGAAACTTGAATAGGTAGGAAATTTAAGTAGTAAATTTTCAGAAAACATAAGTACTTGAATTGGGAAGTAAAGAAACACTCCTTCAAATATTGTGCGGTCAAGGGGTTAAAAAGTACAGGTAGACAAGTGAAAGTATATGAGTATTTCTGCGAAGTTGGATTGGAAGCCACTTGACCTTATTACGAAACTCAGAAACATGGTCATATTTACCCAGTCCAAATACGAACCATATGCAAAGATTCTGGAGGCACCTAAGTTGGTGCCTCCAGATGCCTCCACCTGAGTTGGTCTTCCATTAGGTCAAGATAACAGGTAGGTATGAGCATAGTTAAGTAAAGGGATAAGTAGAGATTGAACTAGTGCAATTTTAGTGTCTGTCAGAAGAAATTCCCATAAACATTTCAAGGAATATGTCATAGCAAACGTCCTCCTGCTCACTTTGTCGATTTGAGGGCCCCCAAGACAGGGTTCGATGTCCAGATTTTTAATTTTTCATTGTATGGAATACATAGACTGTCAAAATATACAGCAGGGAGATGTCAATCAATTTTACTAATGAACTTAGAATATTAATATTAGAAATATAGCAGAGCCTGTTTCCCATCCATTCCTATTCTATCAAGTAGAGTATATTGAAATGGAGGAAACACCCTATTCAAATATACTCTTGACACTCCATTCCAACTTATCCTCCTAAGGATTGGAAGATATAATGGCATGGAGAAAACTCCTTGTCGCATTATATTTCCTATTCCCAATTTTACAAACCCTTTTTCAAAATCCATTCCAAAATCTCCAAACGTAGGCGGCACATCCAGGGGAGTACCAATGTTTATCATTCTGGACTGATTTTACTTCTTTTTATCTTTCCTTATTTCTTTTAGTTATATGTACTTGGTTGATCAATATATTTTTGGAAAAGTATTGAAACTTTAGGAAACATATATCTAAATTGTATTTTTCAATTTTAAGGTATGAGTTAAAATCAACTGAATTGTCCGGAACGAAAGCTTCATTTCATAATCTCAGCTAAATGACAAATAGTCACACGTCAATCTGTCTTAACAATTTTTTCAATTTTTTTAATGTTGTCTTCAGTTGTTGGGCAGCAGCGGTTGTTGGGCGCCCAGAGCGAGTCTCGTCATTACAGTCGTCGTTCTGCCGCGTTTAAATTCACGCACCACTATGGTACTGTAGAATAAGACAGAGCATTGTCTCCCAAAGTAGACTGCAATTCTTCAAAAACACATTTCGTAGAAAAAAAATTCAGGCAGTAAATATTTAATAACCGCAGGAACTTCGATTTTCTCCATTTTGCACACTAATCAAATTCCCGCCAAATGTAAACAACGAAAAAAAAAATTGGTGGTCTTTTTTTTTAGTTCTTTTGGCACTGGCTACTACTGAATTGGAGATTCGAATGAAATAGAATGCATTCTTATAATTTAATAAAATGTAAAGTATCCGATTCCAGAAACTTATTGATCAACCTAGTATAATAAAGTACACATTTATATTAGGTCAACAGGTTACTGACATAATTATTGTAATGATGTCCACATGAATATCATTATACATTATAAGTAGGTAAGTATGTAGATAACAGTAAACTATTAATGTGTACTTATTTCACAATATGAAGAAATTAACCATCATTAATTAATTATGTATACCTTCCATCATGATGATTTCTGAATTTGATGTTAAAAAAATATTGAATCATCAAACCAGGGAGTAATTAAAGTCAGGGTCATAGTTTCATACAATGCATTTCAAAGTTATTAGTTTAACATAAAGCAGGACATGTAACAGAGTAGTTTATCTCAATAGATAATGTTATTTTTACATAGGTAATGTATGGCATTATTTCAGACAATGCATGGCATTTTGTCATAGTTATTAGTTTCATGAATTATTTCACATAATAATGCAACAGTTAAAGACATTGCATTAATAATTGCCATTCACAAGTAGTTTTATTATATACATACATATCTACTTATTGTACAACAAAGTAAATAAAGAACAGCTGTGTTGTTAAAACCATAGACAAAGCGCTCTCTGATTGTGAAAATAATTTTAAATTGTCATGGATTTATAAAGTACTTAGGATGAGCTTGAGGTAACATGCTAGAAGTAAACTTTAACCTTGAGCTTTATTGGCGAACTCTGATATTTCCTCGGTTGACGCCATGTTTGTTTATTTGTTTACAAGTGGCATTTGTTGTGGAAGAAGAGTACAAGAAGAGCGTTACGAAACCGCTAACAATGACATATTGCATCACCGCAGCACCACCAGATAGTCTCGTTAGCAAAATCGAAGCTAACTCGTGACGTTGGGAGCTGTCGCAACTGTCGCCCGAGGAACCTTGACGCTCGACATGGACAGGAAGCCCACCCAGCGCATTCCCGAGTGAAGCGCAAGGCTATTGTCCCGCTAGTCCCTGACGAATTAATGAATGTAAAACTACTTACGTGCAATCTTGGTTGAATTGTACAAAGATACCTCCTGCATTAGTACCCTCTGTGTTCTGGCCTCCTCCCAGACTCATTGGAACGTTCAAAGTATATAAATTGTTTTAAAAACTAGTAACTACGGACGACATACACTCACAATGACCTTTGCAAGCGAGCACAAACAGTTACTAAATAATATGAACAGAGTATTCGTCACACACAACAGAAGTAAAAATTTTTGACACAAAGAACGACCTTGCTGCTAAAAACAAGCCCCCTCCCGTACGACGACATTCGCCTTCATTATCCCCTCCATTTGAAAAGTATCATCTGATGTTTCGCAAAAAAAACGTTTAACCGATGTTGAACGTTAACCGTTAAACGATAAATGTCAAGAAGAGAAATGAATAATTTATACATACCTACTTTCATTTTATATTTTTATAAATTTATAAATGTGATAATACGTAATCATCATTGTTCCTGAGTTCAAGTAAAAAGAACTTCAACAAAATTTGCAATACTTACCTATTAAGTATAAAGCAGTAAATTGTAACTTCTGTGCACAAAATTACTGCATTTTTTTCTCAATGCATTATAGAATTCTTTGCGAGAAAGTTATTCTGGAATGATACTAGGATACCAGGATATTTTGTATTTATACTTTACTGATCAAATTGATCATAAACTTTACACTCAGTGGATTCCTATATTTGTATATATGAATCCTATTTCCTATTCCTGTAAATGATTCCTATTTTCTATATCAAAAAATAATTACTAATAATACTAATAATTACTATTTTAGCTTATGTTGCAAAACGTGCGAGAATTGCTCATTGAGAATTCTTTGAGTCTTTCAGCATCGAAATTTTGTTTATCCTTTTCTAATTTCGTTTAAAAAAATGGTAATAGAAACGAATTTTACACACTTTGGAAGGCACTCTTGAGACGTCAGTTTTTATCTGTTCTTTATGTTCGATGGTGGCGCCCACAGCCCACTCTATAGTTTGCGTTTCAGTTCATCGTAATAGTTTTAAGTTTTGTTAAACCTATTTAAATATTAAATTTTATAACCATAATAACTATGGGTCGTAAAATCCCGGCCAAAAAGCATCGTGGCGTTAAAGATCCTTTGAAACAACAGGAGTTACGTTTGAAAAGGTATTTTATTCTATAATTATTAACAAATTTGTATCTTAACCTAGTGTAATTTATAACTTTATAATTTTAGTTTAAAAGCGAAAATAAATGCACCACCAAAAGATCCTGATGAACAGCCAGTGCCGCGTTCACTAACGAGACTATTTGCTTTTCAAGACAAAGATATTAAGTCGAAAAAGGAAAAAGAAAAAAAAGTTAAACGGTTGCATACAGCAGGTAACTATTATTATTATTTTTTTTTAAAAAATATTCATTAGTTTCGGCGTTGAAGCACTCGGATAGCATTACTCCTGCCTCACCACAACCGTAACATGCTAGCTAACGAAGGAAATTTATAGTTACATAGTTAGATGTCTGCAGTTTTTACAATAGTGGCTGTGGGTTGGCAGCATCCTCCACCTGACACGCGCGCTGAAGGAGTTTGGCGAAGGAATTCACCTCCTCATGTCGAATCCACTTATGCATTCTAACATTTAGAAGACCGTTTGCCATGTCTAGTTCCCCTTTCTCACTTAAATCACTGTGAGGTAACTTAACAGGTAGCACCAAACGAGCTTTTGAAATATTAGATAGTGAAAATAATGAAGACTCTCTTTGTATTACATAAATATTTATTGAATGGAATATGTCCATTTAATTCGACTTTCACTGTTTTACTGGCGGAGTCCTAATCCCATCGCTATAATTTTTTTGTGGTTTCTGAGCGAAAAACTGATTTAGATGGTTTATACAGGCTTCTCTTGAATGTAATTATATGTTATTAAGAGAATTTTGTAAAGAGTGGAATAAATGATAGTCTGAAAGTGCTGTCTGGACTGTATGGAGGATGCATTAAAACTTCCCAGCCAAGGTCCACCAATTTTTGTTTAGTCATCAAAGATATATATGTCGAGCTTTGCCCCTTACGGTTCCTTGCCCAGCCTGGATTTATATCTTTGAGAAACTTTTTTGCCTGCTTTAAGCCATTTAGAGCATCACATTGCTTTTGTAGGGCTTGTTCTCTAAATACCTTATTTATTGTTCCTAATGCAAGACCTACAGAGGGTTCTAGTCCAATGAATTTGGTCTCTAAACCCTTTCTTGCCAGTTCATCTGCTTTTTCATTAAACCCTCAATTTTTTTTTATAGTGAATTAGACGTACGATCAAGCGGTCCGACGCCACATTAGCACCACCCATGTACACCTGCAACACCAGGCGGTATGCAAGTGCGCCGCCGACCTTCCAAATGTCATGCAAATCTCATGTCCCGGGATCTAAATAAAGTTCACCCTAGTGCGTTTACCTAGATTATTAAGGTCTTTAATGCAATTGAGCACCAACCTGGAATCGATTTCATAGGACATGATCACCTGTAGAGCAGCTTGACTGTCACTGAGAATATAAATAGTTATTGTTGGGAAGTCTACTCATTAATTGTTGCATGTCTCTGCTTGAAAGACCGTTGTGTATTGTCCTATGCTTTGAGTGATTTTAGTGTGGTCCTTATATATGCCTGCTCCTGTACTGGACTTTATTTTCTATCCATCCGTGTACCATATTTGACTATCACCTGTTGTTTGTTCTCATCCTTTCTTCCCTGAATGGAATCCGCAATTTAAAGTTTCTTTTGAAGATGTATCAAGGAAATTTTTATCACTTCCCATCTGCATCATCCTACCGACTTCCTTATTGAACTCTATTTTAGTGTGATTAGTCATTGGCATGTTCCTTTCCATAGATCAGACAGTTCTATATGTGGATATATATAAATATGGCTGGATAAATTCATTTGATTTTATATGATTCATCTAATTTTTCTTTTTCATTAATATAAATGAAGGAGTATGCTGCCAAAATACATTAAAATACCTTTTTATAGGCACTCACTAAATTCGCTACCATTAAAAGGGGCGCTGCAGATTTTCTGCGCAGAGCGCTAGACACGCTTGATTGTACCTTATATGCAAATATAATTATAGAGTATGCTACCAAAATACATTAAAATATCTTGATCTATAGTGGAGTGTAGGCTTTCTCGGCTGGTGTCCATATTAATTGAATCTTCCAGGCTACTTGGCCGAGGTCTTCTGGAATCTCTTCTCTTTCTTTCAAACATTTCATCAACAACTGCGATTGACATCTTCAGTGGCGACTGCGTTCACTTTTGAAGAAATGTTGTCTCTTCAGCTTCTCGAGCGCAACCGCAGTTGTTGACGAAGCGTTTGGAAGAAAGAGAAGAGTTTCCAGAAGACCTCGCCCAAGTAGCCCGGAAGATTCAATTAATATCTTGATCTACTTTTTATAGGCACTCACTAAAATCGCTACCATTAAAAGTGCGCTGCAGATTTTCCGCGCAGAGCGCTAGACACGCTTGATCGTAACCCGTATGCAAGTATAATTATTTTATTTCGTATGTTTTTCAGGTGGAAATGTTAAGAATGTTGTTAATCCTGTGTCTAAGCTGAAACGGTTGTCTGGCGAGTCGGGGCGCTCATTCTCGTTGCGCATAAACGACGCGGTCCGCGCGCTCAACGACCCCACTAAGTATGAGATGTATCCAGTGAGTACTCATTATGTGGTTGTCTTGCTTTTATTTCTCCCTCTGCCCAAACTTTATATTCTATAACTTTATGAAACTACACTCCCGGACACACCTGAATCGAGCTACCCTGCATTTTCTTAAAATCATTAGCTTAAAAAATATGTTTGATTGATCAATCAAAAAGTTTTTATGCAGTTTTGAAGCTGGCATACTAACCATCATTTCTGCATGCCGTTGTTCCAAATTTGAATTCAGAGTACTGGAAAAATGAGTTTAAGCGTAACAAGTCCTGTCTCATTTCTCATGGGGAAGACTTGTATTGTATTTTTGAAGAAAATGGTTTATCTAAAAGAAATTGTTTATTCAGACCTTATATTGCCACCAAGAGTGTTTACGAAGGCCGTCATGCGGTTTGGCATGGAATCAATCAACGTCACTATGACGTGTTGTGGAATGTTCTCTCATTCTTCCTCAATGGCAAATTTCACTTCTGTAAGGTCTGTGGAGCTGGGTGGTAAGCTCGAACATGCCACATTAGTTCATACCATAAATGCTGTATGGGATTAATATCTGGGTTTCTTGCTGGCCATTCCGTGACTGTGATACCGACGTTATGAAGGTATTCCCTTACGGTTCCTGTAATGTGCGCTCTTGCATTATCATGCATAAAAATGAAATCTTGGCCAACAAACTCAGCATGTGGCCCCACATGAGTCTCTAGGCTGACGAATGTAACGGTCGCCAGTTAGTGGTGGCAGCCGTGGTCCCATCAAGCTGAAGTACAGTTTTGCCTTCTGCGGAAATCCCTCTCTAGACTGCCATAAGCCCCGCTAGAACTCACTTTTACTTCAATATAGCACTGCACAAAAATACCTGTTTTCGGTACATCTTCCTCCTTCCATCGTTATAGCATAATCTTGTAGTCATAATCAGTGAAGAGTACCTGGCTCCATTGACGTCAAGTTCAATGCGAATGTTCGCGCGCAAACTGAAGGCCCGCCATTCGGTGAGCTCGTGTCAGTTTGCTCCCATTGGCTGATTTATGTGGTTTTATATCACCTTCTTCGAGTCTCCGTCTAACAGTCCGAGCGCCAATAGCCACTCCATGAAAGTTATAAAAGTCAGCTGTTCTTGGATCTGTACTGAGGTGACGAATTCGTAAGCTGGTCGTGAACATAAACCGATCTTGTCTTTCCGTCGTTACTCGGAATCGTGGTCCTCCTGGATGGCGAACGAAGCCGCCAGTCTCTGGGTATCTATGGTACATTCTTTGAACAGCAGATCTGCTTCAATGAAGTTGTGCACTCACATTTCGCTGACTAAGCCCAGACTGAAGAGGAGCTTACGTGGCTACTTCAGGCGCAGTATCCATAATTTTAAGGTTAACATCTGTTCAAATCTCAGGAAAAACAATTTAACGATACTTTTATTGAGAAACAACACCTTTAAATAAAGAAACTGATGCACATCAAACTTTCTGCTTCCTTATTTTTTCCAAAACAATGAACTGACTGCTTTTCTTCTGTGGTTCATTTTCGTGAATTCAAATTTGGAACCATAGCACACCAAAAGGATGGTGAATATATGTCGCCTTCAAAACTGCATAAAAACTTTTTCTTTGACCTAACATTTTTTTTATGTTTCAGGCCTTTATACATAAACATACAAGGTGGTTCAATTCAGGTTTCTGGGAATGTATTAACAATCAATATTCTCTAATGGCAAGAATCCCCCCACCCCACACCCCACCAAAGAATAACCCCACCAAAACTTCAGGCTTATTAATTCTATACAATTGAAAAAAATGTTCTAAGGAAACAAACAGTTTACAAGCAAAATTTACATCTTGTTTCTTTTGGAGCAACAATCTTGTATCAGTGTTGGCGTCGTCCCGAATGTCTCCATTTATTTCTAATTGTAGCGATCCATTTCCCATCAAGGCTAAGGGTCCACTGAGCTTATTTGCCTCAGTGCATTGCACCACTTTGCCTTACAGCTATTCGACTGTGTGGTAATCAGAACTCGGGTTAATGGGCTATTATGAAGAATCATACATTTGTTGTGCACAGCAACAAATAGAGGAGGGCGATGTGAAGGGGCAGCGCATGCAAGAACAGCGTGAGCGCCGTGAGAAAAAGCGACGGCGAGCTGCACGCACGCAACCGTTCACCGAAGAACAACCGAAACTCTCGCGCGCACAGAAGCTCACGCTCAAGAAGAAAGCCAAAAAATTGAAAACTACAGAGGTACTTGTACAATTTTTTTAGTTATTCTTCATAATTGGACCTTCAACACATGTTTGGGTTAATTAATTTGTTAATTTCAACTTCATTTTTTAAGATAACCCATTTTATTATGTTGAATATTCTTTAGCTTATAACTTAATAATATAACTTTTATGATATATGTATAACCTTTTTAATTGAATTTATGAGTCAGATCTCTGGACTATACCATTGAGTTTGTAGATTGGTTTGAATAAAAATGTCTTACGAATTTTGTTAAACTATATTTACTTAGTTTTTATATTTTACACAAATGGGTAATTAGGAACGTTGCAAAGCGACACAGGTTTTACGTCTTATTGCCGGCGGCGGAATGCGGCGCGCGGCGAGGCGACGACTGTTCAGTGCGCAGGCGCGATCGCGCAGGCGCAATGCTTCAAGTCCCGTTATGTTGCGCGGTTGCATTGTGCGCGCCCGTATCCGAACTCCGTCAAATATTCTCGTGTCGGTCGCGCCACAGTAGCCCCTTCCCGAGACCGTAACTACGGGCGATAGTAATCTGGGAATCTTACGACCCGTCCACTCTTCGTCCTTGTTGTATTATCGACGTCTTCTTTGGGCCTCTGTTCTTCAATAGATTGCTCCCTTCTGGCAATGTAGGCAGGTTTCAGGCGGTCGATGGTGACTATCATCGTCTTCTCTTGGACTTGGATCTCGAACGTCTTTGAATTGCGACGGAGAACCTTATAAGGACCTATATATGGTGCTTGAAGTGGTTTCCGCATGGGACCTTGTCTTACGAAGACGTGTGTGCAGGTGCTGAGGTCTTTGGGAATATAAAATATTCTTCTGGAACTTGTGTGCCATGAGGTAGGTTGTGGTGAAAGCTTACTCATATGGCTTCGAAGTCTGCTGGTGAAGTCTGTCACGTCCACAACAGCGTCTGTCTCCGACGTGAAGAATTGCCCAGGTAAGCGAAGAGGCTCACCGTAGACCAGCTCTGCTGTAGATGCTTGCAGGTCTTCTCTCCATGCGCTGCGTATACCCGATAATACCAGGGGTAAGGTTTCAACCCATTGTGGCGTGTCGTGTGCGCTGATTGCTGCTTTGAGTTGCCGGTGGAGTCTCTCTACTAACCCGTTTGCTGCAGGATGATATGCTGTGGTGGTGTGGTGTGATGCGCCCAGCAAGGTAGCTATGCCTTTGAAAAGTTGGGATTCAAATTGTCGTCCCCTATCGGTTGTTATATGTTCAGGACAACCAAACCTTGCCACCCATCCAGATACGAAGCTGGATGCACATGTTTCTGCAGTAATGTCTTGAAGAGGGTATGCCTCAGGCCAACGAGTGTATCTGTCGACAATTGTGAGGCAATACCTGTAACCAAGAGAAAGTTTTAGCGGTCCGACAATATCCATGTGGACATGTCGGAATTGGGAAGTAGGAAGAGGAAATGATTTGAGGGGAGAGGAAGTATGCCGCGTGATCTTACAACGCTGGCATTGGATGCACTCTCGAGCCCATTTTCTACAATCTCTTTTTATGCCTGGCCATACGAATCGTTGCGTAATCAATTTTACAGTAGCTTTTGCTCCTGGGTGGCTGAGATTATGAAGTGTGTTGAATATTTGTCGGCGAAATTTTGGAGTTATAAAAGGCCTTGTAGTTTGCATAGATATATCACAATATATATCTGAGTTTGAGTTGTTAGGTCTGATTTTTTTCAGTTTCAGACTAGACCCTTTATTAAGACACGTTTGAAGTTCTGGGTCGGTTTCTTGATCTATGGCAAGAGATTGGTAATCAAAGGGCGATGCAATTTCTTCTATGCGAGATAAACTATCAGCAACTGTGTTATCTTTTCCGGCCACATAGCGAATATCGGTACTAAATTGCGATATGAAATCGAGATACCGGAACTGGCGTGGTGAACAGTTGTCTCTCTGTGTAGTGAAGGCATGCGTTAGTGGCTTATGGTCCGTGAATATGACGAACGTCCTCGCTTCAACCATATAACGAAAATGACGTACAGCTTCATAAATTGCTAGCAACTCCCGATCATAAGGACTGTACTTCTTTTGCGAGTTGTTTAGCTTCCTAGAAAAGAATGCGAGAGGTTGCCACATGTCTTCTTTTCGCTGTTGCAATACGGCGCCTATAGCCGTGTTGGATGCATCAGTCTGGATCGATAGTTCAGCACGCGGATCCGGGTGAACGAGAAGTGTTGCTTGGGCCAAACTGGACTTACATTTCTCGAACGCTTCCATCAGCTGTGGAGTCATATTTACTGGCTGTGTACCTTTTTTAGCTCCAGTTAACAATGAGTTGAGTGGTACTTGAAATTGTGCGGCTGAAGGTACAAACCGACGGTAAAAGTTAAGCATTCCAAGAAACCTTCTGAGCTCCTTCATGGTTTTTGGTGGTGGAAAATCTTGGATTGCTTTTACCTTCGTGTCCAGTGGTTGTATTCCTTTCGAAGTAACTCGATAGCCTAGGAAAGTAATTTCTGTATGTCCGAAAATGCATTTTGGAGTATTGATCAGAACACCATACTCTTTCAGGCGCTGAAATACACATCTCAGGTGTTCCTCGTGTTCTTGCTCGTCCGTGCTAGATATCAGAATGTCGTCCAAATAACCGAAACAGAAATCGAGGTCTCTTAGTATTTCGTCCATAAACCGTTGGAATGTTTGTGCAGCATTACGGAGTCCGAACGTCATATATGGGAACTCGTAGAGTCCGAACGGTGTGGTGATTGCTGTTTTAGGTATATCCTCAATAAACACAGGCAATTGATTATAGGCTTTAACCAAGTCCACGGTGGAGAAAATCTTCTTACCCGTCAGCTGGCAGGCGAAGTCTTGAATGTTGCGGATAGGGTACCTATCAGGAATAGTGCGTGCGTTCAAAGCTCTGTAGTCTCCACATGGTCGCCAGCCATCGTTCTTCTTGCGAGCTAAATGCAGTGGTGAGGACCAAGGGCTTTCTGATCTGCGTGCAGTTCCGTCGCGCAGCATGTCTTTAAATTCCTGTTTCGCTATTTTTAGGCGCGCAGGATCTAAGCGTCGAGGACGTGCGGTAACTGGTGGGCCTTGAGTAGTCCTGATGTGATGGACTGTTGTGTGCTTAGGCACTTGAGGCTTACCGGCAGGACGAGTTATCTCTGGAAAGTCTCTGAGAACACGGTGGAAGCGGGAATCTCCCGAGCTCGTACGTACCGATGATACTCCTTCCTCAGATTTGTGTGTAGGTGCGGTCACGCTTAAGGTTGTGACACCGTCAACAAGGCGTTGGTGGCGGCAGTCGACTAATAAATTATAAAATTTTAAAAAATCTATGCCAATAATAGGCTTTGTGACGTCAGCGACTGTAAAACGCCACGTGA
Organism: Sesia apiformis; assembly: GCA_914767545.1. NCBI lineage: Eukaryota > Metazoa > Arthropoda > Insecta > Lepidoptera > Sesiidae > Sesia > Sesia apiformis. The sequence continues at coordinate 20,500,426 of OU611956.1, forward strand.
AATCTCGCCGTAGTCCTAGGTTGACATTTAATTGTAGACATCCATATGTATGTATTACTGACCCGTTTGCGGCTAATAATTCGTATTTTGCCTTAATCCGAGGCTCGCGAACAAATGACCGTGGATATACGCACAAGTCCGAACCTGTGTCAATTAAATATTGTATTTTAGTCGTGCGGTCAGTGATGTACAGGCGGCCTGAAGAAATTCTGCAGACATTCGCCACCGCTAATGACTGCTTTTGGCGTTTCCCGACGTGTAGGTACAAGGCTGTGTGCATTGCTTTGCTTTCGCTCCAAACTTAAAATGATACCAGCAGTATGGGTGCTCGTTTGGTCTAGAACGTGATCTTGACTTCTGACGGAAGTGTGTAATGGACCCACGCATTTTTGATCTTGATCGATTTGGGTGCGGTCGCCGTACTTCCATACATATTTGATCTAACTTCCGTGTCAGCTCTGCCACTTGCTTAGATAATAAATCAATAGCGGTACCTGGATTGTCGTGTGATGATGATGACGATGAAGTACTGGCTACTTGAGTAGTATGCGGAACTATGTCGTTTATTCGGTCCGCTAGTTCTGCCACAGATTCCAGGGGGTTGTTGACCTGGGAAGCAACTATGGTTTGCAAATTAGTAGGCAATCTACTAGACCAAATCGTTCGTACAAAATCTTCTGGGACAGTGGGACCAGCCAAAGATTGTAAGTGTCGTAAAAATTGGGATGGTTTTCTATCTCCTAATTCTTCATGCATTAATAACTGCTTAATTTTGCGTTCTTGTGATGCAGACAACCGTTTAATTAGTTCCGTTTTAAGTTTTTCATATCTACCCGTCTCTGGCGGCGAAACAATTATGTCTCGTATTTCGGCCGCGTATTGGTGTTCTAGCTGGCTCAACACGTAATAGAACTTCGTTTCATCTTTGGTAATATTAGAAAGTATAAACTGACCTTCCATCTGGGCAAACCATAGTATTGGGTCGTCCGGGCTAAAAGGTGGTACTCTCACTCCCACACGGCAGGTTTCTGCAGGGGCCGCTTTGTTTGACTCCATTATCTTCTTTCGTCGTTAGGTCACCAGTTGTAGATTGGTTTGAATAAAAATGTCTTACGAATTTTGTTAAACTATATTTACTTAGTTTTTATATTTTACACAAATGGGTAATTAGGAACGTTGCAAAGCGACACAGGTTTTACGTCTTATTGCCGGCGGCGGAATGCGGCGCGCGGCGAGGCGACGACTGTTCAGTGCGCAGGCGCGATCGCGCAGGCGCAATGCTTCAAGTCCCGTTATGTTGCGCGGTTGCATTGTGCGCGACCGTATCCGAACTCCGTCAAATATTCTCGTGTCGGTCGCGCCACAAGTTTCTTACGACTAAAGTATAGATTTTTTAATTATATTATTGATACCTTGACAATGAAAAAACATATTGTGAAGTAACCTGCAGCTCAATAATTGAGACAACTACAGCTATGCAGAAGGACATTATAGGTGAATGTCACATATATAAAGGGATCTACAAACCCATGTTGTCCCTCGCCGCTCGTTGAGTCTGTTCCTGTCCGTATCGCTAATAAGTGGTTGTTACAAAACATAAAAAAGCCTAATTGCACTATAATGAATTGTAAAAGTCATCAAAAGAATCAAGTCAAGGGAGATGTTTCATCGGTGAGTCCTATAACTAAATATAACTATAACTTCCTATAACTAAAGTGACACGCTTGGTTTCCATTTAAACTATCCTATGGCCTTAAAACGCGACAGGTTCCTCACGCATAAGACAATGTGCACGAGGAAGCCCATGTCTAGCAGTGGTTACTGCAAGGGCTGGTTGCATTTTTGCAATGCAATGCATGTCCCACATGCACTCGTATTAATATCGATTGTATTTGTCAAGTCGCTTCCTTGACATGAAAAGTAAATATGTGGTTATATAAGTTTAGTCGGTTGGCTCAGGCTGAGACGCTGCCGGATGTGGTCTACGAGCGGGTTGGGTTTGGAGAAGTGGCCCACGCACCGCCTACCCTGCGCGCCGCCAACAAGACCGGAGCGCCACGGGTGAGCGTCAAATCAAATTATTTATTTTGCAAAAACAGGTAACAAATATGGTGTTAATTCAGGGCCGTCTTTAACCTATTGGAGGCCCTGGGCACTAGGATAATGGGGCCCCTATGTATGACTATGACAGAGGACTATTTTATTAAAACAAGCACAAGGAGTAGATAAGCGGATAAGGGAAATTCTAGATTTATTCAACTGTTATTTTTTTTCTTTACAATCACATTAAATGAATAGGTAATTATAATATAATCCGGAAAAGTAACTCCTTTAGCATTATCTATACGCAGGTTAGTGCTTGAAAATCTATGTTGATTGATGAGGTACCCTTCTAGCTTTGAGATAAGCAAAATCGTCAATCACTTCTTCAAATTCGTATGTCTTTGAGCACATCACATTCTATGGACATCAGCGACCAACTGGTCAATCTTTCTTGAAGCATTGTACTTCTTAATTCATTTTTTATTCTTTTCAATTTGGAGAAGGAGCGTTCCCCAGTGCAGTTAGTTACCACCATGCTTAAAAAGATTTCTACATTTGAAAATGTGTCTTCAATTTTGTTTTCTTTCAAAAGATGATATATTCCTGAGATACTATTAGTTTCTTCATTTTCACTAGACTGGACAATTTTCAAGTATTGTGTTAAATGCAGACATTCCATTTGCAACTCTTGTTCATTAGAGTACCAAAAAAGCTAATAATTAAGTAGGTATTGTAGTCAGTAATTATCTGTTATAAATCGTTCGATTTTCGCAAAATAAATATATTTATCGGTAATATCGGTTATCGGTTGGTGATCTGGCAGGAACTAGGGAGCCCCATCGATCGCGGGGTCCTGGGCACTTGCCCAGAGTGGCCAATGGAAAAGAGGGGCTTGTGTTCATTAACACATGGCTCATCATCATGTGTTGCTCCAATCAGCAAAAAATTATTGTAAATGTATAAACTGAATTAATACTATTATTCCATACATATTCTTTGCAACAAACTTTCATCTACTAGCTGCTAGACATAATATGCTTCTCCACTTTTTTCCCACCTGGACCAATCTTTAGCTTCTCAGGTTCAGGTTAAACCTGCGATACTTTTAAGTAGTCGTATTATCTGGTTAACATATAGCCCATACTTCGTTTTCCTGTCTGGGTTTGCCAGTTCAGAAATCTTGCTGAATTCAAAACAACAAGCAATTGCAATATTTCACTTTCAGGCTTCTGAAATCATTTATATACAGAAATTTGATTTCTGTAGCTTCTAAACCCCCACCCATTCAATATTTCTTTTAATTAATTTCATGTGTCTATAGATTTCTTTTTATTGTTTTATTATATGTATACCTATACGGCCACTTGTACGCATCCACTACAGATACAAGTCAAGACTGCAGGCAGCCGCTATAACATGCCTATCCGGCATGTTTCCCCAATGATATTAACCACGATAGTGAACAGTATACATACATACAGTATACAGAAGATGGCATCGGCGTTATTTAATTAGTATTAACTAATTAAATAACGCCGATGGCATCTTCTTATTTCGAACTAATATGAAGAGATGATGAGTAAAAAAGAAACAAACATCCACACACTTTCAGAGTTCATCACGTTTTCAGCGTTCGGTTACGGTCTGCTAAATTTGTTCATGATGCGAAGATGGTCGACTGACAGTAACGGATTGAGATAGGGGCTAGAGTGAGCTACGGTCCCGATCCCCACCCTATAGGGGACGTCGTCTTTTATATACAATTTTTTAACAGCCCTTTTCTCAAACAAGTATTTGCAAAAATGAAAGTTCTTACTCGATCGTTACTGTTAGTCCCGGCCCTCGCAAGGTTTTAGTCCGCCACTGGCGACTGGAATTATTTAATTTTTAATCCTGTATGACAGTCTGTAACAGTTTTCTCTTCGCAGCCTGGCCGTCGTGACCTTCTGCTGAGTCAACTTCTTACGGGTAATAAAGCGGACAGCGGAGTGGGCGCGCCCTCCGCCGCCGACCGGCTCCGCCGCGAGCGGGCGCGGCTCGACGCCGTCGCCGCGTACCGAGCGCTCAAAGCAGACAAAATGAAGCACAAACTTGACTCTAGACGGTGATGTTGCGTTAAGCGTACTGTAGTATAAATGGGAGTTAAGCGCTAATGTACCTTAAGAATCTTAACAGTGGAACTTTTTGGCGGGAACTCGAGAAGTGAAGTGTATTAGGCATATTAAAAATTAAAAAGTGTATTAAAAATTGTGTAATAGGCGTTTTGTCGTTTAATAGTGTTTCTTTATTAAACTTCAAAGTGTTTTTCGTGCGAGGTGTTTGTGATCATCAAATAAAAGCGTGGGACTGCGTTTTTCGTATTTTCCAAGGAGTCTCCTCAGTAAACCTACTATCGCTTTACTGACCGACTCCTGACTTACTTCGATGGGATTAGACATTGACAGGATACGTTTTAGACTTTGAAATTGTTTATTACGAAGAAAACATGACACTGGCATAATGTGCTAATTGCACCGTGCTACATATGAAGAAAAAAAATTGTCATTGGAAGGACCGCAATCGAATATCTTGCACAGAATTGCGAAGCCGCTAGTGGCGACATTGAACCGTAACCATTTTACAACCGAGAATTTAACGTTAAGGGTTTAAAACCATCATACTTTAAAATTTGGATTAAAACGCTCATGAGTGTTTAACGCTCTAGTCTTAAAGATTCATTAGCGTTTACTCAGCGTTCGAGCATCGAGCGCTCGGCGCACATTTTTATAAGAATTATTAACTGCTAGTAAACGTGAAAATAATTTGGAGAATACGTGCTTCAAAGAAAGTACGTATTTGACAAACAAGAACGCAATTAATGTACAAACAAATTTTCCATACATGGCGTTAATTTAGAAATAATCCTCATCGTCTAGTGTCTTTCGAAACGTGCCAAATTCGCTTTTGATAAATCTAATTCATGCCGCGTCGCTTTCTGTCCTATGAAGATAGACAAAGCTGTACAGTGCGATTTTAACACCATTTGAAACACTGTCAACTAGCGTAAATTTCCAAACATTTTTGTCAATGATGCCGTCAATCAAAAAGAGAATGGGCAAATTGGCCCAAAGATACAAAAGTCTGTCCCCAGGGTTGGCACGTAGTGCATTCAAAAGAGTTTTATATACGGACCATTTCTTTATATGGAATCGTAAAAATCCAACCTACAGAAAAAGAAATAATGAATAAAAAAAATCCGAAAGTACGAATTTGGTAGATGAGTACATTAAAACGCAGACATTTTTATTTCAGTTATTATATATTTTCATCATCTACAATAACAGAGTCTAAAATGCTGCAGGGTGACTAACGGTGTCATATCGTGCCCATCCCAGAAACCATACAATAGACATTATGTGGGCGCATGAACCCAAGGTACGTCTGCCGCTTTTGCATGAACAGTAATAGTGTTCCAGAGCTTCCAGTCCTCGTTGGTCCAAGTTTATTAAAATGTATGTATAATATACGCGACTTCTTGTGTGTCTTGATTGTATTCTTCCTCTTAGTAACCAGAAGTTATTACCAATTATATTATAATTGATCAAAGCATTATTTAAATCGTCGGTACTTCTGAATATTTCAATGGTGTAAACACCATTTCTATCGTGTTCTGCGTAATAACTTCTGGCTAGTTTTATTTGATATGTCCCCAGTGAGAACATAATTAAATCGTTTTCGGACAAACGAGGAAAATCTTGAAGCTCTGGTAAGTCGGCAGACATACTTTGAAAATTCACTCTTCTACTATTAAGATTTTGGCCAATAACATATTCTGCTAGTAAGTTTTCAACATTTAGTCTATTATTTATTCTCTCAACAATTTCGTGGGCATTGGAACAATCGGTTATTGGGTCGTGAAAGGCATTGGTGACGGCTGCGGCAATCCGAAAGTCATCTTGCATATGCAGTAACGCTTTGTTAAAATATTCTTGTCTGAATAACTTGAAGTCACGTTTGAAACGGCCATTCACCACTTCCACGACCCACCGACAAATAGTCACCATTCTTGACTTATTGGCATCTATTGTCGAAAGTTGCGTTTGGCCTCTTGCTACAGATAGGGGCATATGCATTTCATAGCCGCAAGCTTCAACATCAGGTAAAGCATCTCTAAAACCTCGGTCTAGTATTAGAACGTCACCTGGTCTGAAAAACCAGTTAAAAGCACTATTTTCAGCGTTCAGCATGCCACTTAATATAGTCGCGTCTGATGTTGTGGCTGCGTAAGGCCCTGTGACATCAATAATATAACCATTGCAACAGACTATCAAAAATGGTTTCAATAGGTTTTGAAACTTATGGTGACTATATGTCATTCTTTGGAATAAAAAGTTAGCACTTTTTTGAATATATACATAAGTACCATCACAAACAATTATTGCTTTCATCGCATCTCCAGAATTGCCCCCAAAAAGTGCATTGGCGATAAAAAGATTTTTTTCCACAACTTGCTCTCTTGTGATATATGGACTAAATGGTGTGACTAATGGTGTGGTGTACTAAATGGATTGGCACATAGTCACGGGTTAAGCATTCTCTCGGTGCTTTAAGTAGTCTTTCCAGCGTTCTTCGACTCATATGCAACATGTCTGCCAATCTTGTGTCTGGTTCACCGGTACGTAGCTTAATTAAATAGGCAGCCAATGCAGTCTTAGGTTTTTTGCATGTTTGTATCAACGACGGCAGTTACTCCAAAATTGCATTAAATTGGTCTATTGTACGACCAGTTAAAAAATATAGTTCGTTAGGATCCATATTTTCTATATTTTCAAAATCCAGTCTTCCGATGACCTGATGAGCAGATTTTAAAATATTCATCATGTCCATGATTTGGTCCTCGTTGAAATCATGGCTGATGTTATTTGCTGACAATAAAACTTCAAAGTCGTTCAATTGCAGATGTTCTTGGTATATTCGTGCTGCAGGCGGTACATAATAGTTTTCATGTAGCAGACGTATTTTCATGTGTTTAGGAACTCGATAGCGCGACTGATCTTGGCAACCAAAGACAATGCATGAATTGGATGTATTTGGTGCTCTTAAAACATGCGATAGATGTATCGTAGATTGTTGTCTTGCGTGTTGTTCTCCCGTAGGTTGTTCTGCAGGTTGTTCTGCAGAGTCTTGAGCAGATTGTACTGCAGATAGCTCTTCAGGGTTACCTTCTGAAGAAGATGTTATTCGACGGTTCCGCGGTGGATAGGCTTCGCGTCGCCAACAAGGATGGCAAATAAACTCCTGGTCGTTAAATTGTATCTGTAAATAAAAAAGTTTAAGGGTTAGTATCGATGTTTACGATTTTTATTTTTGTATAATCACAAAGGTGTGACAAACGGCGACAGTCTACTTTTTTCACAGTGCAAGTATTATCGCAGCCGCCAGTCCTTAAGCGTCGGCCACGGATCTAATTCATAAAATCGAGAGTCACTTTCTCGTTAGTCGTAATATCATATTCCATAGAAAAAATGGCGTGATGCAAAAAAATATCTAAATAAAGTAAGACGGTTATTTCACTACGACGCGTAATGCAACAACACGGAATTAATGCTTATATATTATAACATATGATAACCGTATAAACATATTTAATAATATCTACTATTCAGTTTTCATTAAACTAACCTCATACGGAGAAACACTTCCGTTATATTCTCTGCAGCAAGCGGATATTCCTCGAACAATTGCTGAGTCAATGTTCTCCTTCTGTGTGAATGCACCGACCTTTCACACAGCAAACACACTTGTCCAGCAGATGCACGAAACATGTAGTGAGTGTTCCAAAAACAAAGAGCAAAATCGAAATATCCAGTGAACAAGGCAAGGGTCAATCACAGTGCAAAATCGTCAGTCCAGTAAACAAAAGCAGAAGTCGTTCGAACAAATCAATAAGGAAAGCGCACAGTACGCAACTACAAACGGTAAACGTTGAAGAAAGACTGCGTAGACGCAACGCGAGGCGAGGATGACTCACGTTCTCGTTTGGCAAACTCGCGTTTAAGCTGAAACGCCTCTCGCTCACACAACCCGTTTCACTCGTACTACCTGTCTCGCTCACACAACACTACCTGACTCGGTAGCACTACCTGAGCGGGCTTGATTTTTTGGTTTAAATAAAGTCACCAATTAAGAACGATTTTCTCGCACACCATCATTTAAATCTAAAGGAATATCCCCGTTGTATAAAATATTTAAAGTCAAAGTCAAGTCTATGATAAGAATTATTTTATTTTTTTATTTAGTATGCATTTTTATAATTTTATTAACTGTAGTATAACTCAGCAACTACAGGTTAGAATTCAATGAGGTTCAACTCGCAGAGATAAACGTACGTGATGTGCCAAACGGCGGTAGTGTCAACCCTGGGGGCAGTAAAAAAAATTTTGGACCAAGCTCCATACATTTTTGCCCACCCTCCTTTCTTTCATACATTTTCAAATAGGCCGCACACACGTCCAACAAATTCGCACACTATGAAATTGTTTCTCGAACATGTAAAGTTAAACTGTTTAAACGCTTACAGGGCCCTTTTAGGCTTTTATTGCTACGATATTTAGGTATGGATGTGGGTAGAGTTTCAATCGCAACGATAAAGGCTCATTTACACAAGGAAAGTTTCTCGAACGCGTGCGGTCGAGTGAATCTGTCAAAAGCTCGTATAAACAACGTTATCATCAAGTGATCACCATTATCACTTGCATCATCGAATTTTTATCATCATGTAAACAATTACAATCGCGAATCGTATTAAGTTTGGTTGTATATGAGAATCGTATCGTATACAATATTCTGACCTGAACCGTTCAATAAACTCTCCTTGTGTAAATGAGCCATAGCATAAGTAGCTGAGTATGTTGCGCGTCGGTGGTAACGAGTCGTAACGACATCGCAACGCTGCAGCGCTGATATGTCACCATTTGATATACACTTACTCTCATTTTGTTGAACTGAAATTTGAACTGAAATAAAAACTTTAATAATCGTAAAAACACGTGACGAGAAATTATTTCAATTTTAAATACATTATTAGATTATTTATTACATACAAACTGTGCACGGCCACGCGTTGCTGTGGCTGCCCAACAGATGGCGTTTACCCTGTTTTTGGGTAAAAACATGTTTCTACCCTGTGATAGGTATATAAAAACACGCGCGTATTCGAATGCAACGTGTGTCAAAATTTCAAAGCAATCGGTGAAGAACTTTCGGAGATTTAAGATTTTGAACAAACGAACGTTTACATTTTTATATAGATAGCAATGAAGAAAATGTAGTGAAGAAAGTTTTCCGTGTAGCTTTGTATTCACGAATGTCGTATTGTCGTTACGCATCTACCCGAGACGAACCATTACACTTACCCAAATGTTGCAGCGACTTGCATGGGCCTTTTCGTTAGTTTTGTGCCTGCGGATGTTATTGTATGTAAATGATAGTGTACAAATATATATTTTTAAATTATATCCACTATTCCACTAGTTTCATTATTCCAAACTGCCTTTTTATTTCGTCCACTCTATATCCTCTTGTGGTGTGTGTTCTTCTATCTCCTTCACTACCCATATACACAAATTTAGGATAATATATCCGTGCCGGTGGGAATAAGTTGATAAGTCATATTTTTCGAGGGCACAGTTTAACGTTTGTGTTTTCACATTGAATATCGATATATCACTTTAGTATTGAAATCATTTTCTCTGCTATCGAATATTTAAAGTTTTTTTTATTATTGTAAGGCCAAAGTGGTACGTGTTTGATCTTATTTTGAATTTTATGTCTCGAGCTATCAACTTATTTCTGCCTTTTATGGAATTAACCGTTTTTTGTTCACAAATAAATATTTGCATATGCAAGCGCACTGTATGCAAAGGGATGACGTACTCTTTTTTTTATAGGGAAGTAGGCGGACGAGCAAGCGGTCCGTGTAAGTGTTATCGCCGCCCATGGACACCTGCAACACCAGGGGGTATGCGGGCGCGCCGCCGACTTTTCAAAATCCTATTCACAGCTTTCTTGAAGAACCCCATATCGTAGCGTAATGGAAAGACCTCTTGAGGCAGTTCGTTCCACAACAAAATAAGCAAAAAAATAGAATCTTACACTGGTCAGAAAGTGACAATTTTTTTTAACAAAGATTAAATTGATACAGCATCTATGAGTAAAAGCTTATTCTCAAAATAGATAATTATTTTGACGACCTGTTAGCTCTATCTATCATCTATACCAGTGGTTCTCAAACTTTTTAAATGACGGAACCCTTTTGGGAAGCAAAATACTTGATGGAACCCTACAATAAAACAATTATTTTTATAAGTGTATTCTATATTAATCAGCATAATAAAAGTACAATGTATCAGTTACTAATTATTATTTACTTCACCACTTGGTAAGGACAATAATAGAAAACATTAAAAAAGAAAAAATCTAACTAGTGGGAGGTATGAAACTGTTTTTTATTTTTCATCAATTGCTTGATATCAGGTTTGATGGAAGAAAGTTGGAGTCTCATATCAGCTTCGGCGTCCAGTCTATTGCGATATTTTGTTTTCGTGGCTGCGTAGGTAGAGAATCCTGTTTCGCACAAATATGTAGTTGGGAACGGGAGAAGAATATCCAGAGCCATTTGGCCAAGCATTGCATATTCATCTTGGATTCTGCACCAAAAATCATTAAGAGGCGTCGTTTTGAACAATGACTCCATACTTGTGTCTGATGACATTTCTAAAAGAGATTCATATATCTCATTTGACATGTTTTCAGGCTTTTCCAAGTTGGGTAAAAAAGGATTATGAATCCAGGAGTTCACTTTAATTTTTGTATTGTGTTCTTCGGGAAAATACTTTTCAAAAGATGCGCGCATCGAACTGAGATATTGGACCAATTCTTCAAACACATTATCTTCAAACATTTCTGAGTCGTTTTCGCTAACAAACTCACTGAGTAACGTAAAACTTTCTATTTCTTTCTTACCAATGCAAATGATCCAAAAATCTAATTTTCTTTTAAAAGCAGTTATTTTATTATAGGCCTGAAACACTGTTGTCTGTTTACCTTGCAACGATAAATTTAATTCGTTAAGTTTTTGAAAGATATCCGCCATAAAAGACAATCGGAACAACCAAGTTTTATCATACAAACGGTCCTTCAAATTAAAAGAAGTATCTGCTGAAAGAAACATTTGTAACTCGGCTCTAAGTTCAAATAGCCTTGTTAAAGTTTTTCCCCGAGACAGCCATCGCACTTCTGTATGGAGCAGCAGTGTTTTATGTTTGCTGCCATAATCTTCACACAATAATGAGAACAATCGGGATTGTAGTGGTCGTGATTTGATAAAATTAATTATTTTTACCGCTTCATCCATAACTAATTTTAGATTAGACGGCATTTGCTTCATCGCAAGTGCTTGTCTATGCAGAATACAATGACTGGAACTACAATTAGGCGCTTTATTTTTCATTCGTGACACTGCTCCTGCTGTTTTACCTGTCATCGCCTTGGCCCCATCTGTACAAATGTCAATGCAATTGTTCCAACTGAGATTATGTTCTTCAAAAAATATATTTATTTTATTAAAAATTTCTTCCCCGGTAGTGTTTGTAAGCAGCGATGAACACATAAGCATGTCTTCTTCAAAAGAACTTTTATATGGATATCTCACAATAACCAGCAGGATAGCCAAACCAGCGACATCAGTCGACTCGTCCATTTGCAAAGCGAATCGTGTATTTTGTAGACGTGTAACTAGTTCTTGTTTGACGTAGCTTGCCAGATCATGGATTCGTCGTGAAACAGTATCGTTTGATAGCGGAACAGTAGAAAGATGCTTTGCAGATTTTTCATCAAGCATACATTTTGTTATGTCTAATACACATGGTTTTATTAATTTCTCAGCGATAGTGTGCGCTTCACCTGCTTGTGCAATGCGATAGCTAACTAAGTATGATGCCTCCGTGGCCTTTTCGTTGGTAGTTTGTGTTACATGCATCATATTTTTTTGACTTTCTAATAACTGATCTTTTTTGCGAACAAAAAATTCTTTATTCTTGTCTTTAGTCTCGGGGTGTACGGTTTCTAAATGTCGACGCAATTTGGCAGGTGCCATGGAACTATTAGGAAGCAGTTTACTACAGAGCATGCAGAGAGGTGAGCCGTTGGAATCAACAAATCCGAAACTGATATAAGATTCATCATACTTCCTTTTTTTCGTCTTTGAAACCGTCGAGCTTGACGTCGTGGCACTCGTGGCATCATCTTCTGGATCGGTGATTGCTAAATTCTCCGCGCGCATTGCTTTTGAACATTCAGCGTCATTAGAAGATGTTGTTGGAACACGTTTAACACCTTTAAGCCAACGTTCCATTCTTCTTTATTTATAATGTTACAAGTCAGGATAGTGGGGTTTAAATAATGCACAATCGTTACTGCGTATAAGAGACTAAATTTAGAACCTACAGGGAAGAAATGTATAAAACTGAGACAACAGAATACAGCAGGCAGTAAAACAATGAACACTAGTTTCTCGCTAGCGAGCTTGTAAGTAGGTAGTAACTTATCGCTCCGAACGCTAATCATCAACTGACGACGCCAACGCGCGATCGCCGCTTTTATACTTAGTCCTAGACTCGATCTCAAATATTCTCGAAAATACTCGAGTCGGCACCTTTGATAAACAAAAAGCAAAAATAAAAACAGAAATTTAAAAATAGCGTTGTAAACAATATCGACTTTATCCTTTGAAGTTAGAGACGAAAGTCGCTAGTTGACAACTATAGCGTCTAATTCAGAGGCGGCTTTTATCAAAGAGACTGAGCGCTTACAAGTATACTACCCGCTCGTTTTAAGTTTGCCGCTGGCGATAGGTATGAGTGTATGACGTTCGAAATTTTTTATTTAATTGTAACAATAAAAATTGTGTACGTTAGATATTTGGGTAAAACTATGACACATTATAAGTTTTGTTGTCACGTGGGGGAGGGTACGCGCATTCCACAGACCGGCAAACTTAGAGCGAACGCGTTGTACAAGTATAAAATTGTTGAGACCAAACTTATGAGATATTGTACCAGCTAATGTAACACAAGCTTATACAAATACAAATAAATAAATAAATAACATTCATAGCGTTTTGTCTCCGCGCGGCCGCGGAGTCCGCACAGCCGCGGAGCGACCAGAGAGAGGTGTTTTGATTTTTTTATTTCTAAATTCTTGCGGAACCCCGACAGAGGTATCACGGAACCCTAGGGTTCCGCGGAACACACTTAGAGTATAGCTGATCTATACTAATATAATAAAGAGGTAAAATTGTGTGTTTGTAGGTATGTCGGGGGTAATCTCTGGAACTACTGAACCGATTTCAAAAATTCTTTCACATATAGGAAGTTACATTATCCGTGTCTAATATAAACTATATTTTATTTTGAAATTTGGAGAAAAAAACTTATAAACCGAAGAGAAGCGAGGGCGGGTCGCTAGTAGAGTATAATTAAATTGAAGAGAAGCCTGTATAAACCATTTAAATCAGCTTTTCGCTCAGAAACCTCAACAAATTTATAGCGATGGAATAATGGATCTCGCAGAAAAATGGCAAAAGATTGTCGAATTAAATGAACACTATTCCGCTCAATAAATATTTATGTAATACAAGAAACGTCTTTATTATTTTCTCTATAAAAAGGCCGTGAACTTACCCGATTACCTAATATATATAAAAAGCTATTGAATAATTGTTATCATTTTCTGCTTATTGTTATGGTTGTTTTGTAACATTATCTGGGGCTTATAATAATGTCCTAAACGCTTACTGTAAATGAACATTTCGTGAACGATGCAGACACATCCTGAAATGCAGCCAGATAGCATAATAGCCCGTAAGAAAATCAATTTCTATCTTTCTTTAATATATCTAACTTTTAGCCTCTTCAAGAAGTGCAAAAATAGCGCCTAGCCTTATATTAGAACGCCAAACAATTACACTATCAGTTCAATATCAAAGTTTTTAATGAAAAGCTTTTGGCCAAAAATCTATTAACTACCTACACTTATAAACTTATACCAAAGGACAAGTGTGAAAAAAATGAAGGGTCCGTACAACAGTTAGTGTTATTTATAGTTTATGGGAATAAATAAATTATTTTATTGGAGATAAATAAAATGAATGCAGTGCTAAATTAAAGGAAGTGCCCAAGACAATAGCACCGCTGATCGCTAAGGTCCTAGTTATAGTGGATGCTAACATCTGTATGTAACATCTATAGTTTGAACAAATACTTAGTTATACAACGAAATGATTTTTGAAAAAAAATGCTGTATATACTGTATACTGTATATATGCTGTATACCATACTAGCACTGCTGCAACATTTACGGAATCCTAAATATTTTTTGGAATTCTTTCTGCTGAAACACGCAAAAACTATTAAACGGATTTAAATAAAATTTTGCATAGTTATAGCCAATAGCTTATTTCCTAGGGGGCAGTTGTGGCTCACCTCCATGGGATTTATCTCCTAATACACGTGCCAATCTAATCCCTGGCTTCCCAAAGCTACCCAAAAGGGTGATCTCGCAATGACGACTGCACGGTGGTAAGGCTTTTAAACCTCCTCGATTACAGTCATGGGTGTATCCTCCCTCCACCCCCGCGCAAAGGGGGAAAGAAGTAACAGACTTGCTGCATAACACAATACCACAGTGTACATAGTGGGCCAACGCCTTTGATGTTTGCGTAAAAGCCGACATCGCAAGACACTGGTCACAGCACCTAGGGTTGTCACAGTAGGTACTTTATAATTTAAATAAAATACAATTATATTATGTCGTGGCTCCACATAGCCGCTTCAACATTTTTTATTTCATTATTCAACTACCGTCATAAAGTATGGGTAACCTGCCGTTTTTGGTGCTTACCTACTTGTTTGACATATAAAATTCAGTCAATCAAAATCTTGAGCCGAGACGCATTAACATTGTATTCAGTAATAAAACCAGTCAATACAAGCAAAACTATCGGGTTTTATTTCGCCAAAGGAGTAAAACTCGCAGTGTCTCCAAGCGCAGACATATTATTTAATGTTTTAATACTTTTTTTAGAATGCTTTATATGTATATGTATTACAAATGCTTTATAATATTTTATATAAAACTACATATATGGATATTATAATGTATAAATTTCCAAATGTGCTATTATAAATGGGGACCGACAAATATTTCCGGTCTTTAGATTTAATGGATTTGAAATTTCTGTTATTGAACATAATTATATAAAAAATTCTCATCCTCATAAATAATTTTAACAAAAAATCTATTGGGAAGCATGCGCACGGTTTGGTGTTAAATTTTATTGTGCTCAAATACTGAAACAGTTTGAATCCGATGTTGTTTCCAGTAAAAGAAGTAAAGATCGACATCAATTCTGTTTCCAAGCTATGGATATAATTCACAAAAACATACAAATTAAAACATTTAAAACAAACAAGCGTTAGCCCTGAAAGACGAGTCCCGAGCTACTAGTATGGCAGCTCGGGCTCGCCCTACCCGCGTCTCACCCCTCACGCCCCGCACGATTGCACTGTCTAAACGTGTCTGTTGGCCGACTGTATGGATTCTTAGATTGTGACAATATGTACATATCTATTTTCAATTATAAGAAAATTGTTTGCTGTTTCCCTGCATAAATTTTGACTACGCCCTTGATTATGGGTGAAGGCCAGTTGGACTAGTGGACTGATATTGATGTTTTTACTCAGATCCATTAGGTATAAAAATGTAAAAAAACTAATTTTAATGTAAAGTTCCCGCCGGAACCATAATTAATTCCATACATGCGAAATCAGTCTTCATATTATTATAAAAACCACTGGATGGATGGATAACTTGTACGTATGTATTTGTAATAAACAAACTATGACATTATCTGACAAATGTTGAATGAATTTAACTTTCTTAGATATAAGTATTGAGACTTTATTTGAAATCTTAAAAATAACATCACTTTTTTATTGCTTTTTATTACAAATCAGATGTTGAAGCTTGCTTCTATTTAAACAAATCTTAAAAGAGCGAAATTTTAAATTGGGAAATCTTAATGAAAGTATTAAATTACAACCATATCCACAATAAAGTCCCGCTTAGATAACGTCACAAGTCACAACCATATTTTCTGTCGACCTAGCAATTTTACTGTTGACCTAGTAAAATTAAGAAACTCTGATTAAAACTAGTAAATTAAGAATAGTTTCTATTGAAGTGTATTTTTTTATGTCCATATTCGACTTAACCTTTTAAACTTGTTTGCAATAGCTTGATCGAGGACAGTCATTCCTCATTCTATCCGCGATGGAAGTTGACCACCAATAATATACAAAATTAAATCGGTACAGTGGTCAGTGTCATCTCGATCGGGGTGATTAATTGCAAGCGCGGAGGTCGACCGGCGACACCACCCACCAGTGACCTACGACTCGATTGCAATTTTTAAAAAAATAGTTTAAGTTTACAAGAGTTTATTATGAGTTCGAAACACACATCACATCACAAATATTGAACTGTGCTCTCAGTCCAAATTAATCCCTCCGAGGATCCATTTCAGGGGAACCTTGTGGACGGAGAGATCATTGATGTACAATCTGGACAGGGCACGTCTGCCAAATACACCCGAAAAAAACGCCACCAAGTGGTTGCTGCCAGACTGACAGCCACGCAGAGGCAGACCGCGAAAGAGATAGCGGGACGAGATGTACTCATAGTGTACATATTGCTGAGTGGCCAAAGCTTGCAGATAAATAAAATAATCAAAAACACGCCAGTTGGTTCGACGCTGCGTGCTCCGAGCAATATTCTGTATGTTCTGGGGCCATCCTGTTATTTCTTCGAACCTATAGTGACATTTGGGACATCCAAAATATCCTTTTTTCCTACAAGCCGGCCAGTTGTTCAGTGTTTCGAATTTTGAAAACTGTAAAAATATATTTTCAATGAATTAAGGATGTAATATCATTAGTGCGTGTCCGGGGCCAGCTCACAGACATGGGCGCAAGGGCTACACAGCACCCGGGTGTCAGATATTTTGGGGCGCTGAAGCTCTGAATTCCACATCCCGTCGGGCAGCGACTTTCACGCGTCCAAGATTAAAGACAGGCGAGCACGGTGAGTTTTTTCCGAGTTCTAATACACAATTCCAATTTAGAGCATCTTTACATGACATGTGGCATTTAATGACAAGTTTTTTCTAAATAAATTAGCACATTATTGAAAATAGAAAGTCTTGAAAAGCTCCTAACAATCTGCCTCTATTCGCAGTATAACGCATGTTAAACTCGCTGCCCCCGGGTACGTGGGTGCGGGAACTCGGGGTTTAGACACACATTGAAGTCACTGCCCCCGGGGTATGTGATTTTAAGAGCTTAGGGTGCAGGGGCGCCTTGTGTAGTTTTGCACCCGGGCGTCTGATCTCGAGCCGGCCCTGTGCGTGGCCTCACATTGTGCAACAGAGATTGACATGCAAAATATTTCTCTAATATTCTGTTTCGTACGAGATGACATGACCATATTATTATGCGAATATTTATTTTTACAGTTTAATCATTCACCTCGTTAATATTAGCTACGAATAGACTCCGCGGTTAAAAGAATATATTTTTTATAGGAAGAAGGCGGCAGCCAAGCATACAGTAAGTATGCTTAAGTGGTAAGTGGTAGTAAGTAAGTACTACAAGTAGTAAGTGGTAAGTGGATACTGTCGCCCGTGGACACCTGCTGTACATGCCAACTTCAGTCCACAATGACAAACGTTGGCACGCTCCCGAATGCGCTGCCTATCTTTGAAGATAATTGTACCTACGAATGGATTTAGAGGAAGAGTTGGGAAAATGGCGAGGGATAGGATGGGTTAGGAATGGGGTCTAGCATATCTTACCTACGCACTACCGAAACACGTACATACTGTGAGAGAGGGGTAACGAGGCCAGTCGAGTGCCCCCAGCGGCTGTTGGATTGCAGCCTGCACCTTAAAAAGATGTACTTAAAAATTTCTACTTTTGAAATGGGATTGAACCAAGCTTACCAGGCCAAATTTAAAATTATATCATTGAAACATGACTTTTAGCTACTTATATTGTAATTCCTACTTCATAGAAATTTAAAACAATTGGCCATAGTCCATTTATAGGTACGATATATGGTCTGGGTAACACATTGTCATGATAAAGTCAAAGCTTTACTTCTTCAGCCTAGCTTATACATTTTTGGAAAATCCTACAAGGAAGGAAACAAAACTGAAATCAGTTACTGCTACCTACAGGTATTACCTGTCGGAGTTGGCATTTCTCAAACCAATGATTGTCTTGTTCACTTTGGGATTTTCTTATGATGAAGACAATTAGGTAAGTCTTACTCCGAACAATAAGCACCCACTTACCTAAGTATTTTCAATGAGTTCAAATAAACAATTATTTGCCTTAATTGAGATCTCGAAAATACTTACCATTATTATTTTGTCTACAGTTTATGCCGGTTAATATAGGTAATATCAATATTAGGTACCTACTTTGGAATTTTGTGATTAACATTCAAGAACTTTTGAATGGGAACTGATTTAATTATCATAATAAAAACTTGATGTAGCAACTGGAATAAGCCAGTTTCAAAGTCATGGTCATTGTTAAAAGTATTCAATAGAGGTATACGTTGCAATAAAGTATGTATTTACGTGTAAGTGACAAAAAACATGCCGCTACTTTGCGTTGTTGGTGTTTAATACACCTACCTACGCAAAAAGTTATAAAACATTGGCCTGATTATGCGTCGTACGGCAAAGCGAGATATTAATCAAGTTGCGTATTCGAAACTGTTTAGGTAAAGTCGCTAATGAGTGTCACGAGACTATGAGGAAAACGGCGCTCTGGTGGCCGGCGCTGGTGGCCGGGTGAAGGGCCGGGGTTTACCTGCCCCCACTCGCGGTCTAACACGCAATCATGACGAAATTATTGATAAATCAACAAAAAAATAAACATAAACAATGTTTTTCATCGCAAATAGCAACATTCATCCTAATCACACATACATGTTTATGAAATATGTAAGAAGTGCATGTTTATAAAAAATAAAACATAATTTCTTTTGGGGAGATACTGGCTCTCAAGATTTTTTCTAGTTTGGAAGTTAGGACTCATAACAATTTGTAAATGTAGGTATGTTTAATGCAAATAATCAATTTAAACGTGAGCTACTCGTAATATTACAAACCAGAAAGCCTGTTTGTTTGGTACTCAATAATACATCAACACAGAAATTGATCCTAATGAAATTTTGCATGAAACAATATTCAACCAACGAGAAGGAAAGCTATTTCTTTATCAAGATCCCGCAAAAGAAATCGCGAGCAAAGTATACTTATATATAATGTTTTTTAATAAAACGAGGGTTCATGCTGGAAACAGTTTTTTTTTCTTTTACACGAACGAAATGGATACCTAACTTTATTGTGAAGTAAAAGAAAGCAGAGGGCTGAAAAGAGTAGAAGACCGTGTGTGTTAGAGAGCCTTGAGAGCTACGTATATTCAACAGTGGCGACACATACTGATGGTATGGTATGGAGAGAGAGAGAGCGAGCTGGCAGTATCTCAATCGAATGAATAAGTATAAACCTAGCTGTTAACATATTCTTGCCTTCTGATTGTTGTATTCCAGACTAATTTTAGTGATTTCAAAAATTGATCAGCTCCATCCCAGCTGTATAATCTGTATACATATTTTTTTATGGGAAAATTAGGCAGACGAGCATACAGTCCACCTGATGGTAAGTGGATACTGTCGTCCATAGACCTTCGCGGTACATGCTAACATCAGACCAGAATGACAAACGTTGGCTCTCCCCCGGATGCGCTGCCTACCATTGAAGATATAGGAGTGGATTTGAAGAAAGAGTTGAGAAAATGGGGAGGGATAGGATGGGAAGGGAATGGGCTCTGTCATATCTCACTCACTACCGAAACACGTATGCATATTAGGGAAATGGGATAAAGTGGGAAATGCTGTGCATACTGACCTTCAAATCAGAACTATTACAACTTTCTTGCTTCAATAATGCTTTCAACGGAATAAAAGTAAATTAGAAAGTGCAAATAAACAGCAAAATACTTTCTTTAATCCTATTTAAAGCGAAAAAAAACAAATTTCAAAACAATTTCTGAATTGAGCTTCAGACCGCTGCTTAGTACCTGTGCTTATACTAGAAGTGTCTTTTGCGTTCACCGACTAGAAGCCGCTTACTGCCTTCGGAGCTACAACCCTCTGCTGCTCTTGGCCTCGTTCAATTTATTCCTCTACTTTGTTCAGTGGTTTGCCTCTCTTCCAGGTGGCTTTCTTTCCAATTTAGCAAGGTCTTTCATAACACAGTCTGTTCATCTTACTACAAGACGCATAATGTCAAATTTGATGTACCAAAAATCTCGTGTTATATTATATTATAAATTGCGTGAAGCGCCCGACAGAACGCCATAAGCCAAATATGTACAGGTATGTTACACAGGACTACGCTCTTCTTCGTCTAGTTGGAAATGTGTGCCATTTGAATTTGTTCTGACTCATCGCTTATGGTGATGTGCTATGGTTTGAATTCTCATTCTCAATCACTGTGTTTGCTCTTAGCAAAGATCCTACATTAGTGAGTTGTACTCTTCAATAATATTGTATTATTATATATTTAGAATGTCATTCTTCTTGATATTTTTTAAAATTCCTAAATCTTATAGTAGGTACCTAGTTGTAAAGGTCCTGTTCAATAGGTATTCTTGAAACATTGCACACATTAATATTAAAAAAAAAACATAATTTCTAGGAAGCATTACCTATGGTAAGTGTAACAACGATCAATGAATCGTGCAAACTGCTTCCGCAGTTATCCGTGCTGACGATGTGACATTCGTACTTAATGTCCGCAATACTAAATAATTATATTATCGTTTATAAATAAAGCTATATCACATATTCTTGTCTATTCCAAAATGGCCGTCATCCACCTTTAGAATAGCATCGTCTCTTCTCTTGCCGCCCCCTCTGCCCTCTTGCCGCGGGTGTCGTAAAACGCGACCAAGGATTAGCAAAGAGACTACTACAAGCCCTGAGGAACGGTGTAGTTCCTCTAAAACAGTCGCCAACCCTGACGGTGTAATGTTTTAAGGCCTTACGTTTCTCATGCACAGGATACGAGTATACAATGTACGAGAGGGCCCATGACCAGCAGTGAATACTGAAAGGGTAGTTTGGTGATGATGCCATTTCGTAGACCGAGTGCTGTAGGTACATCCGCACTTCTTTGACAAAGGCGAGTCGTCGCCTACTGTTCACGCATATAATATAATTCGTAAATTATGGAATGAACTGCCTCAACGATGAGGTCTATCCATTACTATATGGAGTTCTTCAAAAAGGCTCTAAATAGAACTTTATAAGGTCAATAGAACACCCGATTCCCCCTCATTTTTATAAAAAATACATTTGATGACAGTCTATCTTTGAACGTTACTCGAGTGTATTGATTGAGGTAACCATTTTGGATTGCATTATAACCTTATTTAACTGCTATTTCATTAGCAAATATAATTAGTGACTGCAGCTGAAGAGGAAACAGCCGATTTATTAATAACTACGATATTTGCTCTAGAATCTTTTTACAAGATATCGTTTACTTGTTTAAATGTTTGCAAGGACTATTTTTACTAGATTAATACTAGATTTTATTAGATTACTAGATTAATGCTATTTCAAAAACAAATTCAAGAGGTTCTTACTTTGGAATTTAAAATCATATTATTGGAATATGACGTGTATCTACTTATATTGCAATTCCTATTTAATAGAAATTGAAGAAAATTGGCCCTAGTCCATTGATATTATCTATAGCTGTATTGTGTACCACATTGTTATAATAATGTCTGCGCGTGAAGTGAAAATCCTACAAACAAGGAAACAAAATTGTAACCAGTCTATCTTTGAATGTCAATCAAGTGTGCTGATTAAGGTAACCATTTTAGATTGCATTATACCTAACTTAATTTAAGTACAAACTGTTATTTCAGTTTGCACCCAGTAATTACACGATTCTTTTTAAATTAACCAATATTAGGTACCAACCTCAATATATCCGTACTAATTACCTTTCTACACTCTCACAAACGTGCATAGAAGTTAATACGAGTAGGTAGGTATAACCTATTGACATTGAATCAAATACTAAGTCTCTTATTTAATCGAAAATATTAGACAGTAAGTAAGTATCACTGCATTGTAAGAATAATAAGTAAATATTGATAAGATATGATAATGTCTAGATATCGCAAATCTGTATTCTGACAACGTGTAACGGATGCCACTTGAGGGAAATCGAGTGATCTACACAGCGTTATTACTTTTGTCCTTCCTGAGAAACGGTTTGACATATCTGCTTCAATAAATGAAATTCGGAATGTTTGTTTCAACGACGAGATAGTTTTCGAACGTCATCTCTGACAGCTAGATTAGCTTCTGATGGAGAGGACATGACAGTAAGGATGATATTGCACTGTTGTCTAACTTACGCCGTGTAACGTAATTTTTTATAGATTTCTCAGTGAATTATTTATCAACGCGAACGCTCAGTTTGCCAAGATATTAATTTCATTCCGGTTATCCTGTGTGAGGCCAGCAGCCATGCAGCCGCGCTCTACTGAACACTGAGAGCTTTAAATGCGGGTTTTCCTTCGGACATTTTCCTTCCTTCTCATAACTAAGAGATATTCAACATTTTACTACTATCTATATTTGTGTATAGACAAATACACACAAATAGAATAGAACAAATAGAAAAACACCGCGCGCTCAATTGTGGACCATTTTCAGTTAGAGCAGCTGATGATCTGTTGCATTACTGACCTATTGTTCAGTTGCTTTTCTATTACTACGTAAGAAAAGGTCCTTTTATTTGATTCGAGCACTTGTGCTGTAGTCACGGAAGATGACAACAGCACGAGATAATCTCCGGACGTCGCGGTCACACGCGTTTATATGTAATTTTAGTCAATAAAACACGTGTTCGCGAGTGACACCACCGTCTCTCGCTAGCATCTCATTACTTGTTAGTGATGATTCTATTTTTAGTAGGTAGTTATTGTCAAGCAAACCATACATTTTCCGCTTTGTGATGCTTTGTTAAGTTTTCCTTAAGTTAAGTCTGGAATAAAACAGGTGTAGCAGAAATGGATGTCGTTTCAAAAATTCTTCCATCAGGTTAACTTTGAATCGGAATCTAAATTTTTTATTAAAGATTACCTGGATCAGACGCCACTTGCCCTATAACTTGCGCCAATAAAGAAACGATATGAAAATGGCGTCCACTCAAGCGCTATCTCGCTCACACTATATCTCCGTCTATAGTCACACACTACACCACGGGACCGCTTGCAAAAAAAATATTCAGTCTGGATTAGTCGCCCACGCTATCTCGACGTACCCTGAATTTTTGAATACGTTCCCTTCTTTAGCCGTTGTTGTTATTATTTTGTTAAGTACTGTTGAGTTTTGTTTTTATTGTATTGTAATTATTGTTCTTTTGTTGAACTATGAGTAAACGTGGGAAGATTCTTCGCAGTGACACTCGTAAAATTGTATATAATGTTATAAAATACTTCGAAGAACAAAAGAATTTGAAACGTTATCATCCATTTCAACATAGCAATGCGTGCGCGGGAACCGGTTTATCACACATCACAATATCGACAATAAAAAAAGAAGGTAAGTACGTTTGTTTGACATGCTTATAAACATATGATGTAAGTACTACAAATAGTGTTCTGCTATCCGGTTGCGCAGCTGTCATACTTGTCATTGGTGACGTATCAGCCGCCTGCTACTAACGTTTGTAAAATAGATATGATTGAAATATTAAAAAAAAAACTTTTTTATTTTCACTGAATTATTATGTATATTTCGTAAGCACTAAATTATAAAATCATTTCAGCTGGTATGCCGAGAATATTAAATTATTTTAAAACATATTCCATGTGTGGATTATGATTATTCCTGATTCGTTTTTTTTTCATTCTAGGTAAACTTGCGAAAAAAATACGGACTCCTAGTAAAGGAAAAACAGGTCAGCATAACACGCGTGTTACAATAGACGATTTTGATATTTGTGCTATTAGACAAATTTATGACGTACAGAAGGAAGTTCCGACGCTAAATAAAATAATGGCAATCGCTAAAAAAAAACTTGAAATTACATAGGCTCTAAAACGACATTGTGCAGAATTTTGGAAAATAAACTGAGTTTTAGATTTAAAAAATGTCGCCAGAAAAGAAGTGTCTTAATAGAGCGCGACGACATCAAAACATAGCGGGTAAAATATTTACGCAGAATGCGACGCACTGATGCTTTAGGAGCAGAAAAAAAACCCGTGGCCTACATAGATGTATCATGAATCCAAGCACATTATACTGTGAGTCAGTGCTGGCAGTCATCTAAGGATAAAGGAGTACGGAAGAATGATAGTCCCGGGCAAAAATGGGTAATGGTTTACGCCGGCTCTGAAAATGTATTTGTAGAAGGCGCAGGCCGAATCTGTCGAACAATTGCATACTAGTCATGGACAACGCATCCTATCTAGTATGCAATTAGATAAAGCTCCCACTACTCCAACCCGTAAAGGAGACATACAAAAGTGGATGGAAGAGCATCCATGCAAAATGGATCCAAAACCTATGAGAAAAAATCTTCCTGAGAAACGGTACGTGGTAGACGAATTGCTGCTTGAGCATAGGCATGAGGTTGTCATATTGATTACCTCCTTATAACTGCAACTTCAATCCCATATAGCATACCTATATGGAACATAATAAAACAAATATTTGTGGATAGGAATGTTGAGCAACGTGAAAATGAAATAGAGGAATTGACCAAACAAACGATAGCATCAAAACACAAGAATATTGGAAAAAACAAATTAACCATATAAAAATGTTTGAACAGGAGTATTGGACACGCGATGTGACAAAAGAAGATGAATTAAGGAGTTCATAATAAGCGTCGGAATGACGAGTGACACTGATGACGAAAATCAAATGTCATTCAGCTCCAATGAGAATAAATCCTTGGGGTTGAACCCCTAATCGATCATACATAGCTTAACCTCCATGGTGACATATGAATAGGATGATGTTCACGACTCTCAACTATTTTATGTCAGTATATTTTAAATGTTTCTACTATATTAAGTTATTCTGCTCCATCTTCTACATTATACCATACATACAACAACTTTCCTCCACCCTAAGGTTCTCTGGAAGAGATTGTTTTTAACAATAAGATCACCTGTTGTACTTTGTTTTTATCAACATTTCCAAAAAAAATATAAAATATACAATATAAAAATAAAGATAGAATAGCAGTCGTTTCTGTTTTCTTTACCCTATTTAAAATTTATTTTTTTATTTATTGCAATAAACACAATTTAAATTATTTCTTACGTAAAATAATATACCCGTAAAAGGATTATAGAAGTAAATTAGATTAGATTTTCGACTTTTTTGTCGACCGTACCATCAACTTCGCCATGTGGTCGCTATTTTCATATCGTTTCTTTATTGGCGCAAGTTATACCTACAATCTGTGATAGACAGGAGAGGCAGATAGGGAGCAGTTACGGAGTTGACCGACTCTAGAAGCATAACAAATAAATAATTACTGGTAGGTATTCTCTTAGGTACATAAGAAGTATCAACTAGCAGTAACCAACTGTAGTTACCAGCCAGTACCACACTTGTGTGCACCACTAAATCATTTGGGTTATTTTATATCTTCGATCAACGATACGCTGATCGAAGATTTAAATGTAAAAATATGGTTTACAGTAAACAAAGTTTTTGAGTTACAGAACTAGTTTTGCTCTGAAATTATTTATTTTTATAAGACCCGCTGGGACAATACCATATATTATTATTATTTGGAAAAATAAAATTATTCAATTGGCTATGAAGCATCTGCTTCATAACCAATTAGTAATTAAATATAAATATGTAGATATTTCATGTTTAACTACTAAAATGTAGGTACTTTTTGAGAGTGTATTCGAATCCGAAACGCGTCAACATACTGGGATTGCATTATTTGTGTGTTTGTAGTTCTCAAGACGATTTTGATTGTCATTTAAAATCAAATAGTCGTTATATTTTACGATTACAACTACAGTAGCCCCCGGTAATCCGGTCCACGACTAATCCGGCGGAGCACCATTGTAATCCGACACGTCAATCACGGCCAAGCAGAGGTCAACATAAAAGTCTTGGTCCGGAAAGTTCGATAATCCGCAACTACCCTGCAAAACTTTTGTCTGGGTACACGGGGGTCATAATTATTGATGGAAGAACGACGGTTGCGGTTAGGCCGGGCCGGTTTTTGCAGCAAAAGATGATATAACTTCATGGCATAATGTATTTTTGCAAAGTAATGTCTGATTCCATAAATTATATGATATACATTTATAAACGATTATATATATATAGTATATGTAGTTTTAAAACCCCTTTATCAATAAAACATTCCATCCCTTTATAAACATAGCAAGGTTCATGAAGTCGATATGAATTCTAATCAATTTGAAATTATATATTTATTTCATTCATATGAGTAAGAACGGTGGATTGTCAATGAGAGCAGGTGGTCGGTGTTAACGGGCGCTATACACATCTACCGAAATTGACATATAATGACTTGAAACATAATGGTTTACTATAATCATAAGGTTGTTATGTCGAGTGATAACAAAATACACCGAGACTACATAATAAGTTTATTACCTTCATCGCATACGTGAGTCTGTGTAACTACAGTATAATTTTAGATTAAAGTAAATATAGTATAATGTGTAATAAAAATATACCTAAAGGTAGTAATTTTGCAGATTGTTATTCTCTATAAATATAGGTAGGTACCTACCTGTCATCCAATGTTTTTGTGTTATTTGTCGATGAAACTTCTTAATTATATTTTTCTTATATGTCTATGCTTTTATAGTAATTGTTTTATTTTTCGAAGTCCTTGCCGGAAGTAAATGTTCTAAGGCACATTCCAGCTCCTTCCTTTCTTCTACAGCCCTCAGTCAGGCACATTCTGAAACAAAAACCACAAAAGAATATGCTCGGTCATCAACATTATTTTTTAAAAGTACAATAGAAAGATCGACAAAATATCGTTACGAATTATATTGATATCATAACATTGATGTTACCTATAAGTAGATACTATAGTTTTTGGAACAGTTATACTACACAACACTACTCATTTCTTAAGCGAACGTGTCTGAAACACGCTATCTGTAAAGTGGTAACAATATTGATCGACGGACTGTTTCCTTACATCTATGCTTTCATACCTAAGTGTGGATCTTTGCATCATTAATGAAACTTAGTGTGTGTACTTGTGTGAATTCCATCGCTAAATGTCTGAATTCCTTTCCTGAGGTCTCTTGACATTGATTCAAATGGGCTCACCGACTTGACTTTCGTCTATGACAGTGCATAGCAGGAAGACGAATAGAATTTTACCACCGATTAGCTCAAATGTGGCATGCCGCATACGTACAACCATTTTTTGGTTTTTGCACGATCGCTACTCGGTGCGGTCCTTTGTATCTTTCATTACAATTGTTCATGTAAATGTTTATATTAAATTATAAATCTCATCTTGTTTAGTTATTTAACGAACCCAACTTATCTTATTTTCATAACTGCTAGGGTGTGACAATGAGTCGTATACAAGTTTTTGTATCAGTAATCACAACATACAATCTGACCACGATTAATAGATGCTATGCCGTAGTCACACTGGTGTGTCAAAATGTTGTGACCACGAGTCCTAAGTAATCCGTACTTACCCCAACGCATCCTACACATAAGTAGAGCACCCCGTGAGCAGCGCATTCATGTCAATCATTTTAATTTACCTTCGCTAATAGCTACAAGGCAGATCAAATAAATAATGATAATGAATAAATAAAAAAAAAAAAAATAAAAAAAAAAAAGGTTTTTTAAAAACAAGCTCATAGCCATGTACTAAAACGAATAAATAAGTTTATATTGAATTATTTGTTGTCAACAAGCTTGTCGCGAAATATTCACAAAAGGAGGTACCTACCATTTACAATTCGCTTGCATAAAACTTTTTAAAAAACGTTTTTTTTATATTATTTTATTTACACCTTTTTATTTTGAAATATTTCTCAATCTATCCATTTCAAGTAACGCATCATTACGGTAGAAAGTCATGTTTTGTTTTGCAAAGTTTCATGTGCATGCTACTAACCGTTGAGGAGTGCCCTAGTGAGGAGGCAATCCTGGCTGTAGCATCAGTTCATGGTGAAAATCATGTTTAGCTATCAAAATTAAACGTATATGCAAAGTTTAGTGTCCGTGCTACTAACCGTTGAGGAGTGCCCTCGTGAGGAGATAATCCTGGCTGCAGCATCAGGTTATATCTATCATTTTAGTGTACTGTCATCAGAACTAAACAAGCATGCAAAATTTCAAAGGCGTCAGTTTAGAGGAAGTGGTTCAAATTTGGCTTGCAACTAACTAACAGGTGAAGTTAAATAAAAGCTTGTAATAATCGTTGTTATACGAAGACCTTGTTAAATTTTAAAAAGATGATTCCTTGCATCACTTAAGGATTTCATGTATATCTAATCAGGACAAAACGTGTAAATAATTGCGATCGATATCAGAGAGACAATGAAACCGTTGTTGCGCAGGAGATGCAGAAGGTCGCCGTCAGCGCACGCGATGTCACTCACAGGACACGTCTCGTGATGCTCTTACGCTCCACTATTGGCTAGCTACTTTCAACTTCTAACAACCGTTTTAATATCTTCGAATATTGCTTCAAAAATGGGGTGATCTGTAGTAATCTGTGTTAGTAAGTGCTAGACAAAAGTTAAAATCCGAAATGAAGAAATACGACGGAGAAGTTACCGACATACCGATTGCCGAGGCTGGGTGAGAAGAGCAAAAGATCGTGTTTTGATGGGCTGCGAGCTACGAGAGAGGCCTTGCTTTCTTATTACTTGCTTTTTCTGGTTTTCAAGATCCAAGATAAATAATTATATACCCAATACGAGATTCATATTCAGTATATTTTAAATGAAGGAACCACCTTTACCATTCATCGTGATTACGGGTACGCCGATGGCTGGGGACTGGCCTTTTCTATCCCATGCTACAGAGCACGTTCCTAAGTGAACCTAATCCAATCCTTCCCTCATCTACAACGATATCATCTGACTACCGAGCTTTTGGTGTACTTACTACCGCCTGACATATCCCTCTTCGGTTTATTCGTAATTCATTTGCCGATTGTTAAACGTTCATTGTTCAGCTCAGCTCCTGCAATAATTGAAATTGAATATTTTGAACTTTCATATTTTCCATTTTATATAAATTGCATAAATTGTACTATCCTTGTTTGCAAATTTGGACTTCCTGTCTGAGAGGCACGTGATTAGTTGACCACCCGCACCCACTACCACACCACTCCCTCCAGTTTAGCACTAATCACGTAATTCAAAACAAACAAAGTGAAAGGAGTTTGAGGTTAACTCCTTTCACCTTGTTTGTATCGGATGATGTTTCACGGTAGATGCGGAGAGCCTCTGGGTTATATCGATTATTTAAATGTTTCTTTGACATTTTGTTTATTTGACTTTGAAATTTGATCGTTTTTACTGCAGTGTAACAATTGTCCAAACGCAGGTCTTTTTGAGTTCTCCACGTATAGTGTGGAATGTCTCTTATTTTGATGTAGCTTGGATAAGGCCTATGTAACCTACGTAGTGTGATCACTATGTAACCTACGTAGTGTGATCACTATGTAACCTACGTAGTGTGATCACTATATAACCTACGTAGTGTGATCACTATGTAACCTACGTAGTGTGATCACTATGTAACCTACGTAGTGTGATCACTATGTAACCTACGTAGTGTGATCACTATGTAACCTACGTAGTGTGATCACTATGTAACCTACGTAGTGTGATCACTATGTAACCTACGTAGTGTCATCAGTATGTAACCTACGTAGTGTCATCAGTATGTAACCTAGGTGTCATCACTATCAGGGCCCGATCTAGGGGGGAGCAAGCCCGGGCAAATGCGGCAAAATTGAGGGACCGCTGGCGGCTAAAAAAATATTAGGCCCAATGGTGAACTGTACCGCAGTACGCAGGTCTGCAGTTCTGGAATAAAATTCTTTAAAAAAAACACATTTCTTGTGTCATTTTCTTTCATTCATTTAAACTGCAGGGAAAACATGTCTTTAAAATTGCACCATCTATGGAATAACATGGTCATGACTTGTAAGGTGTCATTGTAAAGGGCGGCAAATATTATTTTTGCCCGGAGCGGCTAAATAGCTAGATCGGGCCCTGATCACTATGTAACTTTCAACAACGTGTTTCCGTAAGACAATGCAAAATTGATTTAATTTTTTTTATTATTATTTATACATGGGTTGCTTGGTGCCATCAAACTGAATAGATTATCTTGGCACTGCACATTCGCTCTATTCGTTAAATAGTTATTATAAATGTTTTGTAAACTACATTACAAATGACAATCACCGCATAGAAAATAGGTAAATGATATTTTCTTAGGTTTTCGCGATTACTATACATTGCAATTAAACAACTTTTAACGGTTTAAATCGCGTATATTTGACATGATTTATATCCCGACGTTTCGAACACTTTGCAGTGGACGTGTGAGTCACCCCGTGACCACGTCCACTGCAAAGTGTTCGAAACGTCGGGATATAAATCATGTCAAATATACGCGATTTAAACCGTTAAAAGTTGTTTAATTGCAATAGGTAAATGTCTTAAATAAAAATAATCAAATTATGAAATTAAAAAAATATATATTAATATAGCCATGGGTTGAGGGTATTTCTGTTTTTATAATTGTACTTAAGTAAACATAAAATTGAAATGATTTAATCATTCTGAATTATTAGGTAGGACTCAGGAAGTAGATAGCTCAGGTAGCATTAAACATACTACAAGACGAGCGCTGACAATTAATGAGCGCTCGTCAAAAATGAGCTACAAAAATGAGCGCTAAGTGCCCGGACACTCGAGCATTGAGCGTTAATGAATTAATTTCTAAGTTTTCAACGTTTGATTGAATAAGCTCGAGTTTAAAACGGTTAAGATTAATTTTCTTAAGGCACATTAGTGCTGACTTAGCGCTCGAACGCTTTCTTTTACAACACTGCAAGATGGACCATCGATACTGCAGGGACTATTTAGGGTAGTTATTTACTATGCAGGGTAGTAGGGACTGCGGGCCTCTCCGACTACTCCTAAGTGCTATTTGATAGTTGGTTCTCGATTATGCTGTTGATCTTTGCGGTTAGCAAAAACTAGTACTATTAGTCTGTGGCAAAAACCCTACACATTTGGGTAGCTACGTAATTGCGCGTTTGACAACGACGTCACCAAGTCGGCGGCAATGAGATAAAGAGCACTCGAACTCATGTCCATTCACATTATCTACGATATGGTATCGTCCTCTTGAACGCGAATCTTCCGCTTATCTCTGGTTCACCTCGCACTTGACAATAAACACCGTATTTATTTATCCAGCACATAATCCACATGTTATGTAGTAAAAGGCCTGTTGACGTAATTTATTGTTTTTATGTAGGTATACGTAATCCGTTCGGTGGTTTACTACTAATCTTAAAATTTAAATCGTTTATTATTTACTAAGCACTAAGTTTATTTTAGTCGTAATATCGTGTTTCAACCTTGTATATATATATCTACCTAAAAATAACTACAGACTATAAAAAAATTGAATTTAAGACTTTACAGTTTAACTTAAAAAGCCAAAGTCCGGCTTGTTCTAAAAGAAATTGCATTTTTATTATGGAAATAAGGTGGCACATGACCATACAGTCCACCTGATGGTGAGAGAGTACTGTCGTCCATGGGGATGTCCATACCAAAGTGCAATAAGTTCCTACATAATCCTAGATGCACCTCCACCATAATTCGCACAACGTAGTTTTAAACTGATAGTTCGTTTACCGTAGTTCATATTCATATTCTTCAAATTCATATTCTTGATATTTGATTCATTTGCTAGCATTAATTCATACAAATAATAAAGCTTTACAAAATAATGTACCTAGTCTTGAAATGAAACGTTATATTTTACGCTCATTTAAAACTGTACTTATAGAAATGCTGCAGTCGCTGTTTTTAATATTAGCTTCGTTCGCGGTAAGGATTCAGAACTGATTCGGAACTATACGCATGCGTAGTTCAAATAATGCCGTTCGCGGAACACACAGTTCAGAATTTCTAGTTACAGTTCTGTGTTCGCGGAACCGTCGAACTCGATTCAGGATCGGTTCAGAATCAGTTCTATCAGTTCTATAACTTTGGCAAGAATCCGTAGTTCCAGACATGCGCACTTTTTACCTAACGACATTTGACATACATGCTGCGGCTGTATTCAGTTGGTTAGAAACTAATAAACTGGTTAAATAGTTAAATAAAATATAAATTTTATTAATTTATTAAGGGTTAAATAAAATATGGTTAGTTTTGTTTGTTGTTTATATAAATAAGTTTATATAATACTCTAATATGAGTAATCTGTTTTGGTGGGTCCACTTAAATACTTGCCAACTTAGGGGTTTTCCCCCCAAATTTAGGGGGTAAATAAGTGGGATGGGTTTTTTTTAGGGGTTTTATATTTTTAGGGATTTTTTGACTCTTCATATATTTTTTTGAATATATATTTTTCATATATTATGTGAAAGTATAGGCCCTGGGACAATCCAAACTATAATAGCTAATCATATTTATTCGTTGACCTAGCGACTTAACGACATCTAGTACAAATATATTACAACTACTCTGTGGTGACTGGTGGTTATTGTGCCTATGCTTACTGGAAATACATATGTACGTTGATTATTGTTTACTTGTTTAATTCGATTTTGTTGTTGTACTGCTGTGCCGACAAGCAATTTGTTAATGATGCCTAAAGAAACTAAAAATAAAAAAATGTACAGTCAGAAGTACACGTAGATTTGGGAAACAGATCCAGATTTAAAAGGTAAAGAAATTTCATTGCATTTTTGTAATTTATATTTTTTCTTTTATTATATATTTTTTAGGGGGATTTCTAAGTAAATGGGGCGATTTTGGGGGTTTTTGACTTAAGCTTTAGGGATAAATATTTTTGAGAGTTGGTAACACTGCCGATGACAGTAGATCGTACGCAGTTTGGTTCCGAAATCGTTCGCGGAAATAAAAATCACGAATCGGTTTATAACCGAGCATGCGCTCTACTACGATTCCAAATTAGTTCAGTACTAGCCCAGAATCAGTTCCGAATCCTTACCGCGAACAAAGCTATTAGTTACGCCAGTAACAAGTGCTAGGTATTGTGTTAATAACTTAATTTTTTCTATGGTTTATTATGTAGTTTATAATGGCGTGCGGTGACACGCGAATGCGACTGTAGAATTGTGTTGATAGCGCACGATCTACCTGTATGTCTACGGCCACCAATTATATATGGTATACCTGCTTATTGCCAACGGCCTACAGCACACTTTGGCGCAAGAGTCGACGGAGGGCGGCGCCCTATGTAAAGATGTCGCTACAGTTAATTACAGCCGAATTACAAATACGATGATAGTAAACTATTACAGTGCATTGACACCTTCCATCGAAGTGTTTAATAAACTGTCAGTTTGTTCTTGACAACAAACCGAAAATGAGATACGTAAAGTGAAACAGTGAAGTTAACAATGTTCATTTCTACCGCAATGCATTTTATAGCCCAAACCAAATTCTAATGACACGGGATACCTACCTTCGCAGTTATTATCAAGATTCAATGTAATAAAATCTGAAAATGTAATGTTTTCATTCAACTTTATGAAAATATCTGGGTAGCTAGGTGAACGCTTGGATCCTTTTTGATTGAAATGCAATGCAAAATGCAATTCTACCAGCCTTGGGCCCATGTCCAGGAGGCATGAGGAGGTCCACACCTCCTCATGTATATTGTCTCCTGCATGAGGGTCTTAAAACGCCACGCTGCCCAAGCGGGTTGACGAGTCTACTCTTTTAGAGGTGTTGTAGTCTGTACGCTGAGAGAGCGCTGCCCAGCGCTGAGAGAGCGGCTTAATTTACCCGCAGTCGAACGGGGTTCATTGAAATCCCACATATTATTTATGAATTTGGACAGCCAAACGATCATAGTTTTCGCCGGACAAAATGTATGTAACTTAACATCGCATACACCACGTAAAAATCTGAATCACTGACGGTCTTTCATTGAACAATGTCAGCATTAGCATTGTGCGTCCAGTGGTGTTCAGTGGTATTGAATGACAAATGTACAAGCATAAATAGAAAGACGATGCGTTAATACAATTAAGAGAAAATAGAGTACTGTTTGTAAACCGCCGCAAACAATTGAAGGATAATTGAACTGCAGTCTTTGGCGAGGTGACGCGCTTCGGTTTCAGGCACAACAAGTAAGTTTCACAATGATTCACGTTTCAAGTAGGCGTCTCGAGTGCGTGGCGTGTCGTACGCTCGCCACAGGAAAACAACAATTAAACCAAAGTCAGTTAAACATCATTTATGGTCGTTATTACACCATGATGAGTAAATTATATCTATCTACACCAATTAATTCTCTATTAAGAAAAAAAATAGAGTTTATCGTTAAAGTTGCAATCTGCAACGTTTAATGACTGTCCGAGTGGACGATTTATTAACATACTAATATAAATACCAGCAGTGGATCGCAATGAATGTATATCCACTTTTTATCCAGTACTAATATCTAACTAATTTCTCACGGAATCATTATTAATTTGTACCCGGGCGAAGTCGCAAATCTGTTCTACTAGTGTCTGTGGGAAAGTCAACAGGTTTCCAGATTTTGCGACAATAATAGTCAGAATAATTTCATTTCATTTATGTATGACTTCTTTACCCGTTTGTCGATTTGATCAGCCCCATCTGTTTCTGATTCGACAGCAATCAAATATTGGCACTTTGTCATCACGTCGAACATCGAGTTAGTTCATTTTATTTTAGAGTAACTCCTAGAAGTGTAGGACTAGGCGTTTGCTCGCAAATCGAGTTACATATTATCTTGTATTTTTTTTACAAGTGGCAAGTTTACAAGTTGTTTACAGTATCTAGTATTAGGGGGTATGCGGTATGGTAGACCGACAGCTCTTGCAGATAATTCTATTCACAGCATTTTCGAAGAACCCCATCTTGTAGCATAAGGGAAAGATCTCTCGAGGCCGTCCGTTCGAGTTCGAGGAAATACGGATGCACCGCACTTTTGTGGTGGGAGATGTGTTTGTAAAAATCCTAATGAACAGCTAATGAACAGGTCTTCTGAGCCTTCCCCGTTATACAAGCGGTAGAACACGCAGAGTGATGCAACGTCTCTGCGGACGCTGAGGGGTTGCAAACCGCTTGTGTAATTACGTTTTATTAAGTTTCTTGTTAATCATTTGAAATCCATTTACTCTATAGACAGGCCCTATATGTTTATAGTGATATATCGTATTGTAATCAGTACTGAATGAAAAAGAGTATAAAATCAAAGGAATGTAAGCAAGTGATTGCGCTAAGGAGCGCTTTCAAGAAGTCCTTAGCAGGACAAACGTCATTATGACAGAGAGCGCAGGCGCCTGGCGTCGCGCACTTACTACTTCGAAGGCGAACATTGTACAGGACGATATTACAAAGAAGTTATTGACATGATGAAAAAATATAATTTTTAAACTTTCGCTTTTTGTACATATTTTACTAGGTTGATCAATATATTTTTGGGAAAGTATTGAAACTTTAGGAAACGTATATCTAAATTGTATTTATTTTACAACGTAATTGTGTGAAAACGTAACGTTTTCAACCTTCTTATCCAATACACCTTGAATAACGTTTTGAAAGTTGCTCAATTCCCTTGGAAGAAAGGCTTGATCCTGGGTAGGTATCGAAAAAAGACTTTATAGCGCACATGACCTCATCATCTCCGTGAATTTTAATACCACCCAAGTGTTTTTTTCAAATTGGTAGAAAGGTGAAAATCACTAGGAGCTAGGTCCGGAGAATATGGCGGATGCTGCATCAACTGAAACCGATGCGCAGGTGCATTGTCATGATGAAAAAGCACTCCAGCACGTAATCTTCCAGCACGGGACGAAGAACTCCCGGAGTTCTTCGTTTCCGGGTCAAAATGGTGAACCCACGTTTCATCAACGGTCACGAAACGTAGTCGAAAAGATTCTGGGGTCTCGGTCAATAATTGCCAAATTTTGATTTTGAAATGTCTACTCTTGATTTCTTTTGTGTGTCTGTTAGCATTCGAAGAACCCAACGCGCGGTCACCTTTTTGAATTTTAAGGTATGAGTTAAAATGAACTGAATTGTCCCGAACGAAACCTTCATAATTTCAGCTAAATGACGAATAGTTACAGTCGATCTATCTTAACAATTACTTCAATTTTTTTTAACGTTGTCTTCAGTAGCAGCGGTCGTCGGGCGCCAGAGCGAGTCTCGTCGTTGCAGACGGTTCTGCCGCGTTTAAATTCCGCGCACCAGTATGCTACTGTAAAATAAGACAGAGCATTCCTTCGATTTTCTCCATAGTGCACACCAAATTCCCGCTAAATGTAAACAACGTAAAAAAATATTGGTGACAGATTTTTTTTAATTCTTTTGGCACTGGCTACTACTGAATTGGAGATTCGAATGAAATAGAATGCATTCCTATAATTTAATGTAAAGTATCCGATTCCAGAAACTTATTGATCAACCTAGTATATTTTTTTAAATAAAAGGTAAAAAACAACGTGTTCAGACCTGATTTACAATATTGGTTAAGTTGGTTAACTAAGTTGACAACATTGGCTTCCAGCTAAAATTATTATATATGTATAGTGTAATATGTATAGTGTATTTGGGTATATCTGTCAGCCGTGAGATTATCAAGTGATACAATAACAATATCGAGTGATAAACGAGTGATCACGCGATATTGTTCGCGCTGCTTTATTGTTTGGCCACGTTTTTGAACGCTGCCTTAAAGTCTATGACAGATGATGACTGACGCTGTCACCAGTAGAAGAGGGAGCGTGCACGGTGCAATCCAACAGCCGCTGTGCACATTCGATTGGCCTTTCTCCAAATCCATCCCTACATCTCCAAAGGTAGCCAGCGCATCCGGGGGCGTGCCAACGTTTGTCCTTTTACTGATGTTGGCATGTACCGCAGATTTCCATGAACGACAGTGTCGACTTACCACCAGATTGCCATCCTCGGCACCACCCAAAACTTCAGTGCATATCGTTATAAATACAATTAATAGAGGTCGCGCCCTCAGTGAAGCGGCTACAGCAGTGAGTGAGCACGTCTTCGTCGGCTGCTGGATGTGCTGCGCCTGCAATCTTCCCGGTATGTACCAATGACATTTTCTACGGGTAATTTCGTATTTTCCCCAACATTTATAATTATCCTCGGACCACGTCCACATTTAGTACTGATTTCTCTTTATCATATCTCTTTTTTATCGCATCTCTCATTTCTTTATCTCATCTCTCATCTCCCATCTCTTTATTTCACCTCTCGTCTCTGTATCTCATCTCTCATATCTTTATCTCATCTCTTTATCTCATTTCTCATCCCTTTATCTCATCTCTCGTCTCTTTATCTCATCTCTCATCTCTTTGTCTCATCTCTCATCTATTTATCTCATCTCCTATTTTTTATCATCCTTCATAGATCAAATTGTACATCTAGTGGCGTTACAGTTTAACCCACTGGTCGCGCATACATTATAATAATTTGCGCAGTGTTGACGTAATATTCGTACCAAAATGTAAAACATTCATTTCGTTACATAAACTGTCCTTTTATTTTTGTATAAATAATTATATTTAGGTACTTTGTTGCTACATTGTATAGCCGTTGCTTGTTCAATTATGGAAACAATATTTTACTGTGTGTAATGCAAGTTATTTCGGGAATCATCATAAAGGTAATGAGAGCGGCGTTATCGGGAATATACATAGATTATAATGAGATGAAAGGAAACCTTGATTACATACTTCCTATTCGATTGGGTCGAGTGGCATTGGTAAGAGATGAAAAACGCTTAGGCAACTCGTACTCACTTTCAAACCAGATACGTTTCCGATTGATAATAATTGTTCCGGGATAACCAACTCCGCTTACAACGGATATTTTCAAAATTCATGCTTTATTTATGAGTTATACTGATATCATTGTAAATATTACTTATACGAGTAGTGTTCTGCAGTGTTGCTGTGCCAAAGAAATAAAATAAAATAAATAAATAAACCCTAAAGTCCACCGGGACGATGCGCACACAGTCATGGTATGCTAAATAATAGTACTTTCAATATTTTTGCCTTTTGTCCCGTATTTATATCCGTACACATGTGGGCGTGAGGCCGGACAATCTTGACCGATTTCATTTCCACTCAAGCAAGGACGAAACGTACATTTATTTCCGTGGAACTTTGTTACCGGTCTCGTGATGTCATGAAACTGCCGAAAGTTGATCCAAACAACGTTTTCCGCAAGTTGTCCGCTCGCTCACTCGGCAGGACGAATGTCAACTTGTCAAGTTGCTCGTTCACGTTAATAGGTCAAGTTTGAATTGCATATATTTACTTTTATTTCCCTGAGCTCATCTGATTTCCAAACTTCTTGCGGAAATACAATACACATCAAGAATAATAGGTACATACTGCACACGCGCAGAGCGCACACAACGAGTACAATGCTGGCTATTAATAAAATCGAATGTAATAGAATCGCTTGAAATTGAAAACTTTTTGAAATGAAGTACAATTTTACGCTTACAATACTGAATAGTGAATAAAGCGATCGAAAATTACAACAAGTTTACAAAAAATATGTATAAAAGATAAACTATTTCGTGGCGCCCGTCGTAAATGCAACGCGTATACTCGTACGTGCAGCCGGATTAACGGATATGAATATTAAATACAACGCGTATACGTGCAGCCGGACTAACGGATATGAATATTAAATACAACGCGTATACGTGCAGCCGCACTAACGGATATGAATATTAAATACAACGCGTATACGTGCAGCCGGACTAACGGATATGAATATTAAATACAACGCGTATACGTGCAGCCACACTAACGGATATGAATATTAAATACAACGCGTATACGTGCAGCCGCACTAACGGATATGAATATTAAATACAACGCGTATACGTGCAGCCGGACTAACGGATATGAATATTAAATACAACGCGTATACGTGCAGCCGCACTATCGGATATGAATATTAAATACAACGCGTATACGTGCAGCCGCACTAACGGATATGAATATTAAATACAACGCGTATACGTGCAGCCGGACTAACGGATATGAATATTAAATACAACGCGTATACGTGCAGCCGGACTAACGGATATGAATATTAAATACAACGCGTATACGTGCAGCCACACTAACGGATATGAATATTAAATACAACGCGTATACGTGCAGCCGGACTAACGGATATGAATATTAAATACAACGCGTATACGTGCAGCCGGACTAACGGATATGAATATTAAATACAACGCGTATACGTGCAGCCGGACTAACGGATATGAATATTAAATACAACGCGTATACGTGCAGCCGGACTAACGGATATGAATATTAAATACAACGCGTATACGTGCAGCCGCACTATCGGATATGAATATTAAATACAACGCGTATACGTGCAGCCACACTAACGGATAAGAAAAATTAAATACAACGCGTATACGTGCAGCCACACTAACGGATAAGAAAAATTAAATACAACCCGTATACGTGCAGCCGGACTAACGGATATGAACTTCAAAATTATATGAAAAATACAAGTTGGTGTACCATACGGACGCAAACAGAAGTTCGTAATCGTACAAGTATGTTATGTGAGTTAGTAACATAGTATACCGACTTTTTAATCGGTTTTAACTATATCCTTGGAGATATCGCTAAATCACGGATTGAAACAAACCTGTTTTACGCTATAAAAGTTATTTCTCTAGCGATTTAGCTAAATAATGACGTTGATTTAGTTATTTAAACTAATATTACAAATTTATAATGCGTTCGATCCCGCTTACTGCGACGTAAATGCATATTTTACAAGAGAAAAGTCTTGAAGGGGGAAAGTGACGAAGCTCGGAAAGTGAGTGCCGTATGAGCGTATGAGCGTAATGAAAGTGAGCAGCAAACACGCGTCGAAGCTTGCCTTACTTTGCTCAACCGGCACAATTGTGAAGGGATTCCGAATCGTTTTGTCACTTGTGATGAGAAGAGCATCGTGTATGATAATCGTAAAGATTCATCACAATGATGGACCCCAGGAGGCACAGACAAACAATTTTCCAAACGTAAACTGAGTCCTGTGGGCGGTATTATCCACTACAGCTTCTGAGATTTGGCACAATTAATGCAGATGTGTGCTGTGAATTATGATGGACAAGCTCGCCATCAAACAATCGAGTCTGGTCAATCGCTCTAATCCACTGCTTCTCCATAATTTCGCTCACACACATACACACAAATGTAAATATTTGCATATACTTTAGTTTGTTTATAGTATATGCTCAAGCCTATGACCATTTGTGGGTTTACTTTATAGCAACTAAACTATAAAAAGTTAACATCTATGATAGAAAAATAGAATAAATAACAGTATTTATACAGGAAACAGTATTTATAATAACAGTATTTATCTATGATGACATTGATAACTGATAAGATGAACTATTATGAATCTATTTATGATAAATTACCTTAATATGAGAAAAGGTGTATTGAGATACCATTTCACGTAAGTGCCTACTTCATCTCAATTCTTACATTTTTTATTGTAAACGTGTTTAATTGTTGTGAACTTGCGGAAATGTGTTCAAATGGTAAACAAATGCTCTTTATTTATATTATTTACGAATCAGTGTTTGTCTCGCGGCCTTGAACCTCGAGCTGGCACCTTCCACCTCAACTCATTGAGTCATAATTTCGCTAAAGGTCACGCTGCCACACGCAGACAACATTGTGTTAAAAGACAATCTTCATTAGCGAATTTTTGGTTCATGTTTCAATCCTTTAGAAGCGACCGGACTAACTCAAAAATCCATAATAATATGATCGTAAGGGAACTTGGAGAGAACTCAAAGATCCACCACTAGGAGTATTACTCGATACAACTCGTGTATCTCCACTGCCAGATGTACGACATCTCCACGAGTAGGCCTCTTCGGGGATCGCCACATCACTCGGACATCAGCTTTTTTCATCCAGTCACTATTGTCACCTTTTAAAGTCATCGGTTCTCCTGGCCTGAAGGCGTTCCACACTACGCTTCCCGTATGTGACCTCCATTCGTGGACTCCATCCTACCACATCGTTTATTGGTCCTGCGACAAATGTGACTTGTCCATTGTCAAAATGTTCATAATGATCTATAGTTACAACTACGTAAAGTTAAAGTAAGTGGGTTAAAGTTGATTTGAGTATTCAATTTAAGTAGGTATTTTATCAATGTTAATATGATTTTCTCTAAACAGCTTTTAAGTTTGTTTTCACGTTAAAATTCACACCCTAAACCATACCTATTTATGTAACCACGCACGTTAAGTATTAGTATTTGTACAACATTTGTAGATTTTTGACACGACATAGCTTGGTACTCGTAATGATCAGTGACACGCTACAATCCAAACACATTTGTGACGCACTGAGGTAGACGCGATACCACAAAATTATTTTATTGTAAAACACCACTTCATAACATCATTTGACGACTGTTTCCTTTCTCTGTGTCAGTTTGTCCCAGCCACTTTTCGTCGATGTTCTAGATGTTTCCTCGGCGACGTTGCCCGTTATTATCGTCTGTTGGCACTAATGGGGGCTGGCCCTAATTTATTTACCTCTATTGTTTGAATGTGATAATTAAATTACGTTGCATTTAATCATCGTTTATTAAAACGACGTAAGTAATTTGGTTAGACGGAAAATACACAAAGTCATTGCGGCATCTGAGGTTTTTACGCGCAGGTATTTTTGTTTAATTCGTTTTATTATTAAGGCAAATCAATCTTTTTTCCAGTGTATAAAAGGTTGTTTACCGCAGTAAGCTATTCGCTATGAATCATGCGAGCATGACTGAATTGAAAGTGGAGCTATTCAGGTGTCAAAGCATGTGACTAGCTGAGATCGTACCTAGGTATGTGCAAATCGACCACTTTTTTGATCAAGCTGTTGAACTGCGCAGCTTGCAATCGGACATGTTAACAGTAAACTGCTCTGTACGGTCTGTACCCCAAGGCAGCGTAATCGGATGTATATTATTTGGCACTTAAATCAACGATTTACCAAAAATAACAAAAACAAACAAAATAAGCCTCTTTGTGTTCTTTTTGTTGATCGTGTGTGTCTATTATTTAAATGGGATTCGGGACACTTTCAGTCCGGTAAAGACTTGCATGATAAATCAGAATCTTGAAATAAACACAACAAAATCTAAAATATTACAGTTTAGACGGTACCGATAAATTTAGGAACAGTAGGAAACAATTTAAACATAAAAGAAATAAATGATTTTGAGTTGTTAGGCGACTTAGACACCAATTGAAGTTGGATAAAATCATGTGGCTCATGTAAAAAACAAGTTATCAAAATTTATTTATGCGATATACATGTCAAAATCAATCAAATTTGAAATGTGCACTGTCCGCATACTACGCGTAGGCGTGCACATGCAGGTTACGGTATGCAGTAGTCCTGTGAGACCGCACTCCTCACGCACGGGATATATTCATACTACAAAAGATATGTCTACGCATAATTGTAAACGCTGCGCGCCATTTTTTATTAAGGAAAAACTACTTACATTTATAGGTATATGTATCTAAAATAGCATCGTTCGTCAGAAAACATATAACACTATATGATCGGGTTAAAAGTGACCGTAAGAAAAATAAGCTGCAACTCCCAAATTGCCAATGTTTAAACACAGTTCAAACTACAGATCTATATCTATACATAATAAGTTACCACATGACATTAACGAACATTAATAATTACATTAATGAACAAAAAGACAAAATATTTTATAATCGACTAAAATCCCTCCAAAAATACGATTACATATACAATTGAATAATTCATGACTGACAAATAAATATATGTTTAAAATAATTGCTTAAAATAAATTGAATGTATAATGACAATGACTAACAAGGTAAACAATCTTGAATAATATAATAGTAAAAATAATATAATAATAATAATATAATACTAATAATAATCTCGTCGACTAAATTACATAGTTTTGTATAATGTCTAAATTAGTTATATTTATTATTTAATTATTAATTATAATTTATATTTTGTTGACATGTATTCCATTATTATTCTATAAATAGCTGACCCGACAGACGTTGTCCTATCCAGATTTCAATAAATTTCAATAAAAAAATTCCATAGTTTCAAATTAATATTTTTTTTTCCTGAAATTTTTTCCAGGACCGTAACGAACAAAATAAAAAAAGAATTACGCATATCCATCGTGAGTATCCATAATCATGAGTTATGGTCTTGAGTTCATACAAAAATCCCATAGAAAAGAGCACTTTCAGTTTTTCCCGAATCTTCCAATTTTCCGGGCAACTTTTCCAATTTTTCTTTCCCTAAAAACCTTATTCGGACTATTGCGAACATTTAAAAAAAAATACCCAAATCGGTCGAGCCGTTCTCAAGTGATGCGCTTACCAACGAACAGCATTTAATTTTCATTTAAATAGATAGATTAGCTGTGCCCGGCCACGCGTTGCTGTGGCTACCCAACAGATGGCGCTTACCCTGTTTTTACCTGTTTTGGGGTAAAAAACATGTTATACCCTGTGATAGGTATATAAAAACACGCGCGTATTCGAATGCAACGTTGTGTCAAAATTTCAAAGCAATC
The DNA here is from genome assembly GCA_914767545.1 of Sesia apiformis. Lineage (NCBI taxonomy): Eukaryota > Metazoa > Arthropoda > Insecta > Lepidoptera > Sesiidae > Sesia > Sesia apiformis. The sequence goes on from OU611956.1 coordinate 20,544,609, forward strand.
GATGAAGAACTTTCGGAGATTTAAGATTTTGAACAAACGAACGTTTACATTTTTATTTATAGGTTGTTACGCCCTGACAGGGTACATGTAGCCTACATGTACCTGGGTAATCACCATTTGCCAATAATATGTAAACCAATGACTTCTATGCGTTCTACTAGAAGTCTTTGATGTAAACCATGTTTATGTATGCAAATAAATAATTAAATAAAGTACTACATATTTTGCGCTAAAAATGTTTTCCATTTATTAGAATTGTTTCCTCGTCGGTGATGATGGCACAGAGTACGTACCTACCTATTAGAGAGATTCTAGTGAATTATGTCGTAACAAGTGTGTTATCAGGTGGATTGAACATAATCGACGAAGGTGGATTACTATGACAGGAGTTATATGATTTGTTACTGTGATATGTTGTCATGATTTGTTACAGTAGCTTTCAACAACAATGTTATCGAAAGCTTATATGTGTGTATATTTCGAATTAAACATCTATCTAATGGACATCGGGATAGAATTTCTGTAAATAAATTTCAGAGTAGAGAGAAAGTAGTTGGAGATTGTGGGTGCACGTTGCAATTCCACAGCCGTTGGGCGCACTATACTTCTGGACTAGTCAAGATACCCCGCCCCCGCATTCACGGAAGACCACAGTACAACGCACTACATTAGGTTAGATTATGCACTACATTTCTCATCATACCCTATTTCCGCAACGTATGTACATGTTTTACTAGTGAGTGACATATGGCGACCCATTGCCATCCCATCCTACCTCATCTCTTCGCCTCCTATTCCATCGAATTAATAAATTCCAGTATAATGGAATAAAATTATTATACTCTTGACTCCCTATCTCACTCCGTCCCCCACAGGAGAATTGGGAGGTTTAATGAGATGAATAAAACCCCTCGTACCTTTCTACTTCCTACTCTCTTTTCTCTCCATTTTCCCAACCCATTCTCCAAATCCGTTCATAAATCTGCAAATGAAGATGGCGCATTCGGGACGCGGCAACGTTTGTTATTCAGGATTGATGTCGTCGTGTACTGCGGATGTCCATCAACGACAGTATTCACTTACTATCCGGTGGGCCGTGTCACACATTCGTCTCACACATTCTTTCTATATAAAAAATGAAAAACAAAAATATTTTCATTGTCGCTTTATTTTATCAATGTCATTATTATTAATTATGATAAAGCAATTTTTTTAACTTATACATTTAGTATTTATAGATCTTCAATAAAATTATACAGTAGGGGCATATATATTATCAGTTCTTAGGTTTGGCGAATTTATCGAATTTGAACTTAAATTATTTCAAATTAGATTTTGTAAGAATTCTTCTTCTCAGAGTTCCGAAGAAATTAAGAAATCTTTATTTTTTGGTCACCTCCGTCCGTCTTCTCCTAGAGCCATAACTATTGCAATTTAAGTTTAGTATCGATAAAATTTCATGTGGACATGTATTTCTTAATTGCCACATCAGATTTGTGACCACATTTTAAAATTATGTATTCCCTAATGGAACACAATATTGATTATTTTTTGAGGAACAGCCATCATTGGGGCATCATTGAATTTGAAAGACAGAAAAACATGCTACTTCCTTTCGGCGCCCTAATAAATCTTTATGAATCTTCAAAGCTATTCCCAAACCAACTTAATATTCAAAAATATTTTCGAAACCCTAGTTTATTATGAGATCTACCATTATATATGCTAACCCGACAACTCACATTTAGGTTGTGTGCACTGATGGTCCAATAACATACCGGATAATTGAAAAAAAAAGGATTCATATCATGCGTTTTAATCATCAAAATATTATATTCTTGTGAACATGTTTAAAGTTACGAACTTGCAACTATTCCATTGTATAACAACATTATTATTAGTTATAACATTTAATTTCTAACAAGATATAAGTGTAATCCCGTTAATAACAGCCCCATATACATAAATTGTAAAATAGCGTTAAATTAATCAACAAATGCGTTACGTCAACACGATCACGAGTCTTTAATACTGTTTACTTACTTGAGCGTGTCACACTCGCACCCGCTTTATAACAATATTTAATTAAACATAAACACTCGCTCCGCGTGACTTACAGGTATAGTTTGACTCAAATATACTAATATCTTATTATAGCGTAATCACGAATCCATGCGTCGCGCTTGTAGCACGTGGGTAAATAAGTAAAGTATTCGCGGAATAATTAGTGTTTATAACAGTAAGAGCGTAACCTAAATTACTAATTTATCTGTATTACAATTCCGAAAAATATATTCAATAGATTTATAAATCAAATAATTGGTCGATCATTGATGATTGAGCTTTGATAAAATCAACAAAGTAAATAGCCTTTAAAGATTACTCAAGCGATAAAAGGGATATCTTCAAAATGTTAATGTGTAATGTTAACCCAATCCCAGCAGTGTGACCGCTACACCCCCCGCAGTAGGTGATGAGGGTATAGTCCGCACTCCGCTGTGCATGTGCGCTCGGATACACACATGTTCTTGACCGATATAAACATTACGATCTCCGAACAGCGGACAGTCAAACTCCCCTTGTATACAGCCGTCATTATATAAAAAATGTAACGATATTATAGTTCAACACGGACACAGTGTAATGTTATTATTAATAACATAAATAACAATATTTCATATAAAGGGTGTTCATCGGGACCTTCCTGAAACCTGAAACCACGCAGTCTACTCGTGTTATGTTAATGCCGGCGCCAGACATAGCTTCAAATACGCAAATAGCTACAAAGTCTCGATGTGTGGCGCGGGTATTTGAGCATGTGTTCAAAGTTTGAACAAACATTTGCGCTTTGCCGTCTCGTGTCGGTTTTTGAGCGCACATCAAAGCGTTCAAAGTTCAAAATTTCAAATGTGTGTACACTTGCGCAAAGTCCAGTTGAGTGTGCGTCACTGAGCGAAGTGGTCGTGTCGTTCACGAAAGTAATTGAAGAGGGACTGGGGCAACGAAAGCGTCCTTGAATTTATTGAGTTGCTTCAAGGAGAACCATGTATATGGAACCCTAAAAGTAAGAGACCACAAAAATAGAAATTTATTTTTGCACATGGAATAAATAATTACATGAACATAAATAATACAGGCAGACCGCGTCCAGAAAAACGTCGTCCATCCTATTTGTCGTATATTCGAGTACCGTGAACGCATATGTTTGCAAAGCATGTCTGTCAGGTACACTTATTTCCGACATGTGTTCAAATGTGTGTTGCAAGGTCTTCAAGCAAGTGTTCAAATCTTTGAAATTATGTCTGGCGCTGGCTTAAACAAATGTTATGTATTTTTTGTAAAAAATATCAATTAGGATAAATATTTTTTTAAATACCTATATAGTACCTACATATATTGACCATACAAGCAATTGACCTTTGAACTTATATTGTTCTTTTTCGCTTAAATTTTCACTGGTGGGTGAAAAGCGCCGTTTTCTGTTTAGTTTTGTATGAAATAATAGATAAAAGTAAAAAAAAATATGCTTCTATCAGGGATGGCATAATTCTAACAAGGTGTTTTAAAACAATTGTTATTAATTGTTTCTAACAAATGTATTAAAAACAAGTTTAAAATGGACTGTCAGAAACACTTTAAAACACTGTTTTAAACAAATAAAAACATGAAAAAAATATTTCAAACACCTGTGAGTTTTGTCTAAGGACAATAACCTTGCTTTGCAGTTCTCATATAATATGTACATAATGTGTATACAATGTGGGAGCAAGTGATATGTAGCTTTATTATGTAGTGTAGGTATTATAATGTGGAAGGGTACCTGATCCATCTGCCCTCGTATTTCCAGCTCCTATTTCCAGGCAACTTCCGCTGCCAGACCTTGTACTGGTACTTGTACTTGATTTTTGCAATAGACACGTAGCTAAATCTAACGTTAAATGGCTTCCTTTAAGTTCATTGAATGTACCTACTTTTAAACAAGCCAGTCAACGTTAGACTTAGTTAGCTACGTTCGTAATGAAAAATATCAAGGAACAAAATTGATCGGCATCGAAGCACCTTAGAAATGCTCTATTTTCTAAAAATTAGATTACTTTTAATAAAAAATCAGGATTGGTAGGAAAGCATTGTTTATTAAAAATAGACAAAGATTATACAAATTATTAAGATATAAAATTATAAAAGACAACAACGTACAGGTATTTATTACTTATTTAAATGTTTAAACACGGCGACAAGTTTTGCAGCTTTTTGAGTACCAAGTCGGTTCCAGACTAGGTCAGAGTGTATGAAGACAAATGACAGCGGTACGCAGATTAGGGTATATTCATAACCAACATCAGCGTCCTAAATCAGCATCGAGTTTGATTGATTTATTGGGTATCTGGATGCGAAGTAATAATTGAAATAAAAACTTAATCTTCTTCTGAAAATAAGGTTCAATTCTACTGTTGTTTTATAAACAGGTAAAGTAGGTATCAGTACTCGGTACTTTCAAAGATCAATCAATGGCGCAATAGAGATTAACCGACAGGTATATACCTACCTGCGCCACCATGTGTGTATTAGATATAAGTAGTTCTTGTTACCTACATAAACTTTGCTTGTAACTAACGTGGATTTCAAACATTTCTAACGTTATACAAACATGTTTTTTTAATGAAATAAAAAACACTTATTTTAAACAAAAAACAAAATCAGAAACAAAAAGCTGTTTGTGTGGTTCGAAATAAAAAAAACTGTTTTCTTTTCATCTATTATTATTCATTCTTTTCATTCAGCTTTTATTAAAATGTTTCTTTTCTTGCCGATGAACTCATTTATTATAAAGGATGCATGGTTAGGTTTTGGGAAAGGTTCGGTCATATTCTGTACAACAAGTGGCACGTGTGTCACTGATATGAAAGTAGATGGATCAAGATCGTATTGAGCTGCAGACCCCGTACTGTGAACAGTGCTATTTTCGAGACATTTCTGTTACGTTTTATATTCTAAATCGGATCTGAAAGCGTATGATAAAGATATTTATTCCTTCTCCACGATTCCTATAAACAAATACCTTTATTGTATAGTATTCTAAAACATACATAATATAATCTGAAAAAACATAATACATTTTATATTCTATATATAGGATATTTATATTTATAGAAATATAAAATATGTACAAAACCCGAAGGTTTAAAAAGTTATATTATCCTCGTCCATGCTTATTTTTCACACTCCAAATAATTATATGTAAGATCCCTTCTGCGTTCACACAGTAAGCGTGGAGCGTGGAGCGTGGAGCAGCGACTACGGGTGGAACGCGACATTGTGTGGACACGACGTCACAACCATCTTGATGTTCTGCGATCTTCAACTATAAAGGGCTAATCATATCATCGAGCAAATATAATTATAATCTCGCTGTTTTCCGTCAAGGAGCGCATTAAGTGAAGATTATATCGCGTGTTTAGGCTGTGCGGGCTACGGGCTCATCATAAAGATAGAGGGCGTTTTAAGTTATTCAATTTATGCGTAATATGTACCAATCCACACTGCTGGGCTCGCGCGCCGATTTATGGGTCAAATCCCTTTAGCGATTGCGAGGGCAGACTTGTTTTCTGCATCAACCCTGTCATAGGCGGGAGAAGTAAAATGTCGCTTAGAAATAAGTTGACATTATACAAAACGCTTGTCCGACCTATAATGACCTACGCTAGCGTTGTGTTCGTATAAGCAGCCCCTCCAACATCAAAATTCTTCAAACCCTCCAAAATAGATTCGTGCGTAAGGCCGTGGCTGCCCCATTGTACTTATGCAATGTCGACCTCCATAAGGACTTGGAACTTCCTTCCATCGTCAAATACGTTAAAGACACCGCCCGACGTCACTATGATGCGATTCCGCACCATCCTAACCCCCTGATCGTTACCTCCCTCACCTATGTCCCAGATAGGAGTGCCTCTGCTCGCTACCGTCGGCACGTTTTAGACGACCCCGACGACCCAATTACTGCTGCCAATGCGGTTCTTACACCACACTCACAGACTTCACAAATACACCGTACCCGCCGGCGGAGACGTGGACGTCCCCCTCGTTACACCGTCAACACACACCGGCCCTCAGCCAACACTTTTACCAGGTATCGGCACGCGAATGGGCGCTTCTCACCGACTCGCGATCCCGCGGTATCCCCCCAATGCAACGCCGTAAGCCGAGGCTCGTTCCTTCCGCCGGTTTACCGGTGGAGGAGCCCTTAGGCTCGTTGTAACACACATTTTGTTCCTGGCTGAGCGCCTTCTGCGCTCGCCTTCAATTAAACACGACCGGTGACTCCTGAAAAGCCACCAGGGCCACAAGAATTTAGCAATTCCGAAAAAAAAAACTTGTTTTCTGCAGTGGGACGTTACAGGCTGATATTAAATCTAATGAAAAGCATTAACTACGTATAAAATAAATTTCGATGTAGAAATGAATGTGACGAGAACTGTTTGCGAAGAAACAAAGCGATAGAATACAAACTAATCCTTACTTAAAATCTGAGATAATATGCAATGCTCTAGACGTCGTAAAATGCTGTTTTTGATATAGTAAATGGGTGATGAAAGCTGGATCTACTGTTATAAGCCTGAAACTAAGAGGCAATCTGCCCAATGTGTCTTTCCTTTCGAAGTGTTGACGACGAAAGTAAAGAAAGGATGGAGTGCTGAAAAAAGGCGATTGCCTCCTTCTTTGGCAGATCGGGCCACTTGCTACTATAACTTTAGAAAATAAAAGAACAGTAACTGCAGATTGGTAAGTGAACTGCTTGCCTTCTGTTACGGAAAAAGTTAAAGTAAGACGCCCACGAAGCAAAATGATCCTCCCTCAATACAATGCCAACACGTTCCGACAGACAAACGAAGCAGTTTTTAAGTACTGTAAATGAAAGTACTGTAATAAATGGGTCATCTGACACACCGGTCATCCGGACCTTGCGCTCTGTGGTTTATATTTATTTCATAAAATTAAAGATAAACTCAGAGGAATACGTTTTATGAATGCAGAAGCGACAGTAACGGCCTCCAAACGGTTGTTGAAGACGTGTCTACAGGTGGGTGGTAAGGGTGGGCTGAATGCTTCACTCAAACGTTTCAACGCATGAAACAGTGTATCCATAGTCGCGGAGAATACTTCGAAAAGCAATATAACAACTTCCATCTTTATTTCTGATTTCATTTTTGAGATTCTAAAAACTTTCAGTGTCACCCACGTATGATAGCAGTTTTGGATATTGGGCCATTTTAGTCGATTTTAAAATTTTGTTTTTTGTTCATTAATTATGTCATTTGGTAATAATTTATTATATATAGATATTGATCTGTAGTATTGGCAATTTCGGAGTTGCAGCTTATTTCTCCTACGCTCACTTTTAGTCCGATCATATAGTGTTACCTATGTGTTTTCTGACGAACGATGCTATTTCGAAATATATGTCTGTAAATGTAAATATCGGCTGCAACTTTTTTCTTTGACGTGGGTATGTTTACAATTATTATTATGCGTAAGTATTTCTTTTGTAGTATGCATGCGTAAGAAATGCGGCCTCACAGGACTACTGCATACCGACCACTGCATGTGCGTAGGCGTATTATGCGGACGGCGCACGTTTCAAATTTGTGTTTGATTTTAATACGCTTGACGCATAGATAAAAAGTCTCTGGCTAGTTATAGAAGACTGGTGAAAAAACACTACCTCGCAGATTAAGGATTCTCTTAGGCCGAATTCTTTCCTTTATATTTCTGTGTGTATGTATATCTATGTATATATGTATATGTATTAGTGCATGTATATATTAATGCCTGTAGGTATCTACATATATATTTCTGTATGTATATATGTGTGTATATCTATGTATGTGTGTAAGTATTAGTGCATGTATATATTAATGCCTGTAGGTATCTACATATATATTTCTGTATGTATATATGTGTGTATATCTATGTATGTGTGTAAGTATTAGTGCATGTATATATTAATGCCTGTAGGTATCTACATATATATTTCTGTATGTATATATGTGTGTATATCTATGTATGTGTGTAAGTATTAGTGCAGTATATATTAATGCCTGTAGGTATCTACATATATATTTCTGTATGTATATATGTGTGTATATCTATGTATGTGTGTAAGTATTAGTGCATGTATATATTAATGCCTGTAGGTATCTACATATATATTTCTGTATGTATATATGTGTGTATATCTATGTATGTGTGTAAGTATTAGTGCAGTATATATTAATGCCTGTAGGTATCTACATATATATTTCTGTATGTATATATGTGTGTATATCTATGTATGTGTGTAAGTATTAGTGCATGTATATATTAATGCCTGTAGGTATCTACATATATATTTCTGTATGTATATATGTGTGTATATCTATGTATGTATGTATATGTATTAGTGCATGTATATATTAATGCCTGTAGGTATCTACATATATATTTCTGTATGTATATATGTGTGTATATCTATGTATGTGTGTAAGTATTAGTGCATGTATATATTAATGCCTGTAGGTATCTACATATATATTTCTGTATGTATATATGTGTGTATATCTATGTATGTGTGTAAGTATTAGTGCATGTATATATTAATGCCTGTAGGTATCTACATATATATTTCTGTATGTATATATGTGTGTATATCTATGTATGTGTGTAAGTATTAGTGCAGTATATATTAATGCCTGTAGGTATCTACATATATATTTCTGTATGTATATATGTGTGTATATCTATGTATGTGTGTAAGTATTAGTGCATGTATATATTAATGCCTGTAGGTATCTACATATATATTTCTGTATGTATATATGTGTGTATATCTATGTATGTGTGTAAGTATTAGTGCAGTATATATTAATGCCTGTAGGTATCTACATATATATTTCTGTATGTATATATGTGTGTATATCTATGTATGTGTGTAAGTATTAGTGCAGTATATATTAATGCCTGTAGGTATCTACATATATATTTCTGTATGTATATATGTGTGTATATCTATGTATGTGTGTAAGTATTAGTGCATGTATATATTAATGCCTGTAGGTATCTACATATATATTTCTGTATGTATATATGTGTGTATATCTATGTATGTGTGTAAGTATTAGTGCAGTATATATTAATGCCTGTAGGTATCTACATATATATTTCTGTATGTATATATGTGTGTATATCTATGTATGCGTGTAAGTATTAGTGCAGTATATATTAATGCCTGTAGGTATCTACATATATATTTCTGTATGTATATATGTGTGTATATCTATGTATGTGTGTAAGTATTAGTGCAGTATATATTAATGCCTGTAGGTATCTACATATATATTTCTGTATGTATATATGTGTGTATATCTATGTATATATGTATATGTATTAGTGCATGTATATATTAATGCCTGTAGGTATCTACATATATATTTCTGTATGTATATATGTGTGTATATCTATGTATGTGTGTAAGTATTAGTGCATGTATATATTAATGCCTGTAGGTATCTACATATATATTTCTGTATGTATATATGTGTGTATATCTATGTATGTGTGTAAGTATTAGTGCATGTATATATTAATGCCTGTAGGTATCTACATATATATTTCTGTATGTATATATGTGTGTATATCTATGTATGTGTGTAAGTATTAGTGCAGTATATATTAATGCCTGTAGGTATCTACATATATATTTCTGTATGTATATATGTGTGTATATCTATGTATGTGTGTAAGTATTAGTGCATGTATATATTAATGCCTGTAGGTATCTACATATATATTTCTGTATGTATATATGTGTGTATATCTATGTATGTGTGTAAGTATTAGTGCAGTATATATTAATGCCTGTAGGTATCTACATATATATTTCTGTATGTATATATGTGTGTATATCTATGTATGTGTGTAAGTATTAGTGCATGTATATATTAATGCCTGTAGGTATCTACATATATATTTCTGTATGTATATATGTGTGTATATCTATGTATGTGTGTAAGTATTAGTGCAGTATATATTAATGCCTGTAGGTATCTACATATATATTTCTGTATGTATATATGTGTGTATATCTATGTATGTGTGTAAGTATTAGTGCATGTATATATTAATGCCTGTAGGTATCTACATATATATTTCTGTATGTATATATGTGTGTATATCTATGTATGTGTGTAAGTATTAGTGCAGTATATATTAATGCCTGTAGGTATCTACATATATATTTCTGTATGTATATATGTGTGTATATCTATGTATGTGTGTAAGTATTAGTGCAGTATATATTAATGCCTGTAGGTATCTACATATATATTTCTGTATGTATATATGTGTGTATATCTATGTATGTGTGTAAGTATTAGTGCATGTATATATTAATGCCTGTAGGTATCTACATATATATTTCTGTATGTATATATGTGTGTATATCTATGTATGTGTGTAAGTATTAGTGCAGTATATATTAATGCCTGTAGGTATCTACATATATATTTCTGTATGTATATATGTGTGTATATCTATGTATGCGTGTAAGTATTAGTGCATGTATATATTAATGCCTGTAGGTATCTACATATATATTTCTGTATGTATATATGTGTGTATATCTATGTATGCGTGTAAGTATTAGTGCATGTATATATTAATGCCTGTAGGTATCTACATATATATTTCTGTATGTATATATGTGTGTATATCTATGTATGTGTGTAAGTATTAGTGCATGTATATATTAATGCCTGTAGGTATCTACATATATATTTCTGTATGTATATATGTGTGTATATCTATGTATGTGTGTAAGTATTAGTGCAGTATATATTAATGCCTGTAGGTATCTACATATATATTTCTGTATGTATATATGTGTGTATATCTATGTATGTGTGTAAGTATTAGTGCATGTATATATTAATGCCTGTAGGTATCTACATATATATTTCTGTATGTATATATGTGTGTATATCTATGTATGTGTGTAAGTATTAGTGCAGTATATATTAATGCCTGTAGGTATCTACATATATATTTCTGTATGTATATATGTGTGTATATCTATGTATGCGTGTAAGTATTAGTGCATGTATATATTAATGCCTGTAGGTATCTACATATATATTTCTGTATGTATATATGTGTGTATATCTATGTATGTGTGTAAGTATTAGTGCATGTATATATTAATGCCTGTAGGTATCTACATATATATTTCTGTATGTATATATGTGTGTATATCTATGTATGTGTGTAAGTATTAGTGCAGTATATATTAATGCCTGTAGGTATCTACATATATATTTCTGTATGTATATATGTGTGTATATCTATGTATGTGTGTAAGTATTAGTGCATGTATATATTAATGCCTGTAGGTATCTACATATATATTTCTGTATGTATATATGTGTGTATATCTATGTATGCGTGTAAGTATTAGTGCATGTATATATTAATGCCTGTAGGTATCTACATATATATTTCTGTATGTATATATGTGTGTATATCTATGTATGTGTGTAAGTATTAGTGCATGTATATATTAATGCCTGTAGGTATCTACATATATATTTCTGTATGTATATATGTGTGTATATCTATGTATGTGTGTAAGTATTAGTGCAGTATATATTAATGCCTGTAGGTATCTACATATATATTTCTGTATGTATATATGTGTGTATATCTATGTATGCGTGTAAGTATTAGTGCATGTATATATTAATGCCTGTAGGTATCTACATATATATTTCTGTATGTATATATGTGTGTATATCTATGTATGTGTGTAAGTATTAGTGCATGTATATATTAATGCCTGTAGGTATCTACATATATATTTCTGTATGTATATATGTGTGTATATCTATGTATGTGTGTAAGTATTAGTGCAGTATATATTAATGCCTGTAGGTATCTACATATATATTTCTGTATGTATATATGTGTGTATATCTATGTATGCGTGTAAGTATTAGTGCATGTATATATTAATGCCACTAGATATCTATATATTTCTGTATGTATGTATGTATGAATGTATATTATACAAGCAATATTTCCTCATTGCACCATCTACCTCTATTTCGCCTACTGACTTCTCTTCACCACCTAGAGGTTGCCTAGAAGAAATCGCTTCTAATTACATGTACTTTGTATTACCTCTGTATGTTTTTGGTGTACAACAAAGTGTATCTATCTATCTATAAATTTTGATAAATTGGTTTTTATTTTAGCCACATGATTTTTCCAACTTAAATTCGTATCTAAAATTTGTATCTATCTAAGGTCTTATTCAATGATTAAAACAAAACTTATCTAACTTGCAAATGGATCTAACTTGTGTGAAAGTTTGTAATCATCATCGCGAACGGAATCTGTGTGACAGGCTACTAATAAAGGCGCGGGGGGTGTACTATGCTAATACGTACGTGACGTCAGTCGTGCGCCGGTGATCGGCTGCGCATGGGCAGGTTCTCTGCACGCCACGCGTCGGTGACTCATCGCGGGCATCAATGTGCGTGTAAGTCCCGCGACCGGTCTCTCTCCCCGCCGGCCGCGCCCCGCGCTCACTCCCCGGAGTCACATGACTGCCAGCCGTCCTCCGCCCCTCCGCAATCGCGAAAACCAGTTGCGACTTTCCTGCGCACTCGGTCCCCGTCGACAGTGCCCACAGCTTTGCGCTGCGGTTCCGTGACAGCGGCACGTGGGCACCCCCCACGTGTCGTCTTATCACATTCAACATTGCTTAGGTACAAAAAACGCCAGGTCAATGACTCAGCCGCTTTACTGACCTGCAGCCCATTTGTCCGTTTGCACAAATGAAGTTCATACGATGAATTACATTCGCTAGTTTATTACGATTTCCCGTCTGGAAAAACTTATAATAGCACCTATATTATTAGACTATCATTTAAACTTGACATAAAATAAATAATAGTAAATATAATACAAGTTAACAAACTTGCAAATATAATGCACTTAACAGAGTATCAATGTTTAAGTTTTTGTGTTGCATGTATGTCCATTTACTGAAGTTCTTTTGTGTTGCATGTATGTCCGTTTACTGAAGTTCTTTTGTGTTGCATGTGTGTCCGTTCACTGAAGTCCTTTTGTTTCATAAGTTTCCTTACGACCTTACCTTAGCCTGTTTGCGTCTAACGTCAATTTATATTATAAATTTTTATTATTCACCTCTGTTTACCTATTTAAAGATTTTATGTTTTCAATTTTTAACAACGAAATCGCAGTTTCTTCGAAAATGTCATCATCGCGTGCATCTATTGCGCTTGGATGCAGTTGTTTCTAATTGAAATTGATATCTCCCTGGCTCACTCAACAACTGGAGAATATAATATCCCCATTTTTAGATATAAATCTTTAACAAAAATACATAGATATGGGTTGAGAGTATTTCAGATGGGGAGCTTTCACTGTGTGTATCACACATGCGGATGTGTAATATTACTATATTAGTAGTATAATGATACCGGTGATAATGATTTATATTATAACATTAAAAACAGAGTTGCTCAATCCTTTTCTAGTTTGTGACTCGTGAGCTATAGAACTCAATAATTTCTCAAAATATTTCGGCTTTCATTTCGCAGATAGATTTCTATTATGTTAAGTTATTTAATTGAAGAATTAATTTAAAGAGTCAAAGTTATTAAGTATATACTTAATTATTCGTAAGACTTCTTTTTAACACCAAAGGTTGCCTGGAAGAAATCGCTTTATCGATAAGGCCGCCGTGCCGGTTGTACTTTTAATGACTTGTAATTATCGATAAGGCCGCCGTGCCGGTTGTACTTTTAATGACTTGTAATTTGTGTTTCTCTTTTGTGTTTTGATGTATAATACAGTACAATATATAGATAGATAGATATTTTTTTATTTCACACACACAAGTGATCGCGTAACATTATTATTTCTTATTCTAAAAGTCATTAAAAACACATATTAGCAAACAAAAAAAAATTAAATTAAATTAAAACGAGGCGATAAAAACTGCGCGGTCCCATGTGTGTGGAAAGGGTATCCGTTTGAGCACAAGCTGTATACCGTAAAAAAACAGCATACAGCGCTGATTTTCACACGGAACCAAGACGCGTGAACGAGTGTAAAGAGCGGTGTGCGCCGCTCAACACGATTCTTGGGCCTATAGGGTGTGTAGATAAATATAATGTACATTATAAGATGAGATTGAGTGATCAAATAAATATGTGCATATTACATTACAATATTTAAAATAGAGAAGACAAACACCTATATACGTATAGATATACATAATATATAGAGATAAATAAATACATTTACTTTTATGCTGTAATATAGTAATACCTCAAATAGTCAAATATCAGTTGCAGTACAAGTAACCGTTAGCGCAGTGGTTCGGCAACATCAAGCTTCAATGGAATAGTTACCAGTTTTATAGTTTTCAATTTTTTTTATGAACGTCGATATTAATCGACTCTAATCGACTCTCTAATAGGTGGGGGAATATTGTTGCAATACTTGGTCGCGGTGTATTTGAAGCTTCCTCTGAATGCAGCTGAACTGCTTCGCGGAACACAAAGTGGTGGTATACAGAGACGAATGGTTCGTCCGGCATGTTCCCCCGACCACGTCGACTTGTTAAACAGATAACTAGCTTGTTTATATTTAACGACGCTAAATAGAAGACAAGCCAGATGCAACTTTCTTCTAGTCATCATATTCAAGGAATTAAACTGATTTAAATAAGGTGTGACGTGATGTCGTGGCGGCATTGAGAAGCAAAACCTTGCGCATGCGTGCTGTACGCGTTGAATTAGCCTTTGAGTCCTGAATAGGGGTCGGGGACCATACACAACATCGGCATAATTTAATTTGGACAGTACAAGTGTTTCAACCAACCGTATCCGGAGATCCTCGGATAGATATTTGCGCACCTTATACAATACTTTCAATATCTATCTATCTTCAATATACTATCAGTGGCGTATTTTGGATTTCTACGCCCTGGGCCAATACAATTGGGTCGTCCCTCTACGACTAGGCCGCCAATCACGTATATGTTAATGGGAAATAGTTAAAATTAATAAAGATTTTAACTAAACTACGAAACTGGAGGGCCGCCCCTTGGGACAGGCCGCCCCGGGCGATCGCCCTTTTGACCCTATGGAGGATATGTCACTGCATACTATATTAAATAGGTATTTAAATTTATTGATTTAAAAACCTTTAACGTTTAAAGTAAGTTTTGATTTAAAGTATCCTGTATTGATTTATAACGGGATCCAACTAGAAATTCTGTTAATACTGGTATATACTCGTAGATACAGTGGAATTGAAAGCTAATATCCGAGACAGATGCCATCAGGCAACTGAAAAGGAACCAGGCAGCAGCCGCGGCTCATATCATATCACAGCCGAACTCATTTAAAGGAGTACCTTTAAATTACTTCGTGATCGCTAAAAAATGTGAGATTGATTGTTTTGATAAATACATAAGTAACATACAGAATTCTATAGTAAAAAATCCGAAAGCGTTCTAGATTTATTTCAAGAATAATCTTCAAGAATCTCAATAACTCTTTATTTCCAACATCTGTCAATCGTTCGATCTTTGTCTGGTGGTAAAGAAATTTGTGATGGTTTTTCAGCATTCTTTCATTCTACTTTCCTGACCACATGCCTCAATGCTTCAACTACATCTAACGAATCAATCCACGCTAATACCTGTGCGATGGAAGTAGGTACTTGGAAAAAAGCTTATCCAATCTCGACACGAATAAAACAACGGGACTGGATCAGATTCCACGGATATTTATTATTAGATGTGCACGAAATTTAATTATATATACCCTTGGGAATCATATTTAGAAAATCTGTTAATGAATTGTACTTCCTAAAATCTGGCAATCCTGATATATTACCCCTGTTCACAAGAATGGATCTAAAACAAAAATTGATAATTATCACCCTATGTCAAAATTGTGTATCAATATATATAATATGCTAAAGTACTTGAAAGAGTAGTTTATGATCAAACTTATTCCGCTTTAAAACATAATTTCTCAGCTGATCAACATTGATTTTTATGGGGAAGGTGAACAGCGTCAAATCTATTATTGACAACTGACTTTATATTTAATGATGAAATGTGAACGTCGGAGGGTTTTCATGTAGATAGTACCTATACATACAGATTTGGTAGAATAAGGTATTTGATAGAATATACCATCTGATCCTTCTAAATAAGCTTTTCCTTTTTGGGTCACATGGCTCACTCTTCAGATGGTTCAGTTCTTATATCGAACGCCGTACCGTACTCAGGCTGTGGTTCTGAATGGCTATATTCCTGAGTAGGTCGATATACCCTCAGGAGGCCCTGAAGGGTCTCCATTAGGGGCACTTCTCTTTGTTCTGTTCGTATATGACATGAGCAGGTGCTTCAAGCACGCTAAACGTATCCTATATGCAGATGATATGAAAATATTTATGGCCGTTAAAACTCAATCAGGATGTCTGTAACCTGCAAGAAGATCTGTTACCATTTTAATATTATCGACAATACAAATTAGATTTAAATGTGGCGAAGTGTTATACCATCATTTGTCTCGTAAACGGAACCTCATCGCTTCAAATTATACTCTAAGTTTAAAAGGTCAAACTTTATTAAGAGTTAATTATATAAGGGACTTGTGGGTTATTCAAGGCTCAAAATTGCTATATGATAAGTACATCGATTCAATAGTAACCAATGTGTATATAGCCTTGGGCTTTATTATTAGAGCATCGAAGTGCTTTAATAACATCAGAGCAATAAAGATATCATACAGCTCTTTTATAAGAAATATCCTAGAATACGGCTTACAAATATGGAATCATATGACTGTTATGTAAGGCGAATCGAAATGATCCAACGCAAGTTCGTTAGATTCCTACAATATAAGTCAAGAAAAAATTATGATAGCTAGGTAGGTATAAGTATAAGTAGGTACTGCAAACAATATCATCTGCTTCTACAGCGACGGAACGTAGCAGACGTGTTCTATTGTTAAATATTATCATCGACTGTTCAGAAATCTATAGAAATAAAAATTAAATGCGGTTCGTTGGTAAGCGCATCACTTGAGAACGGCTGCACCGATTTGGTATTTTTTTTAAGGTTTTTAGGGAAAGAAAAATTGGAAAAGTTTCCCGGAAAATTGTAAAATTCGAGAAAAACTGAAAGTGCTTTTTTCTATGAGATTTTTGTATAAACTTATTGAAATTATTGAAATTTGGACAGGACAACGTCTGTCGAGTCAGCTAGTTAACAATAAATTTGCCTTAGGTACACTGACATTTAATACTATACATGTACATTCCAATACTAGCCTCTCCAATTTTTAGAACAAACTACAGACGTAATACATTATTTGTGTCAAACTTCATATTATATTAATAACCTTTTAAAATCGATATATTCAGTGATAACCCTAAGGTGATCAAGCGAAAGTTATCAATAACTTCTTTGATTCTCCAGCATCGGTTTCAGTAACAAATGGATATGTATATTGTATTGGAAGGCTTTGTCCGTCTGTTTATCATTAATTTGTCTGTTTTTGTTTAAGTATTTTATTTAAATGTAAAAAAAATCCTTTCTAGTAATGAAGTTTTTTAAGTAAGTACTTATTAACATTGCTTGCCTGTACAATCAAATTACTGTTATAATTGTAGTTGAATACTTGTAAATTGATCGAGAATCCTACTTGTATTTCAGTAACTAATATAGTGTAGATCGTAAGTTTTCCAAATAAATAATACTCGTAGCACCGCACTGAATCAATATGAATCTGTGGATGAATTCATTGAAATTCAAGGTATTGACCTTGGTTCTGTCATAATCAGAAAAGGAGACTGCACGACGGATGGGCTGGCAGCTCAATAGAATAGAGAGACAATAATATCTAGATGTGGTGCTGAGATGTGGACGTATGCTCATTAATCCTTGGACGGCCCGACGTACAAATGTGTCCATCATAAAGGACCTGAAAATGAATAATGAACAGAGACTCATCTACATGCCTACGCCGGATGCTTCCATATTTTGACCACATAACACGAAGAGGCCCAGAAAATCTTGAATATAACGGGCAAAGTAGAAGGCAAGAGACTAAGAGGGCGAATTCTTATACAATGGACTCGCCAAATAGCCAGTACTCTCAATATTTCGGTGAACAAGGCGCTCCACAACGCCAGAGATCGCAACACATGGAGGACGATCGTAGACAGGCTTGGTCGGCAGAGTCACGATCCTCAACACTGAAGGAACAAGGATTGAATTGTCAAGGAAAATGTGTATGTGTACACTGATGGCGGCGTTTTGTCTGCGCGCCTGCCGGCCGCACACACGCACCGCGGCATGCACAGAGGCAGACAGGCATGTTGATTCAACATCAAACGATATGATATCTCTATACATTGTTTCATAATGATACAACATTCATCCATGTTTAATATTCTTCCAATTTCAGTTTTGTTTTATCAATTTGTATTAATTGGGGATTCTGGTCAACGGACTGGATAAAAGGCTCCATTTTGCTGGAGTCTTTACAAATGCGTTAAGATTATTTATTGAATGCGGTCACTGTGCACTTCAGTTTAGATGTCACATGACTCTCATATATGTTATATATATAAATGTGCAGATAACGTGCACGGTGTGGCTCGTGGAGCCGTCTCGCGGATGGCGACGGTGAACGGTGAATGTTGCGATTGTAGTGGCGGTGCGCGACTGTCGGCGGTCTCCCACCTCGCATAGTAAATATCGTAATGCTTATCACGACTGTTTGTAGTTTATACTCAGTTACAAAGAAACGGACCTCTTTGTTGATGTTGATGTTATGAATAACATGTTATTGTAACTACATCATTTACCATAATGGACCTCTCTCGTTGGGTTGAAATTTAAGTTGATTCATAATTAAACCTACCTAATTTTGTTGTAATGGGAAGTTGAATTATAATGGATTGATTTCTGGTATCCTATTTTAGTCCCTATTAGATGGGATGGAATTATATGAGATAGGACGGAGTATAAAGAGACGACAAGTTTCCTTGATAATCTCTCTTGAAACAAATTAGTGCGTTTCAGGGAAATCTTTTGTTACCTGGGCTTCTTTTGTTAGGGCAATCTGCTGTTACGTCCTCTGTTACTTGTAAATTTGTGCGGTCACTTGGGGTGACTCGGGGATGTGCCTACTCGAATATGTGATTCAGCATTATCCTGTCCCATTGAAGCTAATATTCAGGAATGTACGGTTTCTCGGACAACACTTAAGGGATTTATTTCCGTCCGCCTTTGCACACTTTTACTTATGGGGCGGTTTATACTAATTTTATTCACAAGTTTCATACTAATTTCCGATTGAACTTTATAAAACTATTCCTAACTTTATCTATTTAAAAGTATTAATCTAATATTATTGTTCATGTGTTATCTAATATTATTGTTCATATGCTATCCAATATTATTGTTCATATGTTATCTAATATTATTGTTCATGTTATCGTATATTATTCTATTCTATTCTTATATTATTCTGTTATTATAGACCCATTCGACTTTGCAACGCTTTTCATTATTTTTTCTGCAAAAGCTAGGAAATGGGTCCTGCGATCATCATCACTCAATATATTTTGAACTGTCTCTTGTTGATTGGAGTCACATTCTGCAGTCTACATCCGAACGAGACGAGGAAAATTTTTGTTCGATGTCGGAGTATGTGTTCTACCGTTTCCTACGGCTCATCGTCGCAGGTACAGAACGGATCCCCAGCCAGCTTAAATCTATACAAGTTAAATTTCATTCCCCTATGTCCGATACCTAAGGATTTATGTATTTAAATTTATCAAGTCAATCAAGTTAAATGTATTTAAATTTAACTTGATCTCGTTTAGTATTCTGTGGGCCTCTCTTACATCGCTGATAAACATGTTTGTAATTGCTCCTGTTGGTGACGCGTCATACCTTATTTGCCGTTCCTGTATAGTCGAGTCCCTGATGGGAGAACTTTGCATAAGAAAAAAGGGAAGCTGGAGCACATGCTGGAACCTGTTTTTTTCTTTAATCCGACTTTTTTAGCAAGTGTGTCAGTAGTAGTGTGTGTCTACTCGCTCGTATATCCCATATAATTACTCTATCCCAATCTGAGCCTTCACCCAAAAATATTGGACCCAAATATTGAGATCCTTCTTTTGTAATTGTTAGAGTGTCCTGTGCCTTTTTTTTATAGACGAAGGAGGCAGACGAATATACAGTCCACCTGATGGTAAGTGTTTACTGTCCCCTATAGACATCCGCGCTACATGCCAACATTATTTCAAAATGACAAACGTTGGCATGCCCCCGGATGCGCTGCCTACCTTTGAAGATATAGGAATGGATTTTAAGAAAGGGTTAGGAAAATAGGGAGGGATAGGAAGGGAATGGGCTCTGGCACATCCCACTCACTACCGAAACATGTACGTACATTAGGGAAATAAGATAAAGTGTCAAATGCAGTACATTTCAAGGTAGTCTTCTGTGAGAGAGGGATAACGTGGCCAGTCAAGCGCGCCCAGCAGCTGTTGGATTGCAGCGTGCACTCTCCCCCTCTCAATCACTATCGCCATGGGGTTTGTTGGTGTGGGGTTACAGATTGCTTCTAGGGCTAATCTTGAGTTGTTAGATATACAAGCTGAAGGGACTTTTTTAATAACTAAGTAATTACGGGCTTTCAATTATAATCAATATTTGTTCAATATAATAATGCGTTCGGAATGTTGTTGGGGCGGCCCCGTTTCTGCAGCGCATCCAATATGTTCACAGAAACGCAAACTGATGGATTTCACGCTATTATGTGTAAGAAAATAGTTTCTTTATCAAATAGAATGAGGAGTGGCACCAACACCTGGCACCTGAGCGTTACAGCAGACACATACGATTGTCTGATAATCGGGCACTGGATGATGGTGTTGATCAGGTAAGCAACCTCTTGCCTGCGTGCGTGCCTGATAAATACGTCTGACTCATGTGTCATTAGTTTGTAAGTTGTTCATACTGACAGTTAATGGATTTCGTAATCCGAGTTATTAAATTAATTAATTCTGCTTGCTCTTATACATTTTTTTTTGTGATATGAATACATTCTGCTTGTAAGTGGAATTCCTCCAAAACCTAACACCGTAGCGCAATATGGAAGACACATATGCATGATAGGCAGATATAACAGTACTGATTTGCTATTATTGACAGTTTACACAGACCGTATGAAAATTTATTAAGTTTAGTACATAAATAGTCAATGCGAGATTTCCATCTTAAGTCACAATTTAAATAGAGCTAAAAATTTTGTGTTATGTAATTTTTTTACCTAAATAATTAATGACAAAATTGTAAAATGTATTATGTCTATTTTTGAATGCCATTATATTGGTTTTGACAACGTTGATATTTAAATTATTGTTATTCATCCATTTAATTATTGTTATTCTTCCATTAATTATATTTGCTTATGAATTGTTAATGTCTGACTCATAATCTTCATTATTTTTAGGAGTAAATATAGCAGTACTGTCATCAGCAAATAGAACCATATCACTTCGGGAAGGCCATTTATGTGAATCAAAAACATCAGTTCCTTGTATCAGTACACTTCCTTGCGGAACACCCTAGGATACTTGTCTTAATTCGGATTCATATTTAATTTACACTTTTGTTTGAATTTGTGTTGTTAAACTAGTAATTTGTGTTGTTTAACATCGCTTACTTAAATATCAAATTATTAATCAATATCAGTACAGTAGTAACTAACTTCACAAGTTGTAGTTAACTTGCCCCGATGCTGGCGTCTGTCTGTGAATGGAACTGTAAAATTTATAGAATTACGCCTTTATGATTTATGAATATTGTCTTTATGATTTGTGCCAACACCTCAACACCTCAATATGAGTAGAGTAGGTATTTGACTTATTTTGAATAAGAATTTGAAATATTAGAAATAAATCCCTGAAATCCAAATCTTTTGAAAAATAAATTATAAAAATAATAAAAGAAAATAATTCTCACGCGTGGGCTCTGGTGTTGTAGGTGTCTATGGGCGGCGGTGACAATTTACCATCAAGTGGTCCGCCCGCGTCTACCATCTCTTCCATGAAAAAGTGACAGAGACTGGAATAGATTAGATATTCTCAAGCTTTTAATTACCGAATAGAGCCATTCAACATGTCATTTTCACGGGCAGTCGTATATCCTATTGCAATGACATCACCTCACCCTTATTTGCTTAAGATTTTATAACAGGAAATGTTGTTTCAAAATTATATTTAAATATAAACATGCTCTGATTTTAAAGATAATGCAATAAAAATATGTGTTGTGTTTTTATAAAGTTCAATATCTGGGAAACTAGAACCGACAATAATTTCTCAGATAATTTTACATATTTATATGTACAGGGAGTAATTTACATTTATTTGTAAAAGGATTGATTTACAAAAAAAACGCAATATTTTGTAAATCAGTAATTGCAATTTTTCGAAAAAAAAAGATAATGACGTGAATACGTGTCGACTGGCTTCGATCACCTGATTGAGTCCTTAGTATCAAATAAAATGTTTTTATAAGATCTAAAGCTTGTAAATATGTTTTGACAGTTTTCTAAAATATGGAGGAAATGCCTATTTATTAAAGTAAATTACATTTGACGCGAATTACCTCCCATCCAACCCGAAGCCTAATTTCCTAACAAATTTTTGTGATGTCTCGCTCATTCTTCAGAACAAATACATATGGCCGCGGAAATTTGTACTTTAAAAATCACCAATTTAATGCTTCATACTAAAATTAAGTGTCTACTGAGTACCCACACTAAGAAAAACAATTAAAATAAATGAACTACTGTACATGTGAGGACGCTCCTCGCTGCTGCGCCCGAGCCGTCCTTCTAAAGAGTTCAACGCGCCGCGCACGACGCAGTGCGGTCGAGGCCAGGTCAGGATTGTTGAGTGATTATGATTGCGATGCTGCTATGCACTTACTAAATTTGGTAGTGGTGATTTTTGTAATTTATAGGCCGTACGATGAGATTCCAAGATTTATTTGCAAGGCGCTAGGTGTAAGGTGTCACTGTGCTCATACTTAATATTTTCATTAGGCGCCGTCTGTCTGTGTGACAACGGTGAGTGGACACAGGGTCGCGCGCCACCTTCTCCTTACATTTAATTTTACGCCGGTGTTCGCAAATAAAGTAACTATTACAATATCGTAAACACAAAAGTGGACTTCTCAAAGTAATTGGAAATAATTTTGTGAGAAAACATTATACACATACCATACCATAAGATCAGTCTGTCTCTAGTCTGCTGGATTTGATCTCTCCCAAGGGTTGCCACCACACACGGTCTTCAGTGTTTTTTATCGAGCCACTACCGGGAAACTCTTCAAGTTGTAGGTCGACCTGGCCCGAGGGCGTCCCACATTTTTTTATTTGGATTCTGTTTAAAAACGCAACAATAAAAATAGATTTTCTAACGTATTTAACTACGAGTAAGTGCTGCGTTGTACAACCCAAACGACTGGACGTACGTTCATATTAATTGCGCTAGGTTTGTATAGATCCTCGGCGCTCGGCAGTCTCGACGCACCAATCTCCACCTTACCAACCTCGCTGTTATTCCCGCGAAGAGTGCGCCCTACTCGCCATACGAGTTACTCACGATGTTTACGCTCACTGCTAGTGATAATTGAGAAATCCTTATTGAAGTAAAAACTTAGTCGTACCGAATTTACAGACCGGTACATTTATTGGATTCAATTTTATTTTATTCAAGAAAACAAACTGTAATATATAGGTATTATAATAACATCTAGCTCAGTTATTGAACTAAATGTAAAATCAACTACGTTATCCATAATTTACTACAGGCAGGGATACTTAAAAGGAAATGTCTAAAATATAAATAATAAGCAAATAGAGGATAAACAACACAAAAGCACGTATTTCCATTTGACCATTAATAATTTCATTTGACATTCTCGGCATGCCACTTTAATATAGTGCGACGTTGCTCGGGCGGTGGGGCTTCTTCAGGAAATGAATACAACCAGTCCTCACTTCAGCAATTTATATTTCATTAAATGCAGTACAAATAAAAAAAAACACTGAAACAAATGAATAGTACTTATGAAATTAATTTTATAAAGGTAAACTCTGCGTATGGAAACGCGGACTATTCCAACTACTTTTTTTTGTAGAGAAGTGGGCGGACGACCAAGCGGTCCCACGTGATGGTAAGCGTTACCGCCGTCCATGGACACCTGCAACACCAGGGGGCATGTGGGTGCTTACCCTAATAAGGCGTTTTTATAAATTTATTTATATACAGAAGAACTTCAGTAACACGCAAGTCACATAAAGTCACCTGGGCACACACACAAAGTGATTTTAAAACAAAGTACCAAGCGGACGAAACCGCGGTCAGATACTAGTTTAAATATGATATTTGTATTACGGATTATTATGTTGTTCTGTTAGGAGTCGGTCAAGAGGTGATAAAAAGAAATTTGACCGACTTACAAAAGGATGCGGTCGATGACATCTTAATCTGACTAATATACTCGTAAATATAATAATATAGCGAGTAGAAATGACATAAACATATCTTAGATATTTTCTCAGGGCGAACGTAACCTTGTCATTGGGCGCGACTCGCGACGCGTCCACAGAGCAAAGTTATTACAATCAATTGACGTCCCGGGGAGTGCTGAATAAAATACACGATAATGTATCCATGTGCTGGTTATTATTAGCGTCATTGATCATTACGTAATGCTTCCAAATATGTTATTGTAACACAAGGATTTTTAAAATAAATTCATGATATTATCATTTGACTTACATAAATTCGAAACCAAAGGGGTTGGGATATTTCTGTATGGCGCTTGGCATACCTACTTCCGCCATTTTGGAAAATTTACACTTTCGCGGCCGGCAGTAAAACTTTATGAAATCGATAGAAGACGTCAAAACGAACAAGAAGGTTTTCAGGTAAAATCTCTTAAAACGTCTCGTTAATCGTGATAATCAAGGTCAAAGTTATAACTTTCAATATTTTCTCGGTTGATACACGATCTAGAAATTTATCACAACTGATGTGGACCTCATAAAATATTTTGGAACGAGATGTTTAGAAAAATACGAAACTTCTTTAAACCGAGTAAATTAAAGGTGATAAATCGATTGTGTATGTGCTGGTGATGAAATATGTTCATATGTTTAGACAAATTAGATGTAATAAATCGATAGAAGACATCTTAATGACATGCACTGAGGTGAAAACTCTAAAACAACTAGTAACCGAGATAATTACAAATTTGACTTTGATCATCTCACCTCAGAGACGCAGGAGTTGTTCCCTAGGGGCATCTGTTGTTTGTTTCCATATCTTCTATCGCTTTATTTAGGTTTTGTTGGCGGCTGCAAAATCGAGAATTTTTCAAAATGGCGCAATGTATGCCACTTAGGTCACATGCCCTTTACAGGTAGTTTTATAAAAATGTAGTAAGCATAATATAGGCAATAACTTAGCATTTGTTGAAACATTTATAGGCATGTGTTAAAATTGCGAGATTATTTATAATGTAATTATTATACTGTAGGTAACTATTTATGCTATTGTTTCATGTAAAATAAAATGTAATTTCATGGGGAAAAAGTAATTACTGATGCCGTTCAAGCCTTTTCACTCGGGCGCTACGCGATCCAAGCGACGACCGCACAAACTGATAAAACAAGACAATAATCTTAAAATGAGAAAAACATATGAATAGAACAATACAACACAGATTGGCTGACGCAAATCTGCTGTTATGTCAAAAAATGTGATATCGTCCAGTAAATATTGTACTGACAATAAAAAGGTCGTGAGAACTACTTATCCGATCGATCCAATAGAGGCACAAAGAAATAAATGTAAAATTAACTGGAATGATATCGTATATCTAAATAGGTCCCCGACTCCTGGCTAAAGAAACTTGTCAAGAGGAAATAATGATGTCGTCGATGTAAGTTTAGTATTACAAAAACGTGGTGCAAAATTAAAGGTTTATTTTTAAATTTAAATACGTTTTATGATGTATTTTGAAGACTGACGCATGAACGTGCAAACATGACTTTTTAATTAAAGGTACTAATAGATATAGATATTAGAAAACAAGCGGTTGTAGATTTCGTTTATGATGTGCTTATTGTTTAAGCTCATCAGCTGATGTTTAGCGAGCTTGTTTTGATGCGTGGTATAATTATGACGTGTGCGGGTGCTCGGGTGGAGCCCAGCGGGGGTGCGCGGCTGCGCGGGGCGCGGGGCCCGCGCAGCCTCCGCCGGCGCGTATCTCCCGGACGAACGAGTGCTCACAGAGTCGACGGTGGACAGTTGACAGTTGCGCATCGACTGCGACGACGTTCGCACGCTCGCACCGCGTTTACACCGCACAACCACGGACCCGACCGGCTTGCCGCGTACTTCCTTCAGTCGGAACCGCGGCATGTGCAGCTGACACCACAACGAACACTTCGCTTCAACCCCGAGCTCACGCGCCGCCGCCCGCCCGCACGCACGCAGGTCAGCCCCTACACTGCCACCTGATCGCTCCGATCAATCGCCTCCATATTCCAACATCCTCGCCGACACCACACTGGCCCTTGGTAAAAGTTGACACAGTACCATACCAACAACCTAAATTACAAATAAAACAAACATTAAAGTATACTTACGTTAATCTATGACAACAAAATTAAGTTGCAAAGAGAACAAATATTTAAATAAAATAAATAATAAAATTTACATGTAATTATGTCTGATAGTGATCATATGACTGTTATGAATGTGGCAATCTGATAACAATATACATGTTTGTGTGTCTAGTAAATATAAATAACATTAAAAGTTCTAATAATCATCTCGTGAAAAGTAGTGAACTAGAGAAATTCTAAGGGTTGGAAATATAGGTCACGATAAGTAAAAACTGAGTGTGGTACTTGTAGGTGTACGCTAGTTTTATAAGGTACGTGTTTCATTTTCTTCATTTCACTGAAATACAACGTGTTATACTCGTAGTTAATCAGCGTGCAGAAGATAAGGGCGTCATTGACACCGAGAGCCATGCTGCTCGTGGCTGAGCAATGCTAGACAAACAACAGCAGATCATACATTCATCATACATACTCGTACGTTAGATACATTCATACATCATACAACAGTACCCTGTGGCGCTACACTACGCTTTATTATGCATCAACACATAAAAATTGTAACAAGTTATTTTCTTTCTTGATTGTGTGAAGTGTTATAGACGGCCGCATTCCTCGCGAGTTTTGTGATAATCTTCTGTTCAATTGTTGCAGCTAATTAGTTAATAGATGTAGCGACATCGAAATTGCTTATTTATTCCAAACGTGTTTCCGTTACACTCATAAAATATTCGATGGGAATGGTATCCACGTAAATAGTATTAGTGTGAGCGCGAATAAGTTTATGACTAAAAAATAAATAAGTGCCCGGGAAACAGAGCTCGAACGATTTATTTGATGTATTGATGAATTTGAAAGCAGTGAATGCCTCACTCGTAGTACGACGTGAATTCGTTCCACTTTGACCAAACGTCAATGCTTGGATTATAATGTCAATTTTTCAATAAACGCGTGGTATATCCACAATAAATGAAGAAACATTTGCAGTGTCATTCTCAGATGTAAAATCAACACATTCTCCTAGTCCTGTTACAACTTGTGTAGTGAGAGCGTTTGAACAATGAACAATGTGCCGTTGCTGGACTAGGCACACGCTCATTCAAGAGTTACAATAGTAAATGTTGCGACTTGCATTGTCAGCGGCAGGTGAGGCGCGGTGCATTCCTCTCTTATCGCAGTAAACGCAGCTGCAGCGCCGGTTACCTGTGTCTACCTCTTTGTACTCACTACACAAGTATTTTATAGGGGTGACTTGGAAAGGTTTTTTTACTTACAAATAATAGTAATTGACAAATGTATTCGCTAACAAAGGACATAACGAAGTCATCAGCTGGAAAGTATGGAAATTATAGGATTCAAATGGAATGTATGGCATTCAAACTGTACCAATAGAATACCTGAAACAGTTCGGACACGCTGCCGGCCTGGGTACGTGTCTGGGTACGTGTCTGGGTACGTGTCTGGGTACGTGTCGATGGTTCGTGACACTAAAATAATTATATATTTTCATTGCAATGTTAATTCACGCGACATTCAGATTCGAAAAATAAGATGTTGATGACGATTAATTAAAGAAGTGAAAGATAATGTTTTGCAAATTGCATAACATTGTGAAAAGATTAACCAGATTTTTTGAAATAATAATAAAGGATTTATTATACATTTAGTTATTATTGCAATATCTGTCACTGGAGTGAATGTCGGGGTAAACAAGTTCCTAAGCGATCAATTTCTCCCTATAAAGCAAAATTCGGTTTACAAACCAATAGGAGCAACGATAAAAATGTGACCAAGTTACGACTGAATGAAAGGAGGACGCAGGAATATAAATGTTTTCACCATTAATTCATGGTTCAATTCTAAGCTGCTACTCAATATTTTCAATATTCAATACAGCAAATACAAAATTTAAATTAAGATCTCAGAGGTTTTATATATAAATAGTAAGACTATGATGAACGAGAATGTACTACATATTGAGAAGCTAGCAGATTTCAAAAGGAAAAGGGTCTCTTGGCAAAGAAAATGTTCGTCTTTAAACAAATTGGATTATTCCCAAACAGATTTGACCAATAATCGACCCTCTTTACCGTTAACTTTTATTATTGGTCTAAAACTAAATTCTAATTTTAAAACACGAAGACCACTGTACAGCACCCGGCACCCGGGAAAACATATGTTCCACCTGCCTTCCAAAATACTACATACGAGGTATTTCTAATTTGGAGATGCTTCGGGATTACTTGGTCGACCCTATTCTTTTGAAGCTTGAAACGTATTTCCGTTACTCTACGACATGGGGCTCTACAAGAGAGTTGTGAACAGGATGGCGGTGACCACTTACCATCACGTGGCCCGCTCGCTCGTCTGCCATCTATTCTATATAAAAAATGAAGTTTTTTAACCTTTAGTACAGAAAATAACGAAATCTTCCTGGCATCTGCCATCGGCGTTCTCCAATCTGTTCAACTTGCGAAATGAATAGAATTAAGCAAAATCAATTATTTTTGAGAAATTCGATTTATTATAAACAAAGAAATCCGTCTTCTATGTAATTACATTAATATTTACATAAATTATAGCTCATTAAATATCCAGCGATATAAGTAATTAAGCGAATGAACAGCAACCTGTGTAATTAATTAATTAATTATACAATACATTAGTGATTCATGGCAGAAGACGTACTATTAGCATGGTTAGGTTCAAAACTTTCTACGTTGAGATACAAGTACCTACTTAAGTACTGCAGGTAGTTTAATGGAGACGTGTCACGTGACTGGCGCGAAAAGCCGCGCACGGTTGCTGCGCGGTCGCGATGCGGCGACGACCTTAGGCTGCCGGCCGGTACCGCGATGCAGCGCGCCGTCTCGCACGACCCCTCGCCTCGCCAGCGCACGCGACCGCACGCGATCCATCAATCGCCGTTAATAGCGATTTATCTTAGTAATAGCAAGCGTTTCTCGTAATTGTGCATTGAACACAATGTTCTTTACATTGTTCCGTGACATGCTTTAGTTTACGTGCACAATATTACACTTTTAAAATGCAACATCATTATTGTCATTCATTACATAACTCCACAACTATCCTCTTCCTACACCGAATGACCACACTAACTTTCTGAACCTATCTAGAAACTAGCACGCTTATTAGAGCTAGAGATTATTATCAGAAATTAGTAACGATTTACAGCGACTCAACTAAAAAATAAGTCATTACGTGTTGTGGTAAGTTCAAGAAGACCCAATATTCAGATGCACAACGTCTTCCATCTGTTACTAAATACTATATTTAGTAGCGTAGTATGTTCCTTTCTCGTTTAGAAATTTAGGTACCTATCGTAGTAGGTCAATCAAACTTCATTATACAATAGTAAAGAAGATGTTTGTTGTGACAGGGTTCTTAAGCAGACTAAAGTCTTCTTACCATATGAACCCTTTCTCCAAATCAATTCCTACATCTCAAAAAGTAGGCAGCGGATCCCGGGGCGATCCAGTGTTTGTCATTCTGGACTGATGTTGGCATGTGTATGGGCGACAGTATCCACTTACCATCAGGTGGACTGCATGCTCGTCTGCCGCCTTCGTCCATAAAAGAAATATGATACCAAGATTGCAATCACAGATTTTCTTTTCGCAATATTTTTCATACGTCACTGTACCGAGCATTTAAGGTAGGTAAGAACATTTTCATAGTCTTCATTCGATTGTACAAATGTGCTACGGAAATTAGTAGACTGTAACACGCCCAGACTACGCTTTGATGCTAAAAGCGCTTGTCTGAACATTTTTTGCGTACATAGATACATATTTTTACATATAAATACAACTGGTGTATTGTAAGCGAGGCATTGTAGGACAGGCACATTGTTCATTGTTCGGGCACCAGCGGAGCTGTCGACACCTCCGACGGAAAACTATTCACTGAAAGATCCGGACGTGCGCTGCGGAACTATTGATGCCATTAATTATATCATCTTGTACCATATATACTCGTACATGCATCGTTAAATGTTCGAATAAAGACCAAAGAAACCATCCCTGCGTAAACAACTATCATCATACTAGTAACCACCGTCACAGAGCTGTATCAGCATTAATAGAGCCAACATTAATCGTGCCAATCAGTGTCCGTTCAAAGGCGTGTAAACGCCAATAGCCTGTTACAGAAAACTTAAAGGAAATGTATAGGTTGATACAAAGTCTCTCTTTACATGAGAGAATTTACTGTTCTAGCCTTGGGTCGCTTCTTCCATTTATAACACTATTTCTCTCGGCGATTCAACAATCAACACAAAATCAAATGAAATCTTACTCTAGCTACTCGTACATGTCCACATTTTCCCAACGGAAACGTGCAATTCTGCTTTCTACAACGGTAACCAGTAATTAAATGGAAATTATTTTCAAAACGATTCACCTACTCTTAATAAGTTAAATGACAACTATACCGAACTGTCATTTTGAAGAAATACGAAAAATGTCCAAAAAAGTAAAACAGGAAACGTAGACTGTCCCGTCATCTGCCGCTGGCTAGAGATATCGATGCTGCATTCCCACAGCCCGCAGGATGTATTCGACTTGCCATTCAGTCTAGTTTCCCTTATACAATGAAATGGAACGAGGTGACACATCACCGAGGGACTCACTGCTTATCCCTAATCCCTTTTCTTACCGTAAATCCTAATTTTATTAAATCCTCAAAAGGAGGTAGCGCATCTGCAATACATCAACATTGACAATATTTGTCACTGTTGACAGACATTGACTTATATCGCATATTTCTATAGGTATTAGTAACTATTTACCACCAGGCAGACTGTCAGCTCGTTTGTCACCTTCTATCCACAAAAACAGCCACTGTATTTACCGATTTTGACTATAAACACTTAGAGCCTATTTCACGACCTTCGAGTAAAGTTAGGATATTTGTTTTATATGTACATACAAATTAATACTAATCGGCAATTAAGACTGCCGAGTATCTCCGGTCGATTTAACTGATTAGCGATACTCGGATTTGGTGAAATGTGATACTACAAACACCGGTCAATTTAATTGTCGGTTAGCTTACTCAGAACTTTAATCAAAGATAGTGAAATAGACCAGAATATTAAATAAAAATAAATATAATATAAAATATATAAAAAATAAAATATATATAAAATCTAACAAATACATATAATAACTATTCATTCTAATCTTATTTCATAGGAACTAATTGGACAAATATTCAATAGGAACAAAGTGTTTTTTTTTATTAAAACTGACTCATTTTTAAAATGTAAGTACCTTAGTTTGTAACACAGGACGATCAAATGCAACGTTCGATTAATTGAAGAACAACCAATCGTGTTGTGTAGAGACGAAGGCGGAGCTGGATCAATGGTAGTGCTATTATAAAATATACTTTTACATGAACATTTATAATCAATCTTCTGTTGTTTGCGAGCGGGGGGTAGCGAGAAAATATTTTTTTAATAACATCAATAGAGAAATATTAATGATCTTACCCGCTGTGCTGCTTTTTAATCGGTTCTCATCATTTTCGCTCCATTCTAGTCCAGTCCTGATCACAGTTGTACATAACCGCGGAATATTTGAAATAGGTCTGTTCTATTTAAAATTTAATACAAAAGAATTTAAATTGAAATAAAAAAATATGTGAATTCTGTGGTGACAACAGTTAAATGTTTGTGTTAAACAACAAATTTGGTGCGTACGTGTGAGCTCGAGTATCTACAGTTCCTTCCGCAAGTGTAATGAGCGTAACAATCAATATCACATCAATTGAAAACGTCAATTTAACAGTGATTGTGAGTGTGTGACGACACGGGACCTTATTGAAGTTAAGTAACTGTAATAATAATTGTTCTGTGCGATCACGGAGGCGCGCTGCTGCTCCCGTGTGCCAACGGTCGGCTTCTCCTAGCCCAGCTGACCCATATGAAAACCCAGTGGAAAAAAAAATTAAAGTTTTTTTTTTATATTTTTGATAGATTTTTTTTTTTTTTTTAAATTTGATTTGCAAAATAAGCCTTAAAATTAGACTTGTATAAAGACACGTATTCAAATCTTCTGTATTTATGAATACGTCGAAATTGAAATAAATACATACCATAGATCACTAAAAACCTATTAAATATATACGAGATAATGTTTATATTTAATAATATTTAAGAATGATATTTCTATCATCTTGTATCGCGGGTAAAATAATGACATCAAATTTACCATTTCCTATGTTTTAACAGGCTGTGTTACGATTTGCTCTCTTTTGTATAATGTGTTAAAAAACACTTTTATTTAAACGGGCAACATAAAATACCAAACTGGCAGCAAATCACGATCAACAAAACAAACTATTTTTGAATACCTGAATTGAATAAATAAAATAATGTAAAAACAAAGTGGACGATAGGATAGGCCTTTATTGTCACAAGAGAACCTGAAGCTGGTCCATGTTTAAACTTGCTGCCACTTGTCACTATTCCTGCTGCTCATTAGATCCCGTTAAACTACGGGGTTTTGATATAGGGCGGCCGAGTTAGTCACTGTAGTCACTGCGCAGTATTTGTTCCACGCGGATCTTATGTTTCAAATAATGTTTGGTATTTCAACTGCAATCTTGTTGCATCTCAGATACATAATAATTACAATAAGCGGTCGTGCGGCCGACTCACGCCTGTGCTGAAGGTCTGGAATCTATTAAATTTCCATGAACTTTTGGGTAAATTCTGACATTATCTAAGAAAATTGGACCTTATTCTCAGCTCTTATATCATAGATATTAAGACTATTGAAATCTTAAAAAAAAAAACAATTTATATTGCTTTATCTTTAAAAAAATCAGATATCAGTTCATCAGTGCATCTATTGAAACACTGAACCAACGAATTTAGCAATGTTGAATAATGTGAACACCGGTAATATGTTTATTGAACAAAAAATAATATTTATTTTAGTATCTGTCTTTCGTCCTGGGGCGAAACTGTTGAATTATAATGTTTAAATTCACAGTCATGCCAATTAAATACCCACGTCGACGTCCAAACACGAGTGGGTTAAACGTGGTAGTGCGTGAGTCTGCAGTGCAAGAGGTCCCGGGTTCGATTACCGGTGACACAAATTTAAACTTACAAGTTGTACGTACACATTTGGGTCTCGGTGGTTTGTCTTTGTTGTGTTACTGGACGCATAATACAGAATACTAGCATCGCTCATTGACAGTGGCATTGTTATTTATTTATTTAGAATAACTATCGCTTCCGGCTTCACGCGCATGATCGGGAAAAAACTCACTTGTGATAATCTGTTCCACGCACTACATTACTACCAAAGGGTAGTGATCATTTAATTTGTTGTAGAGTTATTTGGTATCAAACACACAGACTTTATGTACCCAGAATATACCGTTTCTTGTATAGAATTAAGGTGAAGATGAGCAGACAGTACATCCGCGATGTGCCGACATCAGTCTTGAGTGGCGTACGTTGGCGGCACGGTTTCGGATGCGTCGCCTACTTTGGAAAAGGAGTGGATTTGAACTAAAGAGTTGGGAGGGATGGGTTGGGAGTTGAGAGCATAACGGGTGAGGAGTTTCCGTCATGGCGGAGAAAATGCTTTATATAGCATAAGTCCTAACAATAAAGTGTAAATAAATAAATAAAAATAAATCCTCACTTACAATAATTACACTAATTTTGATTAATGTATCTTGAGAATAATTTAATAGTCATTCTGTGACAATAATTACAAATTTCAATTTCATGTGAGCGGTGAACTAATAATCATAATAGAAACGATAATCATAACAGAAATGTTATCAATAGGTACCTATATTACAACCAACAATACATTAAACCAATATTTTAAAAGAATTTTTAGGTCTATGCTCAAATGGCATTTCTTTAGGTGCATGTTCAAACGGCATTTCTTTAGGTCTATGCTCAAACGGCATTTCTTTAAAACTTTTTGGATAATGTTAACCACCGCTAGTAGGTAAACAATATTATGAATTTCTAATATTCAAAAGACTAGTTTCCTCTCACCGAAACTACTTCTTAAACAAGGAAAATGACTTTCCCCCGCGTGCGCGTGCGCGCGCGGCTGCCACGCTAGATACTAGATATAACATTGTGTTCTCCGACCAAGTGTTACATAAATGAAATCATAGTAGGTAATATCACGTGAGACGTACATCGTGCATCGTGCATCGTGCATGAACTTGTCGCGTCTGCTTCCCGCATTAAATACCTATATAGGTATAAAACGTGATTGCTTCTGCTGCACATGCAGAGCAGCCGTATCTAAAAGATGCAACTGGGCGCTGAAAGAAAAATGATGGCGAACTTAGGAATGAGGATATTTTGATGGTAGCAGATGTCAATAGGCCGCGAACAAACACTCTGAATAAGTATCTATAGGTACATACCACGTGACTTACCACCAGTGATACTCTCAAGGTTGTGTTTAACAGAACGTTCATAACAAATAAAACCATAACGAGAAGTGAATACGTAAATGCTCAACAGTGTGTATACATGTGTGTGTGCAGGATGATCCCGCGGCGGAAACACAACGCGTCCTCCGGCTCGCTGCCCGCGCCCGACTTCAAGCACGCCAGCAACGACTACATACGTAAGTACTTCCACATATCACATATGTATTATATTATATGTATTCTAAGTAAACGTATATATTGTATTATATATATATATAAGTACATATATATATATATATATATATATATATGTACTTAGTTGACTGAAATAAATAAACATAAAAATATCACCCGCCTCTTGTATAAGCCGCGAGCGCTGCGCTGGCGTAGCATAACAACCGACGGCTGCGGCGCCGCTGGCGGAATTTACAGGACACGTCATCCACGTCACAATAACTTTTAATTTATCTCTTATTAGGTATTAAGTCATTCTCAATGAAAATGCAAAAATAAATGCTTCGGAGTATGAAATAGATCTATACAGATTGATAAAGCGATTGTTAATGCGATGACGCGACGGAATCAGTCGAGGAGAGCGTACGCCGCGCGCCGCCGCCGCGCCCCTGAACTTGACCGTTCGCTGTAGCGCGCGCGCAGCATGCCCTCGCATCAGGTGTCCAGTCCGACACCTATTACAGAAATAATTATGTTTGTGTTTGCTATAATGTTGTTAAAATAAGCGCTCAAGCGTCCAGGGAGGTGTGTTCTTGAGCCTGACCCACTCCTTGTAACTTCAAGTATTAGGGGTTAAAGTATGAAATTGCCGATTTGTACTGAAAAATTAAAACTCGTTTTTTTCTAAAATGTAACATATTTATTTAATCAAAATATTTACCCTCATTATCTATAAATTGTTGCCATCTAATCGGAAGTTCATTTATGCCTTTGCGATAGAACTCTGGGGATGTAGATTCGACAAACTGTGTGAAAGCATTTTGTACTGCCTCTTGGGAAGAAAATTTTTTACCACGTAGAAAATTGTCCAAATCACGAAAAAAATGGTAGTCCGTTGGAGCAAGGTCTGGCGAGTATGGAGGATGATGTATGGTTTCTAACTGCAGCTCCTGTAGAGTTACAACGGTTTCTCGTGCAGTGTGAGGTCTTGCGTTATCATGGAGCAATAATAGTGAAGATCGATTCACGAGTCGGGGCTGTTTCACTGCTAGTTTCGTCATCATTGTTCGGCATAGTAAACATCTGCTGTTATTGCTTGACCAGACCTGAGAAAGCTATAGTGAATAACACCATGAATAGACCACCAAACAGTTACCATTACCTTTTTATTGGTAAGCTTTGCCTTAGGGCACTGTTGCGGCGTTTGACCTGGGGTCAGCCATTGCATTTTTTGCTTTCGGTTATCGTAAAGAATCCACTTTTCGTCACATGTCACAATTCGATCCAATATTCCTTCATTTCTGTACCGATTCAACAAGGCAACGCAAGTTTCAACACGCGTTTCTTTCTGCAGATCAGTCAAATCATGAGGCACCCATTTTTCATATTTTTTTATCTTATTGATTTGATGCAAATGAGTCAATATTGTAGATAAGGTAACGTTAAACCATGCCGCTAATTCCTGGGTAGTTTGACTCGGATCGGCTTCCACCATCTCCTTCAATTCAGCGTTATTCACCTGTGTGGGCGGTCTTCCACGTGGTTCGTTCTTCAAGTCGAAGTTTCCATTACGAAAGCGTTTAAACCAAAAATGCACGGTTCGTTCATTAGCAGTCTCCTCTCCAAACGCAGCATTGATATTGCGAGCCGTTTCTGCCGCGTTAGTTCCGCGTCGGAACTCGTATTCAAAGATTACTCGGATTTTCGAAGATCTTTTCCGTCTAAGCTGAATAAAAAAAACAATTGAAAGTCGAAAATCGAATGTTGCACATTTTGTAAAACAAGAACCTCATAGGTATCATGTGAAAAAAGTTTCACTCGAAAATCTCACACCATGAAGGTTTTATGTCAATTCAAAGTATCTATTACTATAAAACGGCAATTTCATACTTTAACCCCTATTATTAAATATTTTATTAAACGACTTTTTTTAAAAAAAACGATCGCGTGGGTTTTTCAAAATATTAATTTTTTCATATGCTGTAACATCTCAAAAATAATGTATGACACGTGAAGTGGCGATTGACGTGTTTTTGGTGATAAGATAACTTTAAAATACACGGTGGTTAGGATCGAGTACAGATATTGTAAGTGACACTTTAGATGTAGATCTATCATGCATTATTTAAACCAATGTACCTAATACATACATTTTAAAAAAAATATATTATTGTTATAAGTATCACATGGCCATATGTTAATGTTTTACTTACGTCCGTGTGAGCCGCGCGGCGCGGTGCCGGCAATAGAACAGCATCACTTCATCTCTTACCGGGGGTGTCGTGAAGGGTGACTGGGGATAACAAAGTTGCTACCACAAGCCTCGAGGAACTACATTACCTCTAAAAGAATGGACTCGCCAACCCGCTTGGCCACCGTGTAGCTTTAAGGCCATTGCACTGTGTACGAGGAGGACCATGTCCAACAGTGGGCCCTACACGGGTCGGTTTCGGTTTAATGATAGATATAGTTTCATTTGTCATTATTTGCTTACGACTTTGGAAACAAAAGTTTCCGAAGAATATAATAAACTGATCGCATTGTAATAATTGTTTGTCAATAGTTTCAGATAGTAACAAGCGCGAAGGATGGCGCGCAGCGTTGCGCCGGCGGTTCAATCGCAAAACGCTTCACAAGCGTGTGCCCATCACCGCCTGGCTACCTCAGTGAGTATTTGACTAAATATTTATAGTAATCGAATCAAATATTCTTTTTAATCACCTTTCAACGTTTTCCTCTCTTTTCCTATGTACAGGTATAATGCGGAGAAAGCGGTGGGAGACTTGATCGCGGGCATAACCGTGGGCTTGACAGTGATTCCGCAGTCGCTTGCGTACTCGAACATCGCGGGTCTGCCGCCGCACCACGGGCTGTACGGCTCTTTCCTCGGCTGCTTTATCTACATCATCTTAGGCGGCTGCCGCGCTGTACCCGTCGGACCCACCGCCATCTCATCCCTGCTCACGTGGCAGATCGCGGACGGCGTCGTTGAGAAGGCGATCCTGCTCAACTTCCTCGCGGGTATCATCGAGCTGCTAATGGGCGTGCTCGGGCTCGGCTTCCTTATCGACTTTGTGTCGGGACCAGTCTCCTCCGGGTTCACGTCCGCGGTTGCGCTCATGATCGCCACATCGCAGGTCAAGGACCTATTCGCCATCACGGTCACCGGTAACACTTTCCTGCAACAGTGGATTTCCGTATTCCGCAATCTGCACAACGCTGAACTCTGGGATCCGGTTCTAGGCTTCACTTGCATCATACTTCTGCTGCTCATGAGGGTAAGGCTCCTGTTTTTCTTTCATAATTACACTCAATGGGCCTCGGTAGGACTCGCTGTGTCGTGGGTCCAGAGAAACATACAAAGACAAACACGCCACCCGAACAAACATTTATATTTTAAATAAATAAATATCCGGCCGGGAATCGAACGGGACCTTTTACACAGAAGGTACTAGACTACCAACTGGCCTAATCACTTTTTATATTTGACTTACCACCACACATGAAGGATTGACCACTTTGAGTATTGTTGATTTAATAATCATACTCAATGACTTGATAGACAAAACATCTCGAAATTAAATACGAGCAGATATCAAGGTACATTTTATAGCGTTAATTCTATAACTAATAATAATATGTTCCTTTTTTTGTGTATTACAGAAAATTGGCATGATAAAATTAGGCGAAGGTTCAGAGAACGGTCCAAGTACACAACAGAAAGTGTTTACCAAATTCCTGTGGCTTTTGAGCACGTGCCGCAACGCCATCGTGGTGGTGGCGACTGGCGTGCTCGGGTACTGGTTCGTCGCGACGCACGGCGCTTCCCCCGTGCACCTCATGGGTTAGTACATGCATCCACGCTAAGCTTCGTCCCGACTCTAAACAATCCCTTATTAAATTTGTCTTTAGTGATACTTTAATATATACATTGTTTTTAAAGAACAAGCAAACCAATGAAGTTACTAATTGTCAGGTTCGTCATACTATTATTGTTGGTAATCGACTGGATGGACGAGACGTGCTGTTGAACATAATGTTTCCTTATTTCCTTATACTGATATAATTATTGTTTTTTGTCATGCGCATACATCAGCTGAGAAAATGCCTATCGGTTAGTAGTGGAAGAAATGACATACATCTTCATAGTAGACTTCTGTAGATATGGTAGATATAGAAATAGAAGGAGCATTGCTATATAGAATCATTATTAGATTTCCTCTTTAATTTTAATTACTATATTAACATCGATTATCTTTATTTATGTTTATCTAAATAATAAGTGGAATTGTAAATGAATGTGTTGTGATGTGCGCAGGCGCAATACCGTCGGGAGTGCCGCGGCCGGAGGTGCCGCCGTTCAGCTACGTGCGCGCGGACAATACCACCGCGGATTTCCTGGACATGGTGTCGGAACTGGGCTCCGGCCTGCTGGTGATCCCGCTCATCGTACTGCTCGAAGACATCGCCATCTGCAAAGCCTTCTCCGATGGGAAGACGATCGACGCCACACAGGAGATGATGGCGCTCGGCCTCGCTAACATCGGCAACTCCTTCTTGCAAGCATACCCGGGCGGCGGCTCGCTCGCTCGGTCCGTTGTCTCCAACGGCTCCGGCGTCAAAACTACCTTCAACGGCCTTTACACCGGTGAGTTCCTTGAACGCACCTGCTCAAAATGGAACATAGTCTGTTTATTTTTCATTTTAATAATCCATATTAAAGAGTAAAACTCTCGTTTGTCAATTCAATATAATTGGATAATAATTTTCAGTTTTTTTTTTATATGAGAAAAGGCATGACCGTCCGATGGTGATTTCAGGTATCATAGTGATCCTGGCTCTGCAGTTCTTCACACAGTACTTTGAGTTCATTCCAAAAGCGGCGCTGGCTGCGGTCATTATTTCTGCGATATTATTTATGGTCGAGTATCACGTCGTGAAACCGATGTGGAGAGCTAAGAGTGAGTTTGCAAGTTTTTAGTTATTTTTTTATAATAAAAAGTAGTCTACGAACGAGCAGACAGTCCACGTGGTGGTAAACTGGTGGCGACACTGTCGCCCTGCGACATCCCCGATGCATGCCAACATCAGTCCAGAATGATAAACGTTGGATGCCTACGTTTGCAGATTTAAGAATGGATTTGGAGAAAGAGTTGGGAAAATGATGAGGGATAGAATGGGCTGAGAATGGGCTCCGGCATATCTCACTCAGCTGGCTTATATCAACTCATCAACTATCCAAATACGTATACATACGTATATTTTATCTTGTACAATTGGGGGAATAGGAAAAAGTGGGAAGTGCAGTACATTTTAGGATAGTGTTCTGTCATTGTGTGTTTTAATAACACACACAATGCCATTTAGCGTTTACTCAGACCCGAACAAACAAATAAGTTACGAACTGGGAATCGAACAGGGGACATTTCGCAGTGTGGTCAGGCTCACTTGCAACTGAGTTAATCTGTTGTCATAATTGCTATTTACTGAGATAATATTTTATATATAATGGATTCCCCTGGGCTATCACCGCTCTAGGTCGGCGGTGAGAGAAAAACATCTCGAGGAAACCCGCATGCTTGTGACGCATGCGCATGCATGCGTACGCACGCTTGGATAGTTAATTGTGATTTCGACTAACCGACGAACGTCGCCTACACCATGTCATAATTGCGAACATCCAGACAATATTGAAGCCTGAAGTAATTAGACTACTGGAAACTAGTTGCCAGCTAACGGAAACGCAACTGTAAAGGCAAAGCGTTGCGCCGCAGCGCGTTGCATTGCAAAACTGCGACAACGCAGCGCAGCGCAAGCAATCCGCGAGTGCGCTGCGCTGCGGCGTGATGCGGTACGCCTCAAGCGTGCGATGGTTTAAAATGTATGAAAATGATTCAGGAGGATTTTTGCAATGTTTATGCGCTACGGTGCCGCCCACCGTAATATGCGCAAGCCTTTACGAGGGCCACACTCAAAGTTTCCGGAATGAATAAGAAAAAATTACAATGAATGGCCAAAATCAATTTATTGCTTCTCAAAATATTCTTCATGAGCCAGTTATGTTATGACG
This sequence comes from Sesia apiformis, assembly GCA_914767545.1. Classification (NCBI taxonomy): domain Eukaryota; kingdom Metazoa; phylum Arthropoda; class Insecta; order Lepidoptera; family Sesiidae; genus Sesia; species Sesia apiformis. Next base: position 20,586,105 of record OU611956.1, read on the forward strand.
GTCGGAAAAGTTCTTTTTAAAAACTTTTTAAAATGTTACAATATTCAAACACAAAAAGATGTTTTATCTTTGATTATTCGAGCCAGATTGAAGACAAAACAGTGCAAATGCTACTTATTAACAATGTAAACAATGTGGAATGTTCTCGGGAATTGGAGTCAGCCGCGGTGTTACTGCGTCATCAGCGGGAACGAACGTTATGCCTTCATAACTAGCGTCAATACACTTTTTCATACGAGTAAACCAATTTCCATAACATTTATTCCACTCCTCCGTGGTGACCTCGGAAACATGTTTATCATGCACTTCGACAGCCTTTTCTAGCGATGAAAATCGTAGACCGCGTAATTGGTTCTTAATTTTTGGAAATAAGAAGAAGTCACAAGGTGCCAAGTTGGGACTGTATGGAGGATGGCTCGTGAGTTCTACGTTTCTCGCCTTCAAAAAGTCGTTCATCTCTTTGGGCGTGTGAGAGCTGGCATTGTCATGGTGCAAGATTTGCGACGTTTACGGTTGTTTTTACGGAGTTCGTCAATAACTTCCGGCAAGCAAATTTTCGTGTACCAATCAGGGTACGACGATTCTTAAAAGCAACAGTATTCACGTGTCCAGCTTTTCTAAAAAAAAGAAGCGATCTTCTGCTTCGCGGCACTTTGTACACGCGCCGATTTGGTGGGGTTCGGCTCATCTTGAAAGACCCAAATGGTCGATTGCTGCTTTGTTTCGGGGTCGTAGCTGTAAATCCATGTTTCGTCACTTATTACTATGTTTGACACCCCTTCGTTGAATCTGGTAAGCATGGCATTGCACCAAGTAACACGCGTTCAATTTTTTGAGCCTCAGTCAAATTGTGTGGGGTCCGCCGCGAGATTGGATCTTTCGCAGAGCCAAACGTTTGTGTAAGATTGATTGTATCTGAGTCATGCCTATTATGCCTAAGGATGCCCGAATCTCATGGTAAGTCACATGTCTGTTTGTTTCGATTATATGGCGCACAGCATCGATATTTTTGTTGTTGACAGCGGTGGACGGGCGACCTTCACGAAATTTGTCACTGAGATGGACACGACCGCGCTTGAATTCTGCAAACCAGCTATAAATTTTTGTCTTGCTTGGTGCTTCATCGCCAAAAGCAGTTACAAGCTGTTTCTGCGGAGCTGTCAAATTACACTTAAAATCGTAGAAAATCATACAGCATACATACAAAAATCATACAGATCATCAATAAATCAATTTTCATACAGAAAATCATATATCCATCGTAATGTAGACACGCAATTTTTAAAATGACGCCACAATGAAAAAACAAATAAATGACTGTTAGATGAAACAAACTTTAATCTATAGCCAAAGAGTTCCATTTTCAAATATTGTAATTACTTTTTAAATATTGTTTATGTAAGTGGCCAGTTCCGGAAATTTTCAGTGTAACCTATGTAAAGCAACATTTTTTTGTGCCCGTAAGGTTAATCCAAATTGCGAGATAAAATTATAAAATAAAATTTTTCTAAATACAAATACATATTAAGATTAAAAAGAATAAGGGTTCAACGAAAATTATTTTATGACAATAATGTACCTACTGACCTCCTATTTTTACGTCATTTCCAGAGTTGGATCTGATTCCCGGCATCGGCACGTTCGTGCTGTGCCTCACGCTGCCCATCGAGCTGGGCATCCTTACCGGGGTGGTGGTCAACATCATATTTATCCTGTATCACGCGGCGCGCCCCAAGTTCTCAGTGGATATGCTCAAGGTATTTGATATTAACCTACCTATTTGATATTTTGTCTATAATTTTATATTTAACTAGCAAAACCCGGCAGACGTTTTCCTGCCTGTATATATTTATTTACCTCTGTATATAAAATTACAAATTATTCTGTTTTGCCGTCGATATGATTTTTGCCATCGATTGAACGGTATAGAAGTTGATGTGCTGCAGCGCCATCTAGTGGCGAGTTACAACAAAGTGGATAGCATAAAAACCTTCTCCATGAAAAATTACATATAATGTAATATATAATGAATAATGAAATAATATATACATATAATGAAAAAAACATATAATTTTATAGACTTTATACGTCAGTAAATGATATCATAGGAATGAATAATAAAGTCATCTCGGAGTCATCTGGGTTGATGAGACTCTATGCGGACAGTAGGGCATCATTATAAAGTGCAAAATCTTACGAACATAGTGCTATCGTAACTTAATGGGCACGGTGGTCCCAAGATAGCAGCAGTGGCGAAGGGTGAATATCTGTGTCAGAGACTGCAGGCAATGTCAGACCAACACATGCTGAAGTGTCAGACTAACTATACCAGTCAGAGGTAGCTTTGAAAAATAATCAGATAAAACACAGATAACGTAGTACTTGCTTAAATATATGCACCGTCGTCGGTCCTGATTATACGGACCTTTCGCCAATACAAGGCACACTGAAAACAGATAACGTAGTACTTGCTTAAATATATGCACCGTCGTCGGCCCTGATTATACGGACCTCTCGCCAATACAAGGCGCACTGAAAACAGATAACGTAGGTACTTGCTTAAATATATGCACCGTCGTCGGCCCTGATTATACGGACCTTTCGCCAATACAAGGCACACTGAAAACAGATAACGTAGTACTTGCTTAAATATATGCACCGTCGTCGGTCCTGATTATACGGACCTTTCGCCAACACAAGGCGCACTGAAAACAGATAACGTAGGTACTTGCTTAAATATATGCACCGTCGTCGGCCATGATTATACGGACCTCTCGCCAATACAAGGCGCACTGAAAACAGATAACGTAGGTACTTGCTTAAATATATGCACCGTCGTCGGCCCTGATTATACGGACCTTTCGCCAATACAAGGCACACTGAAAACAGATAACGTAGTACTTGCTTAAATATATGCACCGTCGTCGGTCCTGATTATACGGACCTTTCGCCAACACAAGGCGCACTGAAAACAGATAACGTAGGTACTTGCTTAAATATATGCACCGTCGTCGGCCATGATTATACGGACCTCTCGCCAATACAAGGCGCACTGAAAACAGATAACGTAGGTACTTGCTTAAATATATGCACCGTCGTCGGCCCTGATTATACGGACCTTTCGCCAATACAAGGCACACTGAAAACAGATAACGTAGTACTTGCTTAAATATATGCACCGTCGTCGGCCCTGATTATACGGACCTCTCGCCAATACAAGGCGCACTGAAAACAGATAACGTAGGTACTTGCTTAAATATATGCACCGTCGTCGGCCCTGATTATACGGACCTTTCGCCAATACAAGGCACACTGAAAACAGATAACGTAGTACTTGCTTAAATATATGCACCGTCGTCGGTCCTGATTATACGGACCTTTCGCCAACACAAGGCGCACTGAAAACAGATAACGTAGGTACTTGCTTAAATATATGCACCGTCGTCGGCCATGATTATACGGACCTCTCGCCAATACAAGGCGCACTGAAAACAGATAACGTAGGTACTTGCTTAAATATATGCACCGTCGTCGGTCCTGATTATACGGACCTTTCGCCAATACAAGGCACACTGAAAACAGATAACGTAGTACTTGCTTAAATATATGCACCGTCGTCGGCCCTGATTATACGGACCTCTCGCCAATACAAGGCGCACTGAAAACAGATAACGTAGGTACTTGCTTAAATATATGCACCGTCGTCGGCCCTGATTATACGGACCTTTCGCCAATACAAGGCACACTGAAAACAGATAACGTAGTACTTGCTTAAATATATGCACCGTCGTCGGTCCTGATTATACGGACCTTTCGCCAACACAAGGCGCACTGAAAACAGATAACGTAGGTACTTGCTTAAATATATGCACCGTCGTCGGCCATGATTATACGGACCTCTCGCCAATACAAGGCGCACTGAAAACAGATAACGTAGGTACTTGCTTAAATATATGCACCGTCGTCGGCCCTGATTATACGGACCTTTCGCCAATACAAGGCACACTGAAAACAGATAACGTAGTACTTGCTTAAATATATGCACCGTCGTCGGTCCTGATTATACGGACCTTTCGCCAACACAAGGCGCACTGAAAAAATGATATGGAAATCGAGTCTCAAGTGGGCTAAGACGCGGGCGAATGTTAAATGTAAAATATAAGGCTTCTATAAACCTTTATTACAATACATTAATTATTAAGTATGTAACCTTTTGTTAATAAGGTTATTTTGCTAGTTATAATATAATATCTGCTAACATAAAGGGATTGTGATGTTTCAGACGGAAAAGGGTGTGGAATACCTCATGATAACGCCGGATAGGTGCCTGATGTTCCCCTCCGTGGACTATGTGAAGCGGCTGGTGACCAAATTTGCGACCAACAACTCGGTGCCGGTGGTGCTCGAGTGCACGCACATCTACAGCGCCGACTACACCGCTGCCAAAAGCATAGAGCAGCTGACGGCGGACTTCCACGACCGACAGCAACCGCTCTTCTTTTACAACGTGAAGCCCTCCGTGTGCTCCCTATTCGAGGCGGTCGCCAAGCCCGAGCACTTCGTCGTGTTCTACGAGGACGAGGAGCTGGACCGGCTGCTCGAGGAGGACGAGCGCGTGGCGCCGCTCAAGCTGCCCCCAGCGCCCACCGCGCACGCCTGAGCGGCCGACCCAGCGCGGACCGTGCGCGAATAAGCGTTATGTCGTGTCGCAACTCAATCGCTTGCGTTGCTATTTACCATAAGATGATATTTTTGAGATGTTTAATATGATGACGGAAAAGTGTGATATTTTGGAAACGAGAGATATATAGAAAGATTATATTAACTATATTGGTAGATATTTTATGATACACAATGCAATTACTTAATTCTATCTCTTGAGTAAGTTTGGACTGACCGGCGTATAGAAACGTTGATGTAAAACTGTCACGTAGCGCGTGACTTGAGCGTTTGTGAAATGTGACGTGAGACGCGCAAGATGTAGTGTATTTTGTTAGTAGATTAGCGTAGGAGAGAGGCTGTGTAGGCGAGGGCGACAGGCGCCCGCGCCGCCGCGGCACGCCGAGGGCTTGCACGCGCAACCCGTACCTGTACACATACCCGCAAGGCGTTATTTTTGTAATGTTGTTTATTTACTATGAGCGGACGCTCAAAGCGCCTCTCACCCTTGTTGTGATTCTAGATGATAAGAAGAAAATAGTTAGTTGCAGCATTTATTCTATTTCGTCGTTGGCACTTTAACATGATTGTGACTTTATTACAAGAGTATAAGATCTACATTATATTGAAATGTTAGTGTAAATGTATTTATTTTTAGCCGAGTAAAGTACAATTTTAGATTGTTAGAATGTTATGGCTCGAAGCTTTAAGTGGCCTAGGTAGGAGAACGCGCCGCCCTGCGGTCGCAATACCCCGGCAATAAGTATACCGTGCCCCCGCGCGCTCGTCCAGGAACTCACTCATTTAATGCTTGAACGCCTGATCAACACCTCCAACTTGGCCAACACCTTCAACGAGATGACGGCTAATCGTTAACGTAGCGACGCCTCGTCTTCACAGACTAGTGACTCAAAGACCGCGAGGTCTTGGTATCAATGTGGCGACGGCATGCCATCACCGCATTACTCTTTATATATATGTATGTACTTCGTAAGTGAACTCTAAAGAAAACACATGTCGTTTACTTTTTCGGTTATATATCAATTTATTTTCCGTGATCTGGCTTTCATAACTATAGCATCATATCATATGCATGGGTGTGACAAGGTGACGGCGAGCGGTAACGCTGTCAACGCGGGGCAGTGAGCCACAAGTGCGTGGTCAAAGCGTAGCCTGTGCGCGCCGGGGCGATCCGATTATGATATGCTGTGGACAAGTGAGCGCATTTGTACAGGAACCGTTCTAGTTGTGGGGAATCAGGTGGCCAGGCAATAAATGAGCGATACCCAATAAATGCTCGCCTGTGTGTCGAGCACCAAGTGCTCGTTAATAAATACTTATCTCCTAGTCTAGCAATACCTGTTGTAATTTCGTCTTTACTAGTAGATTGTACTATCGAACACAATGGTATGCGCATGCGCGGCCAATAATCTAATGTGACCATTAATAAATAAACTAAGACCTATGTTCCAAGAACAAAATTTAAATAAACTCTTAAAAGAGTAACAGTTTATTGTATATTTTATTTATCTTAATATCCATTCTAAATCTCCATTGAATCTCCTTCCTTGAAGCTCCTTCTGTGACCAATAACACCTTTGTAAATATGTATGCTGAATTACACCCTGATTTATCCCGCACCAGAGGTAAGAGCAAATTGTATGTTTACCAAATAAATAGACACATTTTGCAGCATAACACGCATATTAAATATATAGCACATTTATAAACGATATTAATGCATTCATAGCATAAGCGATGTTCGTGCATATTAAATTATCGAAGTTTATTATTGAGAAGATACCTCCAGATTCCGATCGTCTTTGTACCAACCGTCGTACTCTTGTTTAGTTACTCCCGGTTTCAGCGCCATCATGTTGGGAGTGTGGGTGGGGGTGGGGGTGGGGGCGTCGGGTGATTTAGGTAATATAAAGTGCGCCATATTTCATTACGGCGTAAGTCTTAATACATCAGGTAGTCTTAAAACTAAGCTTCGAATATGGTAGGTATGTATTTGATATTATTATGCATTTTATGTTTCCGAGAAAACGCGGCTATTAAGCACTTGACAGTTATTCCAAGCTTATTATTGAGACAATCACGCTTAACACCAGGCGATAACATTATCGCCTGGTGATGGTGTGACACAAAACCGCTACCACAAGGTACGGGCGGACGAGCAAGCGGTCCCACGTGATGGTAAGTGTTACCGCCGCCCATGGACACCTGCAACACCAGAGGGTAAGCGGGCTCGCCGCCGACCTTGCAAAATCCTATTCACAGCTCTCTTGAAGAACCCCATATCGTTGGATAATGTTTGGAATGTTTTCTCGTTCATCTAAAAACTAAGCGAATCAGAACAATTAGAAGTCCTCCTTCGCAACATCCGCCCCTGTTACTCCGTTTTCGTTGCCCTTAAGGATATTAACTCTATAGAATCGCTCATTTCAATTTGTCAAAACTATGAACAATTTTTAGATAGAGGCAGAAATTTCAGGGAACCAAAACAAGACGACAATCCCTTTACAGTAGAATTTAACTGTAAACCTTAAACATTGCACTAGTTCCAATTTTATTAACAACTTTCCCAAACCCTTCTATACTCCAAACGAATAAAACGTATAACGAAAAAAAATAAAACAACTCCAATAAAACGAAGTACTCTAATGCACACACAATAACCAATCCGTAAACACTATTTCCAACACTTCATTTCAAGCACGTAGCTTCTGCCCGCGCTGCCGCAGAAACGGTTAGTCTCTAAAGAATTGCATTCAACCTAGATTTTCAATTTGTTTTGAATATGGTCTAAAAGATGTCAAAACCCCAGACTGCCCTAATTGTAATCAAGCCTCTTCTAGCACTTAAAAAAACTAAAATCTGACTTTTATAACCATTCGAAATTTGACCCGGATGATTGGCAAAATTGATTCAAAATTATTAGAAATTTCCTACAGTGCTACAAAACCACTGTCTCAGTTCTCTACGATAACGAGAAAGATTATAATCGGCCTTTTATAATATAAACATACATAACATACGCTTTTCGGGCCTATCTATCAACACTATGCTATTGGCCAGGCATGTTCAAGGATATAGCCAATTTCATTTCGAATTATGAGACTTGTTTAGCTTATAAACACTAATCATTCGCTTTATGGCATAATGGGTAAACCCAAAATCTGTTCAAGGCCATTCCCTCGATATTATAGGTCCCTTTGCCATGGAAACAGCGTCTAGTCATGACCAGACGGTGGAATCAATATATTTTGGTAGTAAATTGTACTTTTATGAAATACTACCTAATGTTTCCATTAAAACGAGCAACTCCTGCTAATATCATTTCTAACCTTGTAAATTTTATTTTTCTAGTACATAGAATTCCATAGACTAAGTATAAATTATTATAGTTGTCCATTAGGACAACAGAACCCAATTTTAATCACATGAGTTTCAAAATCTGTTGAACAGGTATAAAGTTCCTTTCACATTCTATTCGCCTCATTATTGCCCGCAAGTAAACCCCAGAGAACCATTCTTATCGCCTTAGCCTCTCTTGTAAATGAAGACCATAGGAGCTGGGTTATACACCTCCCAAAAATACATCTGCTATGAACAACAGTGTAAATGCAGTGACTGGATCCTTCCCTTCATTTTTAACCTTCGGTCGTGAAACCATTGCCTGTGGCTCAGTTTACACTCTAACCCAAAGCCTTGACGAGCTCGAAATATTTATGCTAACAATATAGGTTTACTCTCTTCTCATCTTCTATAAAGTCCATTTTGCGCTACATGTTTCACATTCTAAAGACATGTCTCGCTGTAACCTACGTCATTCTTTTAAAGAATTTAACGTTGGAGATACTGTTTGGAGTAAGTCTCTACAACCTTGAAGCTTTTGGTATAATTTTAAGTTTCCTAAAATCTTGACTCTTTAGCTTACCATCTTTTAGCCTGTCGTGTTATCCTAAGAGATAGCTAAAAAGGGGGTAATCAACTTCTACTAGAGTGGAAAGAGGTAAGATTTGTTACAATAGCTGCTTATAATTTACAGAAAAACTTACAAAATTTTAGAAAGAGGAAAACTAGTACGATACTTAAACAAAGAGTCTGTATTTACGCCTATAAATACAGCCTTAAGGCTAAATTCACGAGTCTGTTTCTAAATTCACGAGCACCAAATCCTCACGGACATGGTGTAGGAGAGGCGGTGCTTAGCAGGGCGCACGCCCAGAGTGATGAAGAGCGGGCACAACCGCCGACTGGAAACAGCGGTCGGACGGGACGATGGCGGCCAGGCGCAAGAAGCGGCGCCCGGGTAGAGCACCAGCGCTCAAAGAGCGACGGACCAGAGCTGTGGCGGCCGGCGAGAGTAGTGACACAGATGTCCAGGATAGCTCAGTCCCCGGAACAGAGGCGTGTGACTTTTTCCAAAACGTCTTCCCTTATCGCTCTCCAAATAAAAAACTGTCCGTGCGGCGCCTTAGATTTTTCACCCTTCTTTTTCTTGACAGAATTCTCATGGATTTCAATATCAATTTTATGATCAATATCATGAATATCAATGTTTATGATCTCGAACAGTTTCCAGCCAGTTTCTTTACGTTGATGGGTTACAGAGGTTATAAATATTGAATTAGAATACAGATATAATTCTTATATAATATAATATAATTTTTATAAAAATACATAGTAAAAAATACAGAGTTGAGCAAAAATTGAGCAACAAATCGTCCGTCCAAAACAAAACCGTCCGTGCGGCCCCTTATCCTCTCTTTCTTCATTGTTAGGGTTAGGTTTGGGTTAGGTTAGGTTAGGTTTGGGTAAAACCCAAAACCAAAGCGGACCGGAGGATGCCTCCGGCAGTGGTAGCGAGGCTGGGGACTCCCCAGCGGGACGACGCAGCCAGTTTTGGCAGCGTCGCAAGCGGCCCGGCTCGACGCTGAGTTCGGGCTCAGACTCCAGCCAGGAGTCCGCCCCGAACTCGGCAGGTGGCCAAAAGTTGGTGGCGAAAAGAGGAAGGGGCCGGCCTCCCTCTACGGGGCAATACGTGGGCCTGGCCAAGGCCAAGCAGGAATACTTGGCCGCAAAAAGAGACGAGCTGAGGCTCGCGGACGAGGAGGACGTGGCCGCTATGGCCAGACAGATCCGGCCCAAGAAGGCGACGGCGGGCGTGGCCGGGCCGAGCTCGAGCCCGGACTCGACTGACAAGGCGCTGGACAGTCTGGCCATCATAATGAAGGTGGCCACAACGTCCAAAAATCTTAAGGGCACTTACGTGCGTGCCCTAAAGGACGCTGCGGGGGCGCTGACAGAGGCCCTAAAGGAGCTCGGTGCGCGCACAGCATCCGAGGAGTCGGCTCGACAGCAGGCGAACATTGTCCGCCTCGAAGCCGAGATCTCGGATCTGCGCGCGCAATTGAAGGAGGTGACGGAACGGCAGAGGGCCGTTCTCCCCTCGGTCGAGGCTGTGGAGGTCCTCCCTCCACCGCAGGCGCAGCGGCGGACTCCTTCTCCGCCTAAAGCGGAGGAGCTCCTCCGCACCTTCATGGTCCAAGCGGGGACCATGATGAATGCCAGGTTGGAGGCGCTGGAGGATAGGCTCCTCCCAGCCAAGCGCCTCCGTCCACCGCTAGCTGGCGACAGTGCTAGCGGTGGGCCCAGGCCGGCGTCGACGGCCGGCACTCGCCCCGGCGGCGACACGCAGCCTACGGCTGCCCCCGAACCCCGAAAGGGAAAGAAGGGGAAGAAGGGGCAGCGTAAACCTGCCACGAAGGCGTCGGTTGCCGCTAAAAAGGCGGCACAGACCCCGCGACAGCCCCGCGCGCTGCCGCCCGCACCGGAGTCCATGGACCAGGCCTGGACTACGGTGGTAAAGAGGGGCCGAAAGGGCAAGGCGTCCGGGGTGGAACCCGTAAGGACTGCCCCACAAAAGGCGCCACAAAAGAGGCACCCGAGGCAGGTTCGCACACCTCGGTCGACGGCCGTGGTGATCACCCTGCAGCCGGGAGCCGAGGACCGCGGCCTCACGTACGGGAAGGCCCTCGCCGCGGCCAAGGGCAGCATCGACATCGCTGCCCTGGGTATACCGTCACTGCGGCTCAGGCAGGCGGCCACGGGGCCGCGCATGCTCCAGGTGCCGGGCTCTGCAAGCGGCGACAAGGCGGACGCTCTCGCGCAGAAGCTGCGCGAGTTCTTCAAGGCCGAGGACGTCCGGGTCTCCAGGCCTACGAAGTGCGCAGAGCTGCGTATCTCAGACCTGGGCGACTCCGAGTCCGCCGAAGAGGTGAGGGCGGCCGTCGCACGTGTCGCTGGGTGCTCGGAGGATAGCGTTCGGTCCGGCGAACTCCGCCGCGATAGGTCCGGCCTCGCCAGTGTGATGGTGCGTTGCCCGGTTGCGGCGGCGAAGAAGGTCGCCTACGGCGGACGCCTCCTTGTGGGATGGGTCTCGGCCCAGGTTAGGCTGCTCGAGCCGAGACCCTTGCGCTGTTACCGGTGCCTCGAGGTCGGGCACGTGCGGGTGCAGTGCACCGCCGACGTGGACCGCAGGGAGCAGGCCACAAGGCGAGCTGCTGCTCGGCCCTGCCGCACTGTGCTCTGTGCTCCGCAGCCAGTAAGCCCGCGGATCACCGGGTGGGCAGCAAGGCGTGCACGGCCCCCCGTCCAAGAACAAAGGGGGGGGGGGAGGAAAACTGCCGCCGCCGGAGCGAAAGGGCCGCCCGCACAGTCGGGCGGTCCCCCGCAGCCCCAAGTGGCGATGGAGGAAGATGCACGGCCGCCTGCGTAAATGGCCCTCAGGCTCGTGCAGGCGAATGTCAATCACTGCGCCAGAGCGCAGGACTTGCTCCTGCAGACTATGGCGGAGTGGTTGACCCAGGTGGCCGTGGTCGCGGAGCCGTACTTCGTCCCCGACAGCGACAACTGGGCGGCGGCGAGCGATGGCTCCGTGGCCCTGCTCCGTCAGGGCTCCGCTGGCTCCCCGCCCTTCGGAAACGTAGCCAAGGGTCGGGGATGCGTCGCGGCGCTGCTGGGGGAGATCATGACCATAGGCGTCTACTTCTCCCCCAATAGAAGCCTCTCCGAATTCGAGAGGTTTCTGGACGAGGTCGGAGCCCTGATGGGTCGAAGCCACCACCCCGTCCTGGTGGCGGGCGATCTCAACGCCAAATCCACGGCGTGGGGATCTCCCGCCACCGACGCGCGGGGCGCGGCGCTAGAGCAGTGGGCTGTGGCGGCGGGACTCTGCCTCCTCAACCGGGGGTCGGTAGACACGTGCGTGCGACAACGGGGCGGGTCCATAGTGGACGTGACCTTCGCTGGCCCCGCCCTGGCGCGCCGTGTACACGACTGGGCGGTGTTGGAAGATGTGGAGACGCTGTCCGATCATCGGTACATCAGATTCAGCGTCTCTACACTGTCAACGACGCCGGATCGGTCGCCCGAGACCGGTCCACCCGGAGACGGACCGCGATGGGCGCTAAAGCGCCTCGACAAGGAACTCCTGAAGGAGGCCTCCCTTGTCGAGGCCTGGGTGGGCTCGCCCATCGACGGCCCTCTAAACGTCGCGAATGCGGACGAGGAGGCTGAGTCGCTGCGAGCGGCGTTGACGCGCATCTGCGACGCGTCGATGCCGCGGATGGGGCCTCGGCCGCCGAGAAGGCAGGTGTACTGGTGGTGTACCGAAATCGCCGAGTTGCGCACGTCGTGCGTAGCCGCGAGACGCCAGTACACGAGGCAGCGCCGGAGGAGGCAGAGAAACGAAGCCAGCGAGGCGCTCCTGTACGAGTCGTACAGGAGCGCAAAGCAGGCTTTGAAGGGAGCCATCAGTCGGGCCAAGGCTGCGGCCAGGGAGGAGCTGCTGGGGACGCTGAATCGCGATCCGTGGGGAAGGCCGTACCGCATGGTCAGGGGCAAACTTCGCCCCTGGACCTCCCCGCTGACGCAGATTCTCCAGCCCCAGCTGGTGGATAACGTGGTCGCGGCTCTGTTCCCGAACAGGCCCGAGCACACGCCTCCGACGATGGCGCCGATCGCGGCCGAGGAGGAGGACGAGGACGCCGAGGTGCCGGCAGTGTCCGAGGGGGAGCTGGGCGGGGCTGTGTTGAGGCTCCGCGCCAAGAACACGGCCCCCGGACCCGATGGTGTACCCGGTCGCGTGTGGGTGTACGCCCTCGGGGCCTTGGGCTCCAGATTCAGGAGGCTACTCGACACCTGCCTCGAGCAGGGACGGTTCCCGCGACAGTGGAGAACCGGTCGTTTAGTGCTCCTGAGGAAGGACGGGCGTCCGGCGGACTCGCCCTCCGCGTACCGCCCCATCGTGCTGCTCGACGAGGCCGGCAAGCTCTTCGAGCGCATAATTGCCGCGCGCCTCGTCGAGCACCTCGAGAGAGTTGGCCCCGACCTGGCCGACAGCCAGTTCGGCTTCAGACGAGGAAGGTCGACCGTCCAGGCGATCCTGCGGGTGAAGGGCCTGGCGGAGGAGGCGGTCTCCCGGGGCGAGATCGTGTTGGCGGTGTCACTCGACATCGCCAACGCGTTCAACAGCCTGCCCTGGAGTTGCATCGAAGAGGCGCTCAAATATCATCGAGCGCCCCGCTACCTCCGCCACACGATCCGGTCCTACCTGTCGGACCGGTACCGGTACGTGAAGTTCGTCGACCAAACCGACAAGGCTCATTAAAAGAAGAAATGGGCGTCCGCACGCGTGTTCCCGAGCGACGCCCACCCTCCAGGACCGGTAAATAGACCAGAGACCGGGGCCCGCATGAGCGGGCCGTCACAGTCGGGGTCGCGGACGAATGCGAAAGCGCACCCGTGACCCTGGCGTCAAGTGACCAGATGGAACACCGTGGGGTTTTAGCCGGTAAGAGTCCGGCATAACCCTCCGCCTGTCCCCAGCGGAAGGGTATCTCATGCAGGATTTCCCCACGTAAAAAAAAAAAAAAAAAAAAAAGGTTAGGTTAGGTTAGGTTAGGTTAGGTTAGGTTAGGTTAGGTTAGGTTAGGTTGGGGTGGCGTGGCCGGGGAACCTCCTCGTGTGCCCGGGCTGTCGCTGGTCTGTTTGTCCCTCTGGATACGTCCGCAGGGAACGATGGCTCAACGACAGATCCGGGACGGTGCACCCTGGGCAACGGTCAGCGACTTTTCCTTTGTTGGGAGATCTCGGTGGCTGTTGGCTAATATCCTGGCAAAAGGTGAGGAGGCGGAGGCCAATCTGGTCTGTCGCTTCCGAGGCGTTGGCGTGTCTCCGCGTGTCCCTCTGAATGAGCAGAGGGCACAGTGGAGAACAACGGGATGGCTTTGGGATCGGGATTGTTATCCTGATCCCAATTAGTGATAGGGGCGGATTAGGAACTGTATCCTAATCCGCAACAATGGGAGGCTGGGGCCACAGTCGAAAGGCTGTGGGGCGGGTGTTGTAAAACCCCGCGATCATACCGTAGCCCTTCGGGGGCGGGGGTCTTGCCTTCATCGGCCGGACCGCGAGGAGTCCACCTCTATAAAAAACCCCTAATTCCTGGCGTTGAGGCGCCCCCTTTTGGGGCCTTGCGCGGCGTCAGGATGCTCGATATCGAGCGGCTGAGGGGCATATCAGTCGTGAGTGGCCAACCCTGGGATACTGCCCGACCTCCCAGCGGTATTAGGGTTACCCAGGCACAGGGGGCACTGTCTGGGTGGACTATTATTTCCCCCATACTCGTGGGAACTTTATGGACCTTAAAAAAACAATAAACCAAAGTGGACCGGAGGATGCCTCCGGCAGTGGTAGCGAGGCTGGGGACTCCCCAGCGATACGACGCAGCCAGTTTTGGCAGCGTCGCAAGCGGCCCGGCTCGACGCTGAGTTCGGGCTCAGACTCCAGCCAGGAGTCCGCCCCGAACTCGGCAGGGGGACAAAAAAAAAATGGTGGCCAAAAGAGGAAGGGGCCGGCCTCCCTCTACGGGGCAGTACGTGGGCCTGGCCAAGGCCAAACAAGAGTACTTGGCCGCGAGGAGAGACGAGCTGAGGCTCGCGGACGAGGAGGACGTGGCCGCTATGGCCAGACAGATCCGGCCCAAGAAGGCGACGGCGGGCGTGGCCGGGCCGAGCTCGAGCCCGGACTCGACTGACAAGGCGCTGGACAGTCTGGCCATCATAATGAAGGTGGCCACAACGTCCAAAAATCTTAAGGGCACTTACGTGCGTGCCCTAAAGGACGCTGCGGGGGCGCTGACAGAGGCCCTAAAGGAGCTCGGTGCGCGCACAGCATCCGAGGAGTCGGCTCGACAGCAGGCGAACATTGTCCGCCTCGAAGCCGAGATCTCGGATCTGCGCGCGCAATTGAAGGAGGTGACGGAACGGCAGAGGGCCGTTCTCCCCTCGGTCGAGGCTGTGGAGGTCCTCCCTCCACCGCAGGAGCAGCGGCGGACTCCTTCTTCGCCTAATGCGGAGGAGCTCCTCCGCACCTTCATGGTCCAAGCGGGGACCATGATGAATGCCAGGTTGGAGGCGCTGGAGGATAGGCTCCTCCCAGCCAAGCGCCTCCGTCCACCGCTAGCTGGCGACAGTGCTAGCGGTGGGCCCAGGCCGGCGTCGACGGCCGGCACTCGCCCCGGCGGCGACACGCAGCCTACGGCTGCCCCCGAACCCCGAAAGGGAAAGAAGGGGAAGAAGGGGCAGCGTAAACCTGCCACGAAGGCGTCGGTTGCCGCTAAAAAGGCGGCACAGACCCCGCGACAGCCCCGCGCGCTGCCGCCCGCACCGGAGTCCATGGACCAGGCCTGGACTACGGTGGTAAAGAGGGGCCGAAAGGGCAAGGCGTCCGGGGTGGAACCCGTAAGGACTGCCCCACAAAAGGCGCCACAAAGGAGGCACCCGAGGCAGGTTCGCACACCTCGGTCGACGGCCGTGGTGATCACCCTGCAGCCGGGGGCCGAGGACCGCGGCCTCACGTACGGGAAGGCCCTCGCCGCGGCCAAGGGCAGCATCGACATCGCTGCCCTGGGTATACCGTCACTGCGGTTCAGGCAGGCGGCCACGGGGGCGCGCATGCTCCAGGTGCCGGGCTCTGCGAGCGGCGACAAGGCGGACGCTCTCGCGCAGAAGCTGCGCGAGTTCTTCAAGGCCGAGGACGTCCGGGTCTCCAGGCCTACGAAGTGCGCAGAGCTGCGTATCTCAGACCTGGGCGACTCCGAGTCCGCCGAAGAGGTGAGGGCGGCCGTCGCACGTGTCGCCGGGTGCTCGGAGGACAGCGTTCGGTCCGGCGAACTCCGCCGCGATAGGTCCGGCCTCGCCAGTGTGGTGGTCCGTTGCCCGGTTGCGGCGGCGAAGAAGGTCGCCGACGGCGGACGCCTCCTTGTGGGATGGGTCTCGGCCCAGGTTAGGCTGCTCGAGCCGAGACCCTTGCGCTGTTACCGGTGCCTCGAGGTCGGGCACGTGCGGGTCGACTCTGCCTCCTCAACCGGGGGTCGGTAGACACGTGCGTGCGACAACGGGGCGGGTCCATAGTGGACGTGACCTTCGCTGGCCCCGCCCTGGCGCGCCGTGTACACGACTGGGCGGTGTTGGAAGATGTGGAGACGCTGTCCGATCATCGGTACATCAGATTCAGCGTCTCTACACTGTCAACGACGCCGGATCGGTCGCCCGAGACCGGTCCACCCGGAGACGGACCGCGATGGGCGCTAAAGCGCCTCGACAAGGAACTCCTGAAGGAGGCCTCCCTTGTCGAGGCCTGGGTGGGCTCGCCCATCGACGGCCCTCTAAACGTGGTGAATGTGGACGAGGAGGCTGAGTCGCTGCGAGCGGCGTTGACGCGCATCTGCGACGCGTCGATGCCGCGGATGGGGCCTCGGCCGCCGAGAAGGCAGGTGTACTGGTGGTGTACCGAAATCGCCGAGTTGCGCACGTCGTGCGTAGCCGCGAGACGCCAGTACACGAGGCAGCGCCGGAGGAGGCAGCGAAACGAAGCCAGCGAGGCGCTCCTGTACGAGTCGTACAGGAGCGCAAAGCAGGCTTTGAAAGGGGCCATCAGTCGGGCCAAGGCAGCGGCCAGGGAGGAGCTGCTGGGGACGCTGAATCGCGATCCGTGGGGAAGGCCGTACCGCATGGTCAGGGGCAAACTTCGCCCCTGGACCTCCCCGCTGACGCAGATTCTCCAGCCCCAGCTGGTGGATAACGTGGTCGCGGCTCTGTTTCCGAACAGGCCCGAGCACACGCCTCCGACGATGGCGCCGATCGCGGCCGAGGAGGAGGACGAGGACGCCGAGGTGCCGGCAGTGTCCGAGGGGGAGCTGGGCGGGGCTGTGTTGAGGCTCCGCGCCAAGAACACGGCCCCCGGACCCGATGGTGTACCCGGTCGCGTGTGGGTGTACGCCCTCGGGGCCTTGGGCTCCAGATTCAGGAGGCTACTCGACACCTGCCTCGAGCAGGGACGGTTCCCGCGACAGTGGAGAACCGGTCGTTTAGTGCTCCTGAGGAAGGACGGGCGTCCGGCGGACTCGCCCTCCGCGTACCGCCCCATCGTGCTGCTCGACGAGGCCGGCAAGCTCTTCGAGCGCATAATTGCCGCGCGCCTCGTCGAGCACCTCGAGAGAGTTGGCCCCGACCTGGCCGACAGCCAGTTCGGCTTCAGACGAGGAAGGTCGACCGTCCAGGCGATCCTGCGGGTGAAGGGCCTGGCGGAGGAGGCGGTCTCCCGGGGCGAGATCGTGTTGGCGGTGTCACTCGACATCGCCAACGCGTTCAACAGCCTGCCCTGGAGTTGCATCGAAGAGGCGCTCAAATATCACCGAGCGCCCCGCTACCTCCGCCACACGATCCGGTCCTACCTGTCGGACCGGTACGTGTCGTACCCCGGCCGGGACGAGCGATGCAGGCGCGAGATGTCGTGCGGTGTCCCGCAGGGTTCGGTCCTCGGGCCGCTCCTGTGGAACATCGGCTACGACTGGGTGCTGCGGGGCAGCAACCTTCGTGGCGTCGACGTGACCTGTTACGCCGACGACACGTTGGTGACGGCCCGCGGCAAGACATACAGGGAGTGTCGCCTGCTAGCCACCGCCGGCGTGGCCCACGTCGTGGGCCGAATCCGAAGGCTAGGCCTCGAGGTGGCCCTCGACAAGTCCGAGGCCCTGTGCTTCCACGGGCCTCGCAGAGCGCCACCCGCGGGATCGGGCATCGTGGTGGGCGGTGTTCGCATCGCCATCGAGCCGACGATGCGATACCTGGGTCTCGTGCTGGACGGTCGATGGGACTTCGCGGCGCACTTCCAGCGCTTGGCGCCAAAGCTGCTGGGGGCGGCGGCGGCCCTCGGAAGCCTGCTGCCAAATCTCGGGGGACCGGACGTGTCGTGCCGGCGTCTGTACGTCGGGGTCGTCCGGTCGATGGCCCTGTACGGGGCGCCCGTATGGGCGAGCGCCCTGAACAGACGCACAGTCGCCCACCTGCGCGCTCCGCAGAGGGCGATCGCGATCAGGGCGTGCCGAGGATACCGCACGGTGTCCTTCACGGCGGCATGCGCGCTGGCGGCGTCCCCCCCCCTGGGACCTGGACGCGGAGCTCCTCGCGTCACTACACTACTGGCGCGAGGAGCAGTCGGAACGGGGTCTAGTTCCGACGCCGAGAGAGGTGGAGGCGGAGCGCGCTGAGCTCCGTCGGTTCGCGGTGGAAGAGTGGCGGCAGAGGCTGGGCAGCCCCAGCGCCGGAGCCAGGACAGTGGAGGCGGTCCGTCCGGTCCTAGATCAGTGGCTGGACAGACGACACGGCGTCCTGACCTTCCGGTCGACGCAGGTGCTCTCGGGACATGGCTGTTTCGGGAAGTACCTGCACAGGATCGGGAGGGAGCCGACCGCGGTGTGTCTACACTGCGACGGCTGCCCGGAGGAGACTGCCCAGCACACGCTGGAAGCGTGCACGGCCTGGGCGGAGCAGCGCGCCTCTCTCGGCGCCGTGATAGGCGGCGACCTCTCCTTGCCGGCCGTAGTGAAAGCTATGGTCGGCGACGAGAGGTCGTGGAAAGCAGTGACGGCCTTCTGCGAGCACGTGATGCTCGAGAAGGAAGCGGCGGAGCGGGCCAGAGAGCGCGAAGCTACTGACCCGCTGCGCCGCAGGCGAACCGGGCGCAGAAGGCGGGATTACGCCCGCCATCTGCCCCCACCCTAAAATGAGCCGGTCGACGAACGCGGGGAAGTTCGTCGACCAAACCAACAAGGCTCATTAAAAGAAGAAATGGGCGTCCGCACGCGTGTTCCCGAGCGACGCCCACCCTCCAGGACCGGTAAATAAACCAGAGACCGGGGCCCGCATGAGCGGGCCGTCACAGTCGGGGTCGCGGACGAATGCGAAAGCGCACCCGTGACCCTGGCGTCAAGTGACCAGATGGAACACCGTGGGGTTTTAGCCGGTAAGAGTCCGGCATAACCCTCCGCCTGTCCCCAGCGGAAGGGTATCTCATGCAGGATTTCCCCACGTTAAAAAAAAAAAAAAAAAAGGTTAGGTTAGGTTAGGTTAGGTTTTTTTTTTTTTTTTTTTTTTTTTTTTTTTTTTTTTTTTTTTCTCTTCGGGGGGGAATCCTCTTGGATGCCTTCCGCTATAAGATGTTCTGTATTCCAGCGGAAGGCGATGCCGGATTTGTACCGGCTAAAACCCCCCGATTGCAAGAAACCTCTGATATGGACGTCAGAGTCTGTATATTTCTTGTTAGTTCTTGCTATTGCCTTTGTAATTATAATTCGTGAAAGTCAACTGTAATATCGTTGACTTTCTGTCCTGCCTATTTGCTTCCGACATTAGGTTCGGAAGTCTAGGCCTATTCTTTTTGTTTACTTGTACGACTCTGATGTATAGGGTCAGAGTCTTAGTCGTACTTTTTTAAAACTTATCTTCTAAATTCTTATTTTTCTATTGTACATCAGTCGTACTTTTTAAAACTTATCTTCTAAATTCTTATTTTTCTATTATATATCTCAGCCTTCGACTTCTGATGTACAGGTCAGAAGTCTTGGCGTTGTCTTATACTAATTTTTTGGACTCCGATGTATAGGTCAGAGCCCTGGTCATACTTTTAAAATATCCTATCTATTCAGTCTTGTACTCCTTCCGTTCTGTCTTGCTATTTTATTTGTTTCTGTTTATTGCCCCTTTGGCGACATGTCGACAGAACTCCAGGAGTATGTGTCGAGTGTCGTCTCCGTCCATGAGTACAGCGAGATTTTCCTTTTCTATGTTTCGGTTCATTAACATCTCCGTTTCAAACCTTCTCTTTCCATATACAGGGCAATCAACAATGAGGTGCAATATGCCCTCGGCCACGTCTGGGTCACAGATGCACGCCGGGCTCTCCTTGCACTTGAAGCGATTCAAGTACTCGGAGAATCCGCCGTGCCCCGTTAACACCTGAGCGATGACTGACTCCATCCGGATCTTTCTGATTATGCCATGTGCCCTTATGGCGTCCGGTAGGAAGGCTTTGGTTACAGCAGCCGTTTCACCTTCTTGGTAGCGCCGGTTCCATTCATCAAGCGAGTCCTTACGGATCTGTCGCTTCATGAATGAAACCGGGTAGCTATCGTACTCTGCCTTCACTTTCAGGTTTCTGGCAGCCAGTTTGGCCAGCTGGTCAGCGCGCTCATTCCCTTCCAGCCCCGCATGTGCTTTAATCCAAAACAAAGAAACTTCTTTGTTTTGGAGTACACCATGTCGGATGTTGGCCCTCGTTTCGATGGCTAGAGGGTGGGGACTGCAAGGGTTGACGATTGTTTCCAACGCCGAGCGTGAGTCGCTGAAAATGCCAAAGCTCGACTCTCCGCATTGGAGGATATACCGCGAGGCTCTGCATATGGCTAGCAGTTCCGCCTGGTAGACCGTGCAGTACGGCGACAGTCTAAGCTTGAGGGCTCTGGTTTCGGCTTCATTCTTCCATATGGATAATGAAGCTCCCACTTTGCCCTCAATCTTAGAGCCGTCGGTGAAAATTTTTACTGCTGTTGTTATTTCTTCACAGTGTTTTGGATCTACCAGGTTTATGAACTGTAGATCCATATGTTTTGCCGGATGCGGAGTGTCTGCAAATGCCACCCTGCGCTCTACCTCCCCGTCTTTCGGCATCATCCGAGGTATTCCTCTCTTGACCTCATATAGGGCGGCTGCCTCCTGGATTCTGAGGTCGAGTGGTAATATCCCGGCTAGTAATAGTGCCGAATTTAGGGAGACAGTGCGGTAGGCTTTGCAGAGCTTTTGGGCAAAGCCTCTTTGAACTACGTTCAGCTGCCGTTTGACGCCCAGTCTGGTGACAGCCGGTGCCCATGCGCTGGCGGCATACAAGATTATGGGCTCCACCGTTGCCGTATATATAATACGTATTATGTCTGGGTGGAGCCCCCAACTGATCCTGGCAGCTCTAGACAATTGCTTATAAACATTCAACGCCTTTTTGCAGGTGTTCGCAATATGGGCGTTGAAGTTCAGCTTCTTGTCTACTGTGAGCCCCAGGATCTTAATCTCGTCGGACATTCCAATGTCAACCCCGCCCATGCTCAGGAGTGGCACGTCAAACTTTAGCTTTCTAGTTAGCACCATTGCATTTGTTTTATGCGGTGCGAACTTCAGCTTATTTTTGACGCCCCACCCCCGAACATACTCGAGGGCGGCATTGGCTTGTCCTTGCACTTCCCGCGCAGTGCCACCGGCGAACACCAGGACGACGTCGTCAGCATACGCCTGCACGTAGTCACCTCGCTGTTCCAGGCCCCTCAAAAGTGGGTCGATGAGGAGGTTCCAAAGGAGGGGTCCTGCAATGGACCCCTGTACGCACCCTTTGTGAGTGTCCTTTATGTATTCCTCTCCGGCATACCTGACCCGTACCTTACGATCTTCAAGGTAACTGGTCATTATCCGCCGGAGGTTAACCGGACACTCTTCTTCGGCCAGTCTGGTTTTTATAACCGGCCACCAAGCATTGTCGAAGGCTCCCTCTATGTCCAATGATACAACTACCACTAGCTTCTTCTCATGAAGCTTTCCGCGTATGTGTTGTATCAGGTCATAGAGGGAGTCCTCGGTGCTTTTTTGTGGCATAAAACCATACTGGCGGGTGCACATTTTTGGTGTGAGGTGCCATTTTAGCCGCCCCACAACCATTTTCTCTAACACCTTCCCCATGACCGGCAGAAGGCCTATGGGCCTGTAGGATTTTGGGCTGCTGTAATCCTCCTTCCCCGGTTTCCGCAGGGCTATAACTGTTGCCTCCTTCCAGATCTTGGGGAAGTGGTTCAGTTTTAGGCATCTATTAAAGATCCTTAGGAGCAGCTGAGGGTCGGCGGACTGGACTTGTTGGCATATGTCTGCTGTAAACCCATCCACTCCGGGGGCTTTCTTGGGGTTGAGGCCTCCCATCGCCAGTTCCATTTCGGTCAGAGTAAACGGTGGGTCATGTTTTTCATCATGGACCCAGCCGTTTACTTGATCTGCCTGAGCTCTGGTTTGGCGATGGTCTGAGTTTTCCCCCTCCTCGGAGTCCTCCGGGTAGAAGATTTCAGCCAGCAGCCTCACCGACTCCTTGTCGCTCAGCGTTTTCCCCATCACGGTCAGGGGCACATCCTCGCTTCTTTTATCCGTTTTTACGATCACCCTGTATATACCCTCCCAGACCCCCTCTCTGGTTTGCTTCTGGCAGAAGCCCTTCCAACTTTCTGTTTGGGCTTTCTTGGCCTCCCCTTCATATAGCTCTTTCGCCTTCAGGTATTCCTCGACGACCTTCGACCTGCGTATTGGCGCAGCACATCTAATGCGGCGTCTCCTGGTGGTGACTTCCTTCTTCATTTTTGCAAGCTCGGGAGTCCACCACGGCATTGCAATTTTTTCAAAATTTTTCTTTTTTGGGATTGTTTGCGTACATATGTTTGTAACAACGTCGTTAAGTTTATTTACCAAATTTTCAAGTTTGTCTTTATTATTAATTTTTTCTATTTCCTCTATATTGATATTATTTTCTAATTTTAGTTGGGCCAGTTTCTCATGGAACTGGCTCCAATTTGCTTTATTGGTGTTATATTTCCTCGTTGTTCTTACTATTTTTATGCCCTTTTCTCTTTGTAATTTTATTTTGAAAGTTATGCCGTTGTGGTCCGAGCTCATCAGGCCTTCTTCGACCTTCCAGTCTTCCACCAGGTCTAGTGTGTCGTTAGAGCATGCCGTGACGTCCACATGGCTATGGTAACGTTTGCCGCCTCTTATTGTGTCGAAAGTCGGAGTGTCCCCTTGGTTCAGTATATGGAGGCCAAGATCTTCCAGGAAGCCGGACATTTCTTCCCCCCTGCCGTCTGTTTTAGCACTCCCCCACCATACGCTTTTCGCGTTTGCGTCACCTCCGAGGACAAGGCTCTTGAGGCCAGTTTCCACACAGATTTCTTTCAGGTGCTCCAGGTATGGCCCTATGGGCTGATCTGGTTCGAGATAGAAGGAAACCAGTGTGATCTTCCAGACTCTGGTTCTAATTCCCACCACAACGATGTTGTTTGTGGTGAGTTCCGGGTACTGTACAATATCTATGTTTTGGTCAAAGACGGCTATTGCCGCCTTAACAGTCCCTTCTTCTTGCTCAGAGTTCTGGAAGATCCTGACGCCCCTGTAGTTCTTCAGGCGTCTGTCTCGGCCCACGTACGGCTCCTGGAGCAGCGCTACTGTGGCTCCTTGCTTTGATGCCTCTATTATCAACTCATTTGTTGCGAGTTTTTTCCTCTGGAGGTTCGCCTGTATTACTCGGTGGGGGAGGCTCGCACCCTGTGTTAGGTTAGGTTAGGTTAGGTTAGGTTAGGTTAGGTTAGGTTAGGTTAGGTTAGGTTAGGTTAGGTTAGGTTAGGTTAGGTTGGGGTGGCGTGGCCGGGGAACCTCCTCGTGTGCCCGGGCTGTCGCTGGTCTGTTTGTCCCTCTGGATACGTCCGCAGGGAACGATGGCTCAACGACGGATCCGGGACGGTGCACCCTGGGCAACAGTCAGCGACTTTTCCTTTGTTGGGAGATCTCGGTGGCTGTTGGCTAATATCCTGGCAAAAGGTGAGGAGGCGGAGGCCAATCTGGTCTGTCGCTTCCGAGGCGTTGGCGTGTCTCCGCGTGTCCCTCTGAATGAGCAGAGGGCACAGTGGAGAACAACGGGATGGCTTTGGGATCGGGATTGTTATCCTGATCCCAATTAGTGATAGGGGCGGATTAGGAACTGTATCCTAATCCGCAACAATGGGAGGCTGGGGCCACAGTCGAAAGGCTGTGGGGCGGGTGTTGTAAAACCCCGCGATCATACCGTAGCCCTTCGGGGGCGGGGGTCTTGCCTTCATCGGCCGGACCGCGAGGAGTCCACCTCTATAAAAAACCCCTAATTCCTGGCGTTGAGGCGCCCCCCTTTTGGGGCCTTGCGCGGCGTCAGGATGCTCGATATCGAGCGGCTGAGGGGCATATCAGTCGTGAGTGGCCAACCCTGGGATACTGCCCGACCTCCCAGCGGTATTAGGGTTACCCAGGCACAGGGGGCACTGTCTGGGTGGACTATTATTTCCCCCATACTCGTGGGAACTATATGGACCTTAAAAAAACAATAAACCAAAGTGGACCGGAGGATGCCTCCGGCAGTGGTAGCGAGGCTGGGGACTCCCCAGCGATACGACGCAGCCAGTTTTGGCAGCGTCGCAAGCGGCCCGGCTCGACGCTGAGTTCGGGCTCAGACTCCAGCCAGGAGTCCGCCCCGAACTCGGCAGGGGGACAAAAAAAAATGGTGGCCAAAAGAGGAAGGGGCCGGCCTCCCTCTACGGGGCAGTACGTGGGCCTGGCCAAGGCCAAACAAGAGTACTTGGCCGCGAGGAGAGACGAGCTGAGGCTCGCGGACGAGGAGGACGTGGCCGCTATGGCCAGACAGATCCGGCCCAAGAAGGCGACGGCGGGCGTGGCCGGGCCGAGCTCGAGCCCGGACTCGACTGACAAGGCGCTGGACAGTCTGGCCATCATAATGAAGGTGGCCACAACGTCCAAAAATCTTAAGGGCACTTACGTGCGTGCCCTAAAGGACGCTGCGGGGGCGCTGACAGAGGCCCTAAAGGAGCTCGGTGCGCGCACAGCATCCGAGGAGTCGGCTCGACAGCAGGCGAACATTGTCCGCCTCGAAGCCGAGATCTCGGATCTGCGCGCGCAATTGAAGGAGGTGACGGAACGGCAGAGTGCCGTTCTCCCCTCGGTCGAGGCTGTGGAGGTCCTCCCTCCACCGCAGGAGCAGCGGCGGACTCCTTCTTCGCCTAAAGCGGAGGAGCTCCTCCGCACCTTCATGGTCCAAGCGGGGACCATGATGAATGCCAGGTTGGAGGCGCTGGAGGATAGGCTCCTCCCAGCCAAGCGCCTCCGTCCACCGCTAGCTGGCGACAGTGCTAGCGGTGGGCCCAGGCCGGCGTCGACGGCCGGCACTCGCCCCGATGACCTTCGCCCGTCGAATCGGCGCAGCACATCTTATACGTCGTTTCCTGGTGGCGACCTCTTTCTTCAGTTTTTCGAGCTCCGCAGACCACCACGGCGTGGAAATTTTCTCGAATTTTTTCTTTTTAGGTATGGCCTTTATGCATGCTTTTGCTATTATCTTGTTGTATTTATTTATAATTATTTCGAGTTCTTCTATGTTATTAATTTTCACAACTTCTTCCACGTAAATTTTATTTTCTTGCTTTAATTGGGCCAGTTTCTCATGAAACTGGCTCCAATTTGCTTTCTTTGTGTTAAACAATCTAGTGGTTCGTTGTGTTAACATGCCTTTTTCTTTCTCTAATTTTATTTTAAATGTTATGCCGTTGTGGTCAGAGCTCGTCAGACCTTCTTCGACTTTCCAGTCTTCCACCAGGTTCAGCATATTTGTTGAGCAGGCTGTAATGTCAACATGGCTGCGATATCGTCGGCCTCCTCTTATGGTATCGAAGGTCGGGGTTTCGCCCTGATTGAGTATCTGGAGGCCCAAGTCCTCAAGAAAGCCGGACACATCCTCACCCCTGTCGTCTGTTATTGCACTCCCCCACCAGGCGCTCTTTGCGTTGGCGTCACCTCCGAGTATGAGGCTTTTGCGGCCAGTTTGCTCACTGATTACTTTAAGGTACTCCAGGTATGGCCCTATGGGCTGATTTGGCTCAAAGTAGAATGACACCAGTATGATCTCCCGGACTCTGGTTCGGATTCCCACCACTGCGATGTTATTTGTGGTGAGTTGCGGGTACTGTACAATATCCATATTTGGATCGAAGACAGCTATTGCTGCCTTTACAGTCCCTTCTCCTTGCTCAGAGTTCTGGAAGATCCTGACGCCTCTATGGTTTCTTATGCATCTTTCTGCGCCCACGTACGGCTCCTGGAGTAACGCTACAGTGGCGCCTCGATTGGTTGCCTCTATTAGTAATTCTGTCGTTGCTAATTTCTTCCTCTGGAGGTTCGCCTGTAGTACTCGGTGGAGGAGCCTCTTGCCCTGTGCGCCCTTAGCAATAGGCCACTGATGACCTAGCCAGTGTGTCCCATCGCCTTCTCACCGGGCAGTCGTTGCTGAAGGCATTGTGGTCCTTTCGTTCCATTTTTGCCCTCAGACAATTCCGGCATGTCGGCGCCTTTCCTACTGCCTGCTCGGGGCACTCTGTTCTCATATGTGGGCCTCCGCAATGACTGCATAGGTCCGCACTTTCATTGCAGAGGCGCTTACTGTGTCCGTAGCCTAGGCATCGGGAACACTGCACCAGAGGAGACTGGTCTTCAACTTTTATTTTCTGTAAATCGATGTGCAGCGTCCCCGCCTCCATTGTTCTCCTCCAGACGGCAGGGGATGTACTTACAACAATATGTTGCGTGTGGGGGTTTCGTGCTTTTTTGGCGTATTTAATCGTTATCCTGCTATCCTTCTCGCCGAGGCCGTCAAAAACGCTCCTGTTTTGATTTTTCACTGCCTTAAGGACGTCCTCGTTACTGTTAATCTTTAAAACGTCCCTAAGGATCATGAGCGGGTCCTTGTTCTGGACTTCCTCGACGACAAGGTTGCCTCCCGCTTTTTTTTCGATTCTTTCCTTTATTTTCCTTTGGTCCTCTTTTGTGTGACAGCCCATGATTACCTTCCTATCCTTTGCTTTTCTGACTTTCTCCACCTTGATCCAACCCTCCTTCGCATCCACCACTTCTCTTATTTTGTTGAGGACTTCCTCCCCTGTATCTGTTGCACTTTTGGATGTGACCACTACGGAGTGCAGCCCAGATCCCACCGGGTGTAAAGGTCCGGTGCAACGGGCCGCCACACCCGCGTATGTGGTCTTTACTATGGCCTCCTTTTGTCTTTCAAGGGCCTCTTGCAATTTTTCGATTCTTTTGCTATTGTCCTGTACGATCTTTCCATGTTCCGTTATTATTCTAATTATTTCTGTGTCCTGGATTTTTGCTTCATGTTCCTCCCCACCCTCTTTTTCCTTTGTCTCCATTTTTTGGGCTCTTCTCTCCTCTTCGGCCTCTTTCACAAGGCCGAAAAGCCTCTCAGCTGCCTCGCTTATTTCTATTTTTATTTCCGTCTTTAAGTTGCGGCTGTTGTTCAGCTGCAACTTTACCTTTGTGTAGCAGGCTTTCGCCTCGCTCAGTCTGCTTTTATAGTCGTGTGTAGCCTTTGCGGCCTTTGGCGTCAGTTTGCTGTTGGACGTACTAGCTGTGTTTAGGGCTGCGGTGGATACATTTTTCGGTATCGTTTTGTCCGACTTTTTGGGTGACCTTATTTTCGCCTCATATTCCCCAACGCTACGGCGTACTTCGGACATTTTAAGTGGTATGGGGACAAAGGAAAGAATGAGGACAGTACACACGTTATGCGGTACCTGCTCAATAAAACAGATATCGCATTCGCCTAAAATGTAAAAATGAAAAAGTGTAGATAGTCCAGTTATGTTGGGGCCAAAAGACGGCCCTCCTTGTCCTCTTTAAGATGAGCCCAAACTCGGGGGGCCCACGACTCTTCGTCACCGAGATAATCCTCGGGGGGCAAAAGTGTCAAGGGGTGAGAGGGGGAGGAAAAGTGCTCCACATGAAACCCCCGCGGGGTGGGGTGCGGGGGGGGGAGGGGGGGGGGGGGGTGAAAAGTAGGGTGGGGGGGTATGGGGGGGGGTAGGGGTGCGGAGGGAGTGTGGGCGAAGTGCGTCACCGTATGACGTCACCGTGTGACGCTGTGGAAAGTTCTGGAATGTTCGAGATACTTCGAGACTATTCCAGAAACTTGACCTCACACTTGACTTGCAACTTGACTTGCACCTCGAGTGCCGAATGACTTCACTAAAAACTTTCCACTGTAGCGAACTTGTAAACAGTGGAAAGTTTTGGGTTTTGGGCACTTTACTTACGGTTGCAGACTTTGGTTATATCTCCGCAATGGCTGGTCCAATCTCGACGCGGTTTTCGGAGTTTTACTCCTCCCGATAAGGTCTTTGCTCTGATGTATCCAGCCACCGCAGAAACGGAGCCGTCTTCCAGGAAGTGTTCCGCAAGGCGGTTTTTGGGCTCCTCCGGCCAAAGTTGAAGTCCGATAATTACACTTTTCACACCAAACGATTGGGCTCGCTAGCGCGCAACTTTCTATATAGCGCACCAGTCACTTTGACACACTTTGACACACTTTATGATTTTTTGACTGCGGAGCAGCGCAAAAACGATGCGTTCGCGACGGAGGTTGAAGCGACACTGGGTTAGGTTAGGTTAGGTTAGGTTAGGTTAGGTTAGGTTAGGTTGGGGTGGCGTGGC
Source organism: Sesia apiformis (assembly GCA_914767545.1). Taxonomy (NCBI): domain Eukaryota; kingdom Metazoa; phylum Arthropoda; class Insecta; order Lepidoptera; family Sesiidae; genus Sesia; species Sesia apiformis. Next base: position 20,614,514 of record OU611956.1, read on the forward strand.
CGGGAAACCTCCTCGTGTGCCCGATCTGTCGCTGGTCCATTTGTCCCTCTGGATACGTCCGCAGGGAACGATGGCTCAACGACAGGTTCGGGACGGTGCACCCTGGGCAACAGTCAGCAACTTTTCCTTTCTTGGGAGATCTTGGTGGCTGTTGGCTAATATCCTGGCAAAAGGTGGGGGGGGCGGGGGCCCAGACTGGTTTGATTGCTACCAGTCTGGTCTCTCACCTCCAAGAAGGTGGCGTTTTTCTGTGTGCCCCAGTTGTTGGGGGCGCATGGAGAAAGAAGGATGGATGTCGACTCTGGGATGCCTCTTGGCGTTCCAGCGGTGAAAGGTGGGGAGGCAGGGGCCCAGACTGGTTAATAAGACTGCCGGTCTGGTCTCTCGCCTCCAAGAAGGTGGCGTTTCTCTGTGTGCCCTCGCTATTGGGGGGGAGCATGGAGAAATTAGGACGGTCTCCGCGTGTCCCTCTGAATGAGCAGAGGGCACAGTGGAGAACAAGGTGGTCGACCCTGGGATGCCTCTCGGCATTCCAGCGGTGGTAGCATTACCCAGGTACAGGGGCTCTGCCTGGGTGGACGGTGTACCCTTTGGGTTTGGGTCTCTCCGCGTGTCCCCTATAAGTTGGGGGCATTCAGAGAAACACGTAAGGTCTCCGCGTGTCTCGCTGCTTGGACGGCAGGCACGCCGGAGAGACAGGGATCGTCTCTGCGTGTCCCTCTGTATAGGCAGAGGGCACGGTGGAGAAAAGCATGCGCTGGAGGTTTGTCCAGCGGATGGGGTGCCGCGGCAGTCCTTGGCTGCGGTCGTTGGGAGGGACCTTTCGCTGCCGACAGTATGATCAGAGATTGTCGACAGTGAAACTTTTGGAGGAGATGGTCTCCTTTTGTGAGACGGTGGTCTCGCAGGGGGAGACGGAGGAGCGGGTGAGAGAGATTGGTCCTCTCGCTCGCCCGCTCCGGTGAGCGCGGACGCGGGGGCGAGCTAGCCGAGCTCGAACTCCGTCTCCGCTCGGAGGACCTGGGGCGTCGGATGCGGGGGCAATTGACGCGGACAGAGATGGGGTCCTCAGAGGAGACGACGCCCATTGTGTTCCTGGGCGTCGCTCGAGTGGTTCAATGGGAGAGTGATGCTCTCCCGTGAGGGGTCCGCGCAAGCGGACAGCGGCGTTGGCGGGGCAGCGGTAGAATGCGAAAGCGGGCCCGCTGTCCCCGTTATAGCCGAGGAAGTCGGAACATCGTGGTGGTTTTAGTCGGTAGTGGTGCTTCGGTGCTGAGCCCGACATAACCCGTTCGCTTCCCCCGGAACGGCGGGTATGCATAAAGGCATTTCCCCACGTAAAAAAAAAAAAAAAAAAAAAGGTTAGGTTAGGTTAGGTTAGGTTAGGTTAGGTTTGGTTTGGTTTTTTTTTTTTTTTTTTTTTTTTTTTGTTCTCTTCGGGGGGAAATCCTCTTGGATGCCTTCCGCTATAAGTTCTGTATTCTGGCGGAAGGCGATGCCGGAGTTCTACCGGCTAAAACCCCCCGATTGCAAGATACCTCTGATATGGACGTCAGAGTCTGTGTTTACTTTTATCTTGTGTTCTTGCTCTTCTAATTATTTGCATTTGACTTCCTATGTACAGGTCGGAAGTCTTTGCGTTGTGCTGATTGCATCGTTTTACTGATGTATATGGTCAGTTTGTCAACTCGTAAGAATTTTCTATGTACTATGTACAGCTTATATCTATCTTATCTTATACTAATTTTGGCTCTGATGTATAGGTCAGAGCCCGTCATATTTTTAAAATCTTATATATATTTATCTCATACTCCTTCCGTTCTGTCGTGCTTTTTATTGTTTGTTTCTATTTATTGCCCCTTTGGCGACGTGCCGACAGAACTCCAGGAGTACGTGTCGTGTGTCGTCCCCGTCCATAAGCACAGCGAGATTATCCACTTTTATATTTCTATTCATTAGCATTTCTGCTTCAAATCTTCTCTTTCCATATACAGGGCAATCAACAATGAGGTGCAATATACCCTCAGCCACGTCCTGGTCACAGATACACGCCGGGCTCTCCTTGCACTTGAAGCGATTCAAGTACTCGGAGAATCCGCCGTGTCCCGTTAACACTTGAGCGATGACTGACTCCATCCGGATCTTCCTGATTATGCTGTGTGCCCTTATGGCGTCCGGTAGGAAGGCTTTGGTCACAGCAGCCGTTTCTCCTTCTTGGTAGCGCCGGTTCCATTCATCAAGCGAGTCCTTGCGGATCTGTCGCTTCATGAATGAAACCGGATAGCTATCATACTCTGCCTTCACTTTCAGGTTTCTGGCAGCCAGTTTGGCCAGCTGGTCAGCGCGCTCATTCCCTTTCATCCCCGCATGTGCTTTAATCCAAAACAAAGAAACTTCTTTGTTTTGGAGTACACCATATCGGATGTTTGCCCTCGTTTCGATGGCTAGAGGGTGGGGACTGCAAGGGTTGACGATTGTTTCCAACGCCGAGCGTGAGTCGCTGAAGATGCCAAAGCTCGACTCTCCGCATTGGAGGATATACCGCGAGGCTCTGCATATGGCTAGCAGTTCCGCCTGGTAGACCGTGCAGTACGGCGACAGTCTAAGCTTGAGGGCTCTGGTTTCGGCTTCATTCTTCCATATGGATAATGAAGCTCCCACTTTGCCCTCAATCTTTGAGCCGTCGGTAAAGATTTTAACTGCTGTATTAGTTATTTCTTCGTATTGTTTTGGGTCTACCAGGTTAATGAACTGTAGACCCATATGTTTTGCCGGATGCGGAGTGTCTGCAAATGCCACCCTGCGCTCTACCTCCCCGTCTTTCGGCATCATCCGGGGTATCCCTCTCTTGACCTCATATAGGGCGGCTGCCTCCTGGATTCTGAGGTCGAGTGGTAATATCCCGGCTAGTAATAGTGCCGAATTTAGGGAGACAGTGCGGTAGGCTTTGCAGAGCTTTTGGGCAAAGCCTCTTTGAACTACGTTCAGCTGCCGTTTGACGCCCAGTCTGGAGGCCGCCGGTGCCCATGCGCTGGCGGCATACAAGATTATGGGCTCCACCGTTGCCGTATATATAATACGTATTATGTCTGGGTGGAGCCCCCAACTTATCCTGGCGGCTCTAGACAGTTGCTTATAAACATTCAACGCCTTTTTGCAGGTGTTCGCAATATGGGCGTTGAAGTTCAGCTTCCTGTCTACTGTGAGCCCCAGGATTTTAATCTCGTCGGACATTCCAATGTCAACCCCGCCCATGCTCAGGAGTGGCGCGTCAAACTTTAGCTTTCTAGTTAGCACCATTGCATTTGTTTTATGCGGTGCGAACTTCAGCTTATTTTTGACGCCCCACCCCCGAACATACTCGAGGGCGGCATTGGCCTGCCTCTGCACTTCCAGCGCAGTGCCACCCGCAAACACCAGGACGACATCGTCAGCATATGCCTGAACGTAGTCACCTCGCTGTTCCAGGCCCCTCAAAAGTGGGTCAATGAGGAGGTTCCAAAGGAGGGGTCCTGCAATGGACCCCTGTACGCACCCTTTGTGAGTGTCCTTTATGTATTCCTCTCCGGCATACCTGACCCGTACCTTACGATCTTCAAGGTAACTGGTCATTATCCGCCGGAGGTTAACCGGACACTCTTCTTCGGCCAGTCTGGTTTTTATAACCGGCCACCAAGCATTGTCGAAGGCTCCCTCTATGTCCAATGATACAACTACCACTAGCTTCTTCTCATGAAGCTTTCCGCGTATGTGTTGTATCAGGTCATAGAGGGAGTCCTCGGTGCTTTTTTGTGGCATAAAACCATACTGGCGGGTGCACATTTTTGGTGTGAGGTGCCATTTTAGCCGCCCCACAACCATTTTCTCTAGCACCTTCCCCATGACCGGCAGAAGGCCTATGGGCCTGTAGGATTTTGGGCTGCCGTAATCCTCCTTCCCCGGTTTCCGCAGGGCTATAACTGTTGCCTCCTTCCAGATCTTGGGGAAGTGGTTCAGTTCTAGGCATCTATTAAAGATCCTTAGGAGCAGCTGAGGGTCGGCGGACTGGACTTGTTGGCATATGTCTGCTGTAAACCCATCCACTCCGGGGGCTTTCTTGGGGTTGAGGCCTCCCATCGCCAGTTCCATTTCGGTCAGAGTAAACGGTGGGTCATGTTTTTCATTATGTACCCAGCCGTTTACCTGATCTGCCGTAGCTCTGGTTTGGCGATGGTCTGAGTTCTCCCCTTCCTCGCAGTCCTCCGGGTAGAAGGTTTCAGCCAGCAGCCTCACCGACTCCTTGTCGCTCAGCGTTTTCCCCATCACGGCCAGGGGCACATCCTCGCTTCTTTTATCCGTTTTTACGATCACCCTGTATATACCCTCCCAGACCCCCTCTCTGGTTTGCTTCTGGCAGAAGCCCTTCCAACTTTCTGTTTGGGCTTTCCTGACCTCCTCTTCATATGTTTCTTTCACCGTTAGGTACTCCTCGACGACCTTCGACCTGCGTATTGGCGCAGCACATCTAATGCGGCGTCTCCTGGTGGTGACTTCCTTCTTCATTTTTGCAAGCTCGGGAGTCCACCACGGCACAGTGATTCTTTCTAAGTTTTTCTTTTTCGGCATTATCTCTGTACATATGTTTGTAACAGTGTCGTTAAATTTATTTATCATATTTTCAAGTTCGTCTATATTTTTAATTTTTCCTATTTCTTCTATATTGATTTTATTTTCTAATTTTAGTTGGGCCAGTTTCTCGTGGAACTGGCTCCAATTTGCTTTATTAGTATTATATTTTCTTGTTGTTCTTTCTATTTTAATGCCCTTTTCTCTTTTTAATTTTATCTTGAATGTTATGCCGTTGTGGTCCGAGCTTGTCAGGCCTTCGTTGACCTTCCAGTCTTCCACCAGGTCTAGAATGTCGTTAGAACACGCCGTGACGTCGACATAACTATGATAGCGTTTGCCGCCTCTTATTGTGTCGAAAGTCGGAGTGTCCCCTTGGTTCAGTATATGGAGGCCAAGATCTCCCAGGAAGCCGGACATTTCTTCCCCCCTGCCGTCTGTCTTAGCGCTCCCCCACCATACGCTTTTCGCGTTTGCGTCACCTCCGAGGATAAGACTCTTGAGGCCAGTTTGCACACAGCTTTCTTTTAGAAGCTCCAGGTATGGCCCTATGGGCTGATCTGGTTCCAGATAGTAGGAAACCAGTGTGATCTCCCAGACTCTCGTTCTAATTCCCACCACAACGATGTTGTTTGTGGTGAGTTCCGGGTACTGTACGATATCCACGCTTTGGTCAAAGACGGCTATTGCCGCCTTAACAGTCCCTTCTTCTTGCTCAGAGTTCTGGAAGATCCTGACGCCCCTGTAGTTCTTCAGGCGTCTGTCTCTGCCCACGTACGGCTCCTGGAGCAGCGCTACTGTGGCTCCTTGCTTTGATGCCTCTATTATAAGTTCGTCTGTTGCGAGTTTCTTCCTCTGGAGGTTCGCCTGTAGCACTATGTGGGGGAGGCTCACACCCTGTGCACCCTTAGCAGTAGGCCACCGATGTTCTGGCCAATGCGTCCCACCGTCTTCTAATTGGGCAGTCTGTGCTGAAGGCGTTATGGTCCTTACGGTCCATTTTCGCCCTCAGGCAGTTTCTGCAAGACGGGGCCTCTCCTTCTGCCTGCCTGGTGCACTTTATTCTCAAGTGCGGGCCTCCGCAATGACTGCACAGGTCCGCACTTTCCTCGCACACTCGCTTTGTATGCCCGTATCCCAGGCATCGGGAACACTGGACCAGAGGCGATTGGTCTTCGACCTTTATCCTCTGTAGGTCGATGTGCAGTGCTCCCGCTTCTATAGCTCTCCTCCAGACAGCAGGGGATGTGCTCAGGACAATGTGTTGTGTGTGGGGGTTCCTTGCCTTTCTCGCGTACTTAATCGTCGCCCTGTTGTCCTTATTGTTGAGGCCGCTAAAAATGCTCTTGTTCTGGTTCCTTATGGCTTTCAGGACGTCCTCGTTTGTGTTAATTTTTAGGACGTCCCTGAGAACCAGGAGCGGATCCTTATTTTTAACCTCCTCAACGACAAGGTTGCAACCCGCTTTTTCGATTCTATCTTTGATCTTACTTCTGTCTTCTTTGGTGTTACATCCCATTATAATTTTCCTATCCTTAGCCTTTCTAATTCGTTCTACGCTCACCCATCCCTCCTTCGCATCCACCGCTTTTCTTATTTTGTTAAGGACTTCGTCCCCCGTGTCTCTTTCGTCCCTCGATGTCACCACTACGGAGTGCAGCCCAGATCCCACCGGGTGTAAAAGTCCGGTGCGTCGGGCCGCCACATCCGCATATGTGGCTTTCTCCAGGGTCTCATTTTGCCTCTCCAGCATCCCCTTCAGTCCATCCATCTTTACTAGACCTTCTTTTAATAGTTTTTCGTGTTCCTCTAGTTTCTTTATTAAATATGTGTCTTGTTTTCCTCCTTTCTCCTCCTCCCCTTTCATCGTCACTTCCTCTTCCCCTTCCTTTCCATCTCGTTTTTGTACTCTACTTTCTTCTGCCTCTTTCACTAAGTAGTAGAGCCTTTCGGCCATCTCTGTGACATCGTTTTTTATATCTGTTTTCAAGTTCCTGCTGTTGCCTATTTGATGTTTAATTTTCGCTAGGCAGGCCCTTGCCTCCGTGGTCCGGCTTTTGTACTCAGATTCAGGCCTCCCAGTAGCTTTGCCCGTTGATGTTGTTGGGGCCATGGTGGGTGCAATCTTTTGTGATTTTTGCACCAGTCTGGGAGACCTGTTCCTGGCTTCAATCTCCCCCACACTGCGCCTTACGCTGCTGTTAGACATATTATAGGGGGAGAGTAGGTGTTTTGGAGGTTTTATCGGGGCCTAAAGATAGGACAAATTTGTGCGGTATCTGCTCAATAAAACAGATACCGCATGCACCAAAAGTGTTAAAGTGTAAAAGTGCGAAAAGTCAAGTTCTGTGGGGGCCAAAAGACGGCCCTCCTTGTCCTCTTTAAAATGAGCCCAAACTCGGGGGGCTCACGACTCTTCGTCACAGAGATAATCCTCGGGGGGTAAAAGTGTCAAGGGGTGAGGGGGGGAGGAAAAGTGCTCCACATGAAACCTCCGCGGGGGTGAGGTGCGGGGGGGGGGGGTACGGGTTGGGGGGGAGGTAGGGGTAAGGGGGGGGTGCGGGTTGGGGGTGGAGGGAGGGTTGGGCTGCAGAGGGAGTGTTGTCGAAGTGCGTCACAGTGTGACGTCGCAGTATGACGCTGTGGAAAGTTCTGGAATGTTCGAGATAGTTCGAGACTATTCCAGAAACTTGACGTCACGACTGACTCGAATGCCAATAGCTTCACTAAAAACTTTCCATTACCTATAGCAAGGTTGTAAACAATGGAAAGTTTTGGGGCACTTTACTTACGATTTCAGACTTTTGATCGTATCTCCGCAATGGCTGGTCCAATTTTGACGTGGTTTTCGGAGTTTTACTCCTCCCGATGTGGTCTTCGATCTGGTGTTTCCAGCCACCGCAGAAACGGAGCCGCTGAGGAGATACGGAGACAAAGGAATTTCGTTTTTCCCCGATATCTCACTCAAAAACGGTGTAAAAAATCCCTTCCTTTGCAGTGTGGTGAAGGACGCTAAGCCCGACGATTTGACCCTATAAAAGGAGGGGTCGTAGATCGCGTTTGCACAGCGTCTTCAAAAAGGTGTTCCACACGACGGTTTTTGGGCTCCTCTGGCCAGAGTTTTTGTCTGATCGATTTGATTTAGGCACCAGTCGATTCGTCTTCACTGCGCGCAACTTTCTATATGTAGCACTAAACACTTTCGCACACTTTTCCACACTCTGTAATTTTTCAACGCGGAGCAGCGCAAAAACGATGCGCTCGCGACGGCGATTGGAGCGACACTGGTTAGGTTAGGTTAGGTTAGGTTAGGTTAGGTTAGGTTAGGTTAGGTTAGGTTTTTTTTTTTTTTTTTTTTTTTTTTTTTTTTTTTTTTTCTCTTCGGGGGGAAATCCTCTTGGATGCCTTCCGCTATGAGATGTTCTGTATTCCGGCGGAAGGCGATGCCGGATTTGTACCGGCTAAAACCCCCCGATTGCAAGAACCCCTGATATAAATTCAGGGTCTGTGTTTATCTTTATTATTTTCTTCTTGCTCTTCTAATTAATTGTTTATTTCCTCGTATATTTGTATATACGGTATGTCGTCTTTGCTCCGCTTTCGACTTCCGATGTACAGGTCGGAAGTCTTTGCGGTGTCTTAATTTCTTAGTTAATACTGATGTATATGGTCAGTTTGTCATTTCTTAAAATTTTAATATATACATCTTATATCTATATCTTATCTTATTCTAATTTTTTGGCTCTGATGTATAGGTCAGAGCCCTAGTCCTATTGCTTAAAACTTATCCATTATTATCTTATGTTCCTTCCGTTCTGTCATGCTGTTTTATTTATTTCTGTTAATGGCCCCTTTGGCCACGTGCCGACAGAACTCCAGGAGAACGTGTCTTGTGTCGTCTCTGTCCATCAGTTCCGCGAGATTATTCTTTTCTATATTGCGATCCATTTTCATTTCTGTATCAAACCTTTTCTTTCCATATACAGGGCAGTCCACTATCAGGTGCAATATACCCTCAGCCACGTCTGGGTCACAGATACATGCCGGGCTCTCCTTGCACTTGAAGCGATTCAAGTACTCGGAGAATCCGCCATGTCCCGTTAACACCTGAGCGATGACTGACTCCATCCGGATCTTCCTGATTATGCTGTGTGCCCTTATGGCGTCCGGTAGGAAGGCTTTCGTTACTGCAGCCGTTTCGCCTTCTTGGTAGCGCCGGTTCCATTCATCAAGCGAGTCCTTGCGGATCTGTCGCTTCATGAATGAAACCGGATAGCTATCATACTCTGCCTTCACTTTCAGTTTTCTGGCAGCGAGTTTGGCTAGCTGGTCAGCGCGCTCATTCCCTTCCAGCCCCGCATGTGCTTTAATCCAAAACAAAGAAACTTCTTTGTTTTGGAGTACACCATGTCGGATGTTGGCCCTCGTTTCGATGGCTAGAGGGTGGGGACTGCAAGGGTTGACGATTGTTTCCAACGCCGAGCGTGAGTCGCTGAAAATGCCAAAGCTCGACTCTCCGCATTGGAGGATATACCGCGAGGCTCTGCATATGGCTAGCAGTTCCGCCTGGTAGACCGTGCAGTACGGCGACAGTCTAAGCTTGAGGGCTCTGGTTTCGGCTTCATTTTTCCATACGGATAATGAAGCTCCCACTTTGCCCTCAATCTTAGAGCCGTCGGTAAAGATTTTCACTGCCAGATGTGTTATTTCCTTATATTGTTTTGGGTCTACCAGGTTAATGAACTGTAGACCCATATGTTTTGCCGGATGCGGAGTGTCTGCAAATGCCACCCTGCGCTCTACCTCCCCGTCTTTCGGCATCATCCGGGGTATCCCTCTCTTGACCTCATATAGGGCGGCTGCCTCCTGAATCCTGAGGTCGAGTGGTAATATCCCGGCTAGTAATAGTGCCGAATTTAGGGAGACAGTGCGGTAGGCTTTGCAGAGCTTTTGGGCGAAGCCTCTTTGAACTACGTTCAGCTGCCGTTTGACGCCCAGTCTGGTGACAGCCGGTGCCCATGCGCTGGCGGCATACAAGATTATGGGCTCCACCGTTGCCGTATATATAATACGTATTATGTCTGGGTGGAGCCCCCAACTGATCCTGGCAGCTCTAGACAATTGCTTATAAACATTCAACGCCTTTTTGCAGGTGTTCGCAATATGGGCGTTGAAGTTCAGCTTCTTGTCTACTGTGAGCCCCAGGATCTTAATCTCGTCGGACATTCCAATGTCAACCCCGCCCATGCTCAGGAGTGGCACGTCAAACTTTAGCTTTCTAGTTAGCACCATTGCATTTGTTTTATGCGGTGCGAACTTCAGCTTATTTTTGACGCCCCACCCCCGAACATACTCGAGGGCGGCATTGGCTTGCCCTTGCACTTCCCGCGCAGTGCCACCGGCGAACACCAGGACGACGTCGTCAGCATACGCCTGCACGTAGTCGCCTCGCTGTTCCAGGCCCCTCAAAAGTGGGTCGATGAGGAGGTTCCAAAGGAGGGGTCCTGCAATGGACCCCTGTACGCACCCTTTGTGAGTGTCCTTTATGTATTCCTCTCCGGCATACCTGACCCGTACCTTACGATCTTCGAGGTAACTGGTCATTATCCGCCGGAGGTTAACCGGACACTCTTCTTCGGCCAGTCTGGTTTTTATAACCGGCCACCAAGCATTGTCGAAGGCTCCCTCTATGTCCAATGATACAACTACCACTAGCTTCTTCTCGTGAAGCTTTCCGCGTATGTGTTGTATCAGGTCATAGAGGGAGTCCTCGGTGCTTTTTTGTGGCATAAAACCATACTGGCGGGTGCACATTTTTGGTGTGAGGTGCCATTTTAGCCTCCCCACAACCATTTTCTCTAGCACCTTCCCCATGACCGGCAGAAGGCCTATGGGCCTGTAGGATTTTGGGCTGCTGTAATCCTCCTTCCCCGGTTTCCGCAGGGCTATAACTGTTGCCTCCTTCCAGATCTTGGGGAAGTGGTTCAGTTCTAGGCATCTATTAAAGATCCTTAGGAGCAGCTGAGGGTCGGCGGACTGGACTTGTTGGCATATGTCTGCTGTAAACCCATCCACTCCGGGGGCTTTCTTGGGGTTGAGGCCTCCCATCGCCAGTTCCATTTCGGTCAGAGTAAACGGTGGGTCATATTTTTCATTATGTACCCAACCGTTTACCTGATCTGCCGTAGCTCTGGTTTGGCGATGGTCTGAGTTCTCCCCTTCCTCGGAGTCCTCCGGGTAGAAGGTTTCAGCCAGCAGCCTCACCGACTCCTTATCACTCAGTGTTCTCCCCATCACGGCCAGGGGCACATCCTCACTTCTTTTCTCCGTTCTTCCCATTACCCTGTATATTCCTTCCCAGACACCTTCTTTAGTCTGTTTTTCACAGAATCCTTTCCAGCTTTCTGTTTGGGCTTTTTTGGCTTCCGTTTCATATATATTTTTGGCTTCCAGGTACTTCTCGACGACCTTCGATCTTCGGATCGGCGCAGCACATTTTATTCGGCGTCTCCTGGTGGTGACCTCTTTCTTCATTTTTGCGAGCTCTACGGACCACCACGGCAAACGGATTGTTTCCGAATTTGTCTTCTTTGGCATTGATTTTTTACACGTTTTTGTTATTATATTGTTATATTTGTTTATTATTAATTCAACTTGGTCTACATTGCTAATTTTATCTATTTCCTCTATATTGATTTTATTGTCTTGCTTTAATTGGGCCAATTTCTCGTGAAACTGGCTCCAATTTGCTTTCCTTGTATTATATCTTCTGGTTGTTCTGTCTATCTTCATGCCTTTTGATTTTTCCAGGTTAATTTTAAAGACTATGCCGTTGTGATCCGAACTCGTCAGATTTTGTTCGACCTTCCAGTCTTCCACCAGGCCCAGCATAATTGTGGAACAAGCTGTTATATCCACATGGCTGTGGTACCATTGGCCTCCTCTGACGGTGTCGAAGGTCGGAGTGTCCCCTTTGTTTAATATGTGAAGATCCAATTCCCCCAGAAAGCTGGACATTTCTTCTCCCCTGCTGTCCGTTTTTGCACTCCCCCACCATGCGCTCTTTGCGTTGGCATCGCCTCCGAGAATGATTTTGTTTGAGCCTATTTTCTTGTCGATTTCCTTGAGGTGCTCCAAGTATGGCCCTGTGGGCTTGTCCGGTTCCAAGTAAAAAGAAACTAGTGTGATCTCCCAGGCCCTGGTTCGGATTCCCACCACGACGATGTTGTTTGTGGTGAGTTCCGGGTACTGTACGACATCTACGTTTTGGTCAAAGACGGCTATTGCCGCCTTAACAGTCCCTTCTCCTTGGTCAAGGTTCTGGAAGATCCTAACGCCATTGTAGTTTCTTAGTAGCCGCTCTCCGCCCACGTACGGCTCTTGTAGTAGCGCAGCTATGGCACCTCGGTTCGTCGCCTCGATCATAAGCTCGTTTGTCGCTAGTCTCTTTCTCTGGAGGTTTGCCTGTAGCACTATGTGGGGGAGGCTCGCGCCCGGTGCAACCTTAGCAATAAGCTACCGATGTTCGAGCTAACGCATCCCACCTTCTTCGTACCGGACATACTTTGCTGAAGGCGTTGTGATCTCTCTGGTCAACTTTCGCCCTCATGCAATTCCGGCACGACGGTGTCTCACCTGCCTCCCTCTTGTTGCACTCCTTTATCATGTGCGGGCCTCCGCAGTGGCTACATATATCTACACTTTTTTTGCAGAATCTTTTGGTGTGCCCGTATCCGAGGCAGCGGGAGCACTGCACCAATGGAGATTGGTCCTCGACCCTAACTCGCTGTAGGTCGATGTGCAGAGCTCCTGCCTCCACTGCTCGTTTCCAGACAGCGGGGGATGTGCTAAGGATAATGTGGTTCGTATGTGGGTTTCTTGCTTTTTTCTTATATTTTATTTTTAATCTGTCCTCTCCTTTACCGAGGCCGGAGAATATGTTTCTATTTTGGTTTTTTATGGCCTTGAAGACGTCTTCGTCGCTGTTAGCTGTTAAGACGTCTTTCAAAATCAGGAGGGGGTCTCTGTTCTCGATTTCTTCCACAGTTAGGTGTCCTCCTATTCCCTCTATCCTGTCTTTAACCTTTTTTCTCTCTTCCTTTGTGCCGCATACGTACTTTTCCCAGGGACTTCTTGTTGTTTTTTATTTATTTCGAGTTTTAGGTGTTGCATATTGTCACTGAGTTCCTTCATCATCCTTTTGTGTTCGTCCAGTGCTCCCACCAATTCTCCCACCCCCTGTCCCCCCACGCTCTCCTCCCTCTCCTTTGTTCTTTCTTTTCCCTCACTCCTGTGAGGTCTGTCCCCTTCCGTCTCCCTCACTAACTCTTTCACTATAGCATAAATTCTGTCGACAGCCTCTAAAATCCCCGTTTTAATTTCGGTTTTTGTGTTTCGGCTGCTGTTTAGGTGATTTTTTATTTTTATGACATTGGCCTTCGCCTCCATTAACCGGTTCTTGTTTTCCGGTTCCGGCCTGGCAGCAGCCTTGCCCGTTGATGTTGTCGGGATCGTAGTGTGTGCAATTTTTGGAGATTTTATGCTTTGCGCCACTTTGGGGGACCTGTTTCTTGCTTCGATCTCCCCCACGCTACGCCTCACACTGGTATTGGACATGTCGAAGTGGGGAGAGAAGGTTTTTCAGGAGTTTTGTAGGGGCCAGAAGATAGCTCTATTCACCCTCTTTTAAATGAGCCCAAACTCGGGGGGCTTACGGCTTTCCTTCACTGAGATAATCTGCGGGGGGGTGAAAAATCTTAAGGGGTGAGGGGGGGGAGGAAAAGTGCTCCACATGAAACCTCCGCGGGGGTGGGGTGCGGGGGGGGGGGAGTTGAAGGGGGGGAGGGGTGAGGGGGGGTAAGGGGGGAGGGGGGGGAAGGGGTGAAGGGGGGTGAAGCGGGTAAGGGGGGGTGAAGGGGGGGCGAGGGGGGTAGGGGTGCGGAGGGAGTGTGGGCGAAGTGCGTCACCGTATGACGTCACCGTGTGACGCTGTGGAAAGTTCTGGAATGTTCGAGATACTTCGAGACTATTCCAGAAACTTGACCTCACACTTGACTTGCAACTTGACTTGCACCTTGAGTGCCGAATGACTTCACTAAAAACTTTCCACTGTAGCGAACTTGTAAACAGTGGAAAGTTTTGGGTTTTGGGCACTTTACTTACTTTTGGCTGGTCCAATCTCGACGCGGTTTTCGGAGTTTTACTCCTCCCGATAAGGTCTTTGCTCTGGTGTATCCAGCCACCGCAGAAACGGAGCCGTCTTCCAGGAAGTGTTCCGTAAGGCGGTTTTTGGGCTCCTCCGGCCAAAGTTGAAGTCCGATAGTTTCACTTTTCACACCAAACGATTGGGCTCGCTAGCGCGCAACTTTCTATATAGCGCACCAGTCACTTTGACACACTTTGACACACTTTATGATTTTTTGACTGCGGACCAGCGCAAAAACGATGCGTTCGCGACGGAGGTTGAAGCGACACTGGGTTAGGTTAGGTTAGGTTAGGTTAGGTTAGGTTAGGTTAGGTTAGGTTAGGTTAGGTTAGGTTAGGTTAGGTTAGGTTAGGTTAGGTTAGGTTAGGTTAGGTTAGGTTAGGTTAGGTTGGGGTGGCGTGGCCGGGGAACCTCCTCGTGTGCCCGGGCTGTCGCTGGTCTGTTTGTCCCTCTGGATACGTCCGCAGGGAACGATGGCTCAACGACAGATCCGGGACGGTGCACCCTGGGCAACGGTCAGCGACTTTTCCTTTGTTGGGAGATCTCGGTGGCTGTTGGCTAATATCCTGGCAAAAGGTGAGGAGGCGGAGGCCAATCTGGTCTGTCGCTTCCGAGGCGTTGGCGTGTCTCCGCGTGTCCCTCTGAATGAGCAGAGGGCACAGTGGAGAACAACGGGATGGCTTTGGGATCGGGATTGTTATCCTGATCCCAATTAGTGATAGGGGCGGATTAGGAACTGTATCCTAATCCGCAACAATGGGAGGCTGGGGCCACAGTCGAAAGGCTGTGGGGCGGGTGTTGTAAAACCCCGCGATCATACCGTAGCCCTTCGGGGGCGGGGGTCTTGCCTTCATCGGCCGGACCGCGAGGAGTCCACCTCTATAAAAAACCCCTAATTCCTGGCGTTGAGGCGCCCCCTTTTGGGGCCTTGCGCGGCGTCAGGATGCTCGATATCGAGCGGCTGAGGGGCATATCAGTCGTGAGTGGCCAACCCTGGGATACTGCCCGACCTCCCAGCGGTATTAGGGTTACCCAGGCACAGGGGGCACTGTCTGGGTGGACTATTATTTCCCCCATACTCGTGGGAACTTTATGGACCTTAAAAAAACAATAAACCAAAGTGGACCGGAGGATGCCTCCGGCAGTGGTAGCGAGGCTGGGGACTCCCCAGCGATACGACGCAGCCAGTTTTGGCAGCGTCGCAAGCGGCCCGGCTCGACGCTGAGTTCGGGCTCAGACTCCAGCCAGGAGTCCGCCCCGAACTCGGCAGGGGGACAAAAAAAAATGGTGGCCAAAAGAGGAAGGGGCCGGCCTCCCTCTACGGGGCAGTACGTGGGCCTGGCCAAGGCCAAACAAGAGTACTTGGCCGCGAGGAGAGACGAGCTGAGGCTCGCGGACGAGGAGGACGTGGCCGCTATGGCCAGACAGATCCGGCCCAAGAAGGCGACGGCGGGCGTGGCCGGGCCGAGCTCGAGCCCGGACTCGACTGACAAGGCGCTGGACAGTCTGGCCATCATAATGAAGGTGGCCACAACGTCCAAAAATCTTAAGGGCACTTACGTGCGTGCCCTAAAGGACGCTGCGGGGGCGCTGACAGAGGCCCTAAAGGAGCTCGGTGCGCGCACAGCATCCGAGGAGTCGGCTCGACAGCAGGCGAACATTGTCCGCCTCGAAGCCGAGATCTCGGATCTGCGCGCGCAATTGAAGGAGGTGACGGAACGGCAGAGGGCCGTTCTCCCCTCGGTCGAGGCTGTGGAGGTCCTCCCTCCACCGCAGGAGCAGCGGCGGACTCCTTCTTCGCCTAATGCGGAGGAGCTCCTCCGCACCTTCATGGTCCAAGCGGGGACCATGATGAATGCCAGGTTGGAGGCGCTGGAGGATAGGCTCCTCCCAGCCAAGCGCCTCCGTCCACCGCTAGCTGGCGACAGTGCTGGCGGTGGGCCCAGGCCGGCGTCGACGGCCGGCACTCGCCCCGGCGGCGACACGCAGCCTACGGCTGCCCCCGAACCCCGAAAGGGAAAGAAGGGGAAGAAGGGGCAGCGTAAACCTGCCACGAAGGCGTCGGTTGCCGCTAAAAAGGCGGCACAGACCCCGCGACAGCCCCGCGCGCTGCCGCCCGCACCGGAGTCCATGGACCAGGCCTGGACTACGGTGGTAAAGAGGGGCCGAAAGGGCAAGGCGTCCGGGGTGGAACCCGTAAGGACTGCCCCACAAAAGGCGCCACAAAGGAGGCACCCGAGGCAGGTTCGCACACCTCGGTCGACGGCCGTGGTGATCACCCTGCAGCCGGGGGCCGAGGACCGCGGCCTCACGTACGGGAAGGCCCTCGCCGCGGCCAAGGGCAGCATCGACATCGCTGCCCTGGGTATACCGTCACTGCGGTTCAGGCAGGCGGCCACGGGGGCGCGCATGCTCCAGGTGCCGGGCTCTGCGAGCGGCGACAAGGCGGACGCTCTCGCGCAGAAGCTGCGCGAGTTCTTCAAGGCCGAGGACGTCCGGGTCTCCAGGCCTACGAAGTGCGCAGAGCTGCGTATCTCAGACCTGGGCGACTCCGAGTCCGCCGAAGAGGTGAGGGCGGCCGTCGCACGTGTCGCCGGGTGCTCGGAGGACAGCGTTCGGTCCGGCGAACTCCGCCGCGATAGGTCCGGCCTCGCCAGTGTGGTGGTCCGTTGCCCGGTGGCGGCGGCGAAGAAGGTCGCCGACGGCGGACGCCTCCTCGTGGGATGGGTCTCGGCCCAGGTTAGGCTGCTCGAGCCGAGACCCTTGCGCTGTTACCGGTGCCTCGAGGTCGGGCACGTGCGGGTGCAGTGCACCGCCGACGTGGACCGCAGCGAGCAGTGCTACCGCTGCGGCCAAGCGGGCCACAAGGCGAGCTGCTGCTCGGCCCTGCCGCACTGTGCTCTGTGCTCCGCAGCCAGTAAGCCCGCGGACCACAGGGTGGGCAGCAAGGCGTGCACGGCCCCCCCGTCCAAGAACAAAGGGGGGGGAAGGAAAACTGCCGCCGCCGGAGCGAAAGGGCCGCCCGCACAGTCGGGCGGTCCCCCCGCAGCCCCCAGTGGCGATGGAGGAAGACGCAAGGCCGCCTGCGTAAATGGCCCTCAGGCTCGTGCAGGCGAATGTCAATCACTGCGCCAGAGCGCAGGACTTGCTCCTGCAGACTATGGCGGAGTGGTTGACCCAGGTGGCCGTGGTCGCGGAGCCGTACTTCGTCCCCGACAGCGACAACTGGACGGCGGCGAGCGACGGCTCCGTGGCCCTGCTTCGTCAGGGCTCCGCTGGCTCCCCGCCCTTCGGAAACGTAGCCAAGGGTCGGGGATGCGTCGCGGCGCTGTTGGGGGAGATCATGACCATAGGCGTCTACTTCTCCCCCAATAGAAGCCTCTCCGAATTCGAGAGGTTTCTGGACGAGGTCGGAGCCCTGATGGGTCGAAGCCACCACCCCGTCCTGGTGGCGGGCGATCTCAACGCCAAATCCACGGCGTGGGGATCTCCCGCCACCGACGCGCGGGGCGCGGCGCTAGAGCAGTGGGCTGTGGCGGCGGGACTCTGCCTCCTCAACCGGGGGTCGGTAGACACGTGCGTGCGACAACGGGGCGGGTCCATAGTGGACGTGACCTTCGCTGGCCCCGCCCTGGCGCGCCGTGTACACGACTGGGCGGTGTTGGAAGATGTGGAGACGCTGTCCGATCATCGGTACATCAGATTCAGCGTCTCTACACTGTCAACGACGCCGGATCGGTCGCCCGAGACCGGTCCACCCGGAGACGGACCGCGATGGGCGCTAAAGCGCCTCGACAAGGAACTCCTGAAGGAGGCCTCCCTTGTCGAGGCCTGGGTGGGCTCGCCCATCGACGGCCCTCTAAACGTCGCGAATGTGGACGAGGAGGCTGAGTCGCTGCGAGCGGCGTTGACGCGCATCTGCGACGCGTCGATGCCGCGGATGGGGCCTCGGCCGCCGAGAAGGCAGGTGTACTGGTGGTGTACCGAAATCGCCGAGTTGCGCACGTCGTGCGTAGCCGCGAGACGCCAGTACACGAGGCAGCGCCGGAGGAGGCAGCGAAACGAAGCCAGCGAGGCGCTCCTGTACGAGTCGTACAGGAGCGCAAAGCAGGCTTTGAAAGGGGCCATCAGTCGGGCCAAGGCAGCGGCCAGGGAGGAGCTGCTGGGGACGCTGAATCGCGATCCGTGGGGAAGGCCGTACCGCATGGTCAGGGGCAAACTTCGCCCCTGGACCTCCCCGCTGACGCAGATTCTCCAGCCCCAGCTGGTGGATAACGTGGTCGCGGCTCTGTTCCCGAACAGGCCCGAGCACACGCCTCCGACGATGGCGCCGATCGCGGCCGAGGAGGAGGACGAGGACGCCGAGGTGCCGGCAGTGTCCGAGGGGGAGCTGGGCGGGGCTGTGTTGAGGCTCCGCGCCAAGAACACGGCCCCCGGACCCGATGGTGTACCCGGTCGCGTGTGGGTGTACGCCCTCGGGGCCTTGGGCTCCAGATTCAGGAGGCTACTCGACACCTGCCTCGAGCAGGGACGGTTCCCGCGACAGTGGAGAACCGGTCGTTTAGTGCTCCTGAGGAAGGACGGGCGTCCGGCGGACTCGCCCTCCGCGTACCGCCCCATCGTGCTGCTCGACGAGGCCGGCAAGCTCTTCGAGCGCATAATTGCCGCGCGCCTCCTCGAGCACCTCGAGAGAGTTGGCCCCGACCTGGCCGACAGCCAGTTCGGCTTCAGACGAGGAAGGTCGACCGTCCAGGCGATCCTGCGGGTGAAGGGCCTGGCGGAGGAGGCGGTCTCCCGGGGCGAGATCGTGTTGGCGGTGTCACTCGACATCGCCAACGCGTTCAACAGCCTGCCCTGGAGTTGCATCGAAGAGGCGCTCAAATATCACCGAGCGCCCCGCTACCTCCGCCACACGATCCGGTCCTACCTGTCGGACCGGTACGTGTCGTACCCCGGCCGGGACGAGCGATGCAGGCGCGAGATGTCGTGCGGTGTCCCGCAGGGTTCGGTCCTCGGGCCGCTCCTGTGGAACATCGGCTACGACTGGGTGCTGCGGGGCAGCAACCTTCGTGGCGTCGACGTGACCTGTTACGCCGACGACACGTTGGTGACGGCCCGCGGCAAGACATACAGGGAGTGTCGCCTGCTAGCCACCGCCGGCGTGGCCCACGTCGTGGGCCGAATCCGAAGGCTAGGCCTCGAGGTGGCCCTCGACAAGTCCGAGGCCCTGTGCTTCCACGGGCCTCGCAGAGCGCCACCCGCGGGATCGGGCATCGTGGTGGGCGGTGTTCGCATCGCCATCGAGCCGACGATGCGATACCTGGGTCTCGTGCTGGACGGTCGATGGGACTTCGCGGCGCACTTCCAGCGCTTGGCGCCAAAGCTGCTGGGGGCGGCGGCGGCCCTCGGAAGCCTGCTGCCAAATCTCAGGGGACCGGACGTGTCGTGCCGGCGTCTGTACGTCGGGGTCGTCCGGTCGATGGCCCTGTACGGGGCGCCCGTATGGGCGAGCGCCCTGAACAGACGCACAGTCGCCCACCTGCGCGCTCCGCAGAGGGCGATCGCGATCAGGGCGTGCCGAGGATACCGCACGGTGTCCTTCACGGCGGCATGCGCGCTGGCGGCGTCCCCCCCCTGGGACCTGGACGCGGAGCTCCTCGCGTCACTACACTACTGGCGCGAGGAGCAGTCGGAACGGGGTCTAGTTCCGACGCCGAGAGAGGTGGAGGCGGAGCGCGCTGAGCTCCGTCGGTTCGCGGTGGAAGAGTGGCGGCAGAGGCTGGGCAGCCCCAGCGCCGGAGCCAGGACAGTGGAGGCGGTCCGTCCGGTCCTAGATCAGTGGCTGGACAGACGACACGGCGTCCTGACCTTCCGGTCGACGCAGGTGCTCTCGGGACATGGCTGTTTCGGGAAGTACCTGCACAGGATCGGGAGGGAGCCGACCGCGGTGTGTCCACACTGCGACGGCTGCCCGGAGGAGACTGCCCAGCACACGCTGGAAGCGTGCACGGCCTGGGCGGAGCAGCGCGCCTCTCTCGGCGCCGTGATAGGCGGCGACCTCTCCATGCCGGCCGTAGTGAAAGCTATGGTCGGCGACGAGAGGTCGTGGAAAGCAGTGACGGCCTTCTGCGAGCACGTGATGCTCGAGAAGGAAGCGGCGGAGCGGGCCAGAGAGCGCGAAGCTACTGACCCGCTGCGCCGCAGGCGAACCGGGCGCAGAAGGCGGGATTACGCCCGCCATCTGCCCCCCACCCTAAAATGAGCCGGTCGACGAACGCGGGGAAGTTCGTCGACCAAACCGACAAGGCTCATTAAAAGAAGAAATGGGCGTCCGCACGCGTGTTCCCGAGCGACGCCCACCCTCCAGGACCGGTAAATAGACCAGAGACCGGGGCCCGCATGAGCGGGCCGTCACAGTCGGGGTCGCGGACGAATGCGAAAGCGCACCCGTGACCCTGGCGTCAAGTGACCAGATGGAACACCGTGGGGTTTTAGCCGGTAAGAGTCCGGCATAACCCTCCGCCTGTCCCCAGCGGAAGGGTATCTCATGCAGGATTTCCCCACGTAAAAAAAAAAAAAAAAAAAAAAGGTTAGGTTAGGTTAGGTTCGAGGGGGAGCTGGGCGGGGCTGTGTTGAGGCTCCGCGCCAAGAACACGGCCCCCGGACCCGATGGTGTACCCGGTCGCGTGTGGGTGTACGCCCTCGGGGCCTTGGGCTCCAGATTCAGGAGGCTACTCGACACCTGCCTCGAGCAGGGACGGTTCCCGCGACAGTGGAGAACCGGTCGTTTAGTGCTCCTGAGGAAGGACGGGCGTCCGGCGGACTCGCCCTCCGCGTACCGCCCCATCGTGCTGCTCGACGAGGCCGGCAAGCTCTTCGAGCGCATAATTGCCGCGCGCCTCGTCGAGCACCTCGAGAGAGTTGGCCCCGACCTGGCCGACAGCCAGTTCGGCTTCAGACGAGGAAGGTCGACCGTCCAGGCGATCCTGCGGGTGAAGGGCCTGGCGGAGGAGGCGGTCTCCCGGGGCGAGATCGTGTTGGCGGTGTCACTCGACATCGCCAACGCGTTCAACAGCCTGCCCTGGAGTTGCATCGAAGAGGCGCTCAAATATCACCGAGCGCCCCGCTACCTCCGCCACACGATCCGGTCCTACCTGTCGGACCGGTACGTGTCGTACCCCGGCCGGGACGAGCGATGCAGGCGCGAGATGTCGTGCGGTGTCCCGCAGGGTTCGGTCCTCGGGCCGCTCCTGTGGAACATCGGCTACGACTGGGTGCTGCGGGGGCAGCAACATTCGTGGCGTCGACGTGACCTGTTACGCCGACGACACGTTGGTGACGGCCCGCGGCAAGACATACAGGGAGTGTCGCCTGCTAGCCACCGCCGGCGTGGCCCACGTCGTGGGCCGAATCCGAAGGCTGGGCCTCGAGGTGGCCCTCGACAAGTCCGAGGCCCTGTGCTTCCACGGGCCTCGCAGAGCGCCACCCGCGGGATCGGGCATCGTGGTGGGCGGTGTTCGCATCGCCATCGAACCGACGATGCGATACCTGGGTCTCGTGCTGGACGGTCGATGGGCCTTCGCGGCGCACTTCCAGCGCTTGGCGCCAAAGCTGCTGGGGGCGGCGGCGGCCCTCGGAAGCCTGCTGCCAAATCTCGGGGGACCGGACGTGTCGTGCCGGCGTCTGTACGTCGGGGTCGTCCGGTCGATGGCCCTGTACGGGGCGCCCGTATGGGCGAGCGCCCTGAACAGACGCACAGTCGCCCACCTGCGCGCTCCGCAGAGGGCGATCGCGATCAGGGCGTGCCGAGGATACCGCACGGTGTCCTTCACGGCGGCATGCGCGCTGGCGGCGTCCCCCCCCTGGGACCTGGACGCGGAGCTCCTCGCGTCACTACACTACTGGCGCGAGGAGCAGTCGGAACGGGGTCTAGTTCCGACGCCGAGAGAGGTGGAGGCGGAGCGCGCTGAGCTCCGTCGGTTCGCGGTGGAAGAGTGGCGGCAGAGGCTGGGCAGCCCCAGCGCCGGAGCCAGGACAGTGGAGGCGGTCCGTCCGGTCCTAGATCAGTGGCTGGACAGACGACACGGCGTCCTGACCTTCCGGTCAACGCAGGTGCTCTCGGGACATGGCTGTTTCGGGAAGTACCTGCACAGGATCGGGAGGGAGCCGACCGCGGTGTGTCCACACTGCGACGGCTGCCCGGAGGAGACTGCCCAGCACACGCTGGAAGCGTGCACGGCCTGGGCGGAGCAGCGCGCCTCTCTCGGCGCCGTGATAGGCGGCGACCTCTCCTTGCCGGCCGTAGTGAAAGCTATGGTCGGCGACGAGAGGTCGTGGAAAGCAGTGACGGCCTTCTGCGAGCACGTGATGCTCGAGAAGGAAGCGGCGGAGCGGGCCAGAGAGCGCGAAGCTACTGACCCGCTGCGCCGCAGGCGAACCGGGCGCAGAAGGCGGGATTACGCCCGCCATCTGCCCCCACCCTAAAATGAGCCGGTCGACGAACGCGGGGAAGTTCGTCGACCAAACCGACAAGGCTCATTAAAAGAAGAAATGGGCGTCCGCACGCGTGTTCCCGAGCGACGCCCACCCTCCAGGACCGGTAAATAGACCAGAGACCGGGGCCCGCATGAGCGGGCCGTCACAGTCGGGGTCGCGGACGAATGCGAAAGCGCACCCGTGACCCTGGCGTGAAGTGACCAGATGGAACACCGTGGGGTTTTAGCCGGTAAGAGTCCGGCATAACCCTCCGCCTGTCCCCAGCGGAAGGGTATCTCATGCAGGATTTCCCCACGTAAAAAAAAAAAAAAAAAAAAAAAGGTTAGGTTAGGTTAGGTTGGGCGTGGCCGGGGAACCTCCTCGTGTGCCCGGGCTGTCGCTGGTCTGTTTGTCCCTCTGGATACGTCCGCAGGGAACGATGGCTCAACGACGGATCCGGGACGGTGCACCCTGGGCAACAGTCAGCGACTTTTCCTTTGTTGGGAGATCTCGGTGGCTGTTGGCTAATATCCTGGCAAAAGGTGAGGAGGC